>JAYEPQ010000008.1:41122663-41480163 GCA_036321105.1 Dracaena cambodiana | reverse complement strand
CCTAAAGCTATAAATTGAGACGAGTAGTATGTAAAAGAATAGACAAGGATTGCTATAGATTTAGACAAGTGGAAAATAAAAATTGTTCAAGGAAGATATGAGACATCATCAGATCATTTTCTACTATAAACTTACCCTATATCTTTTTTATTCATTTTTCATGGACAAGGGAATAAGAACATGAGGCAATGCAGCCGCAGCAATTATTTCTCAATAACTGCGTTATGGCTTTGACAAACAAGAAATAACCGAGTACATGACTCCATCGAGCATCTTCTGGCAAGGAATCAGCTTTAAGCATGAACGGAAGGCAACAGAGATTCTATCGTAGGAAAGATCGAAGATTTTTCAAAGGAGGGGCATATTGGTGGAAGACCGGACTGATGTAGAATAGCCAACCCACATTCAAATGGTCAGAGTATACCAAATAGCTATGAGCTTTTGAACCAAATTCTTGACAAAATGGAGATGGGAAAGCTTGAAAAGCAAAAGCTGCTGCACACAATCTTGATTTAAACCGAGATGAGACCAATATATCCGGCACAAAGAGCAAATATGAACGATATGAAATATGCACTCGCAACAATAATCGGCTCTTTTACACCACATAACTCAAAGTGGTGATGCAAAGGTGCCATCCGTAGGATGCGCCTGGCAGCCCCATACAACCTTCTGGTTATCTTCACAGAGGAAACCTGACAAAAAAGATAAGAAGAGATTGTGGTAATTAGCATTTGTGAGTACATTAGTGTCCGTGTGCAAGCAAACACGGGTGCAATTACACAATCCACTGTTCCATCAAAATGTAATTATCTTAAAGGAAATTTTCAACAACGTGAACAAAGAAAACAATCTGAATTCTGAATGGTCGCACTTCCCAAGGAATCTGAACCAATTGTTAGATTCAGAATAACTAGTAGACAGTAATGTCTACGTCTCCCACAAAAGCTACAGATTATAATTTACGTCTTATGTCAAGAAAATATACGAAAATGAAACCAGAGTATCTTTCATTACATCCTTTTTCTTCACTTCTATTTTTTTGGTTGCTTGAACAGGTAGAACTTTAGTCAACTAATGACTCACATCTTTAGCTTTGTTACTTGAGAGTGAGAATTTCTTATTAAGCCTTTTCTTCATCCACAGAGAAATATCAAGCAACTTTGATAGTATTTTATGTATTAGCATCCATACTTGAATTTGCATCCATATGATCCGTTTATTTGATGTTATTAACTTGTATATATGAATGGTTTTTACGGAGTAGCAATTTCTCTAAGTTAATTGACAATATGCTAAAATTACATAGCATTTCATTTTCCTGCATGTCCTCCCACGCTAGCTCTTATTCGTATTGCATACACAAGCATTGCAGGTGCCAAAAAGAAAAAAGAAAGAAAAGGGGGAAAAAAAAGCAGTCCTTCTAACTATTACAAGTTCAAATCAACCATACTCAGCTTTTGAAATTAAAAGCAGAATTTTATGTGTTTAATGCAATGCTCCATAGTGGCGAACAACAGTCATAAGAAGCATATAGATATCCTTTTAAATGTCAGGCAAATTGACAAGCATACTCTGGTTATCAAACCAATGAAAGAAGATCACTTTCCATTTTATATCTACCATCAAGATACAATCTTTAGATTTCAAAGATCACTCCAAGAATGATCTTGAACAATGACCTTTCCAAAATAGAAACAATGTGTATTGCATTCCTTTGGAATTTCTAGCATGAAGATAATAAGGGGTAAAATGATTATATTCAAAGAGATCATACCTGCACTATGACCGATAAAACTTCCAGGACAAAAACACCAGATGATATAAACAGTGGGAAGAACATTCCTGTGCAAGAGGCCATTGCGGCGAGGGCTCCACCCAATGCCAAGGATCCAGTATCACCCATAAATATTGAAGCCTTGTACCTGTTATGAAATAGAAATCCTACACAAGCTCCTGCCATGGATGCCCCAAAAATTGCAAGGTCTGTTTAATAAAAGAAATAGTTAGATGAAATATAGTAGATTCCATAACAAATAAGTTCAACATGGATGCTTAAAGGAAACTAATGGTAAGTGACTAGCACAGAATATAACCATGAGCTGTCTCATCAATGTACAAACTCACAGCTTTTTCAGCATGTATTTCTAGCAAGAGAAACGACAGGACCATTGAAACAAGAACAATAAAAAAAATAAGTAAGAAGCCAATCGAGCAAATTATTTGCAGCTCAACATAACTAGAGAGTGAAAATATGTAAATTAAAGTAATTACATGTGCTAGCATACTAGCCAAGGACTACATTGGCAGAAACTATAGTAGGCTCATAGTCTCACTTTTTGTTTTTGAAGCACCCTCTATCTATTTGGGCTTGCCAGTTCCACCCCCATTTTGATTTATTTTGAGTCTCAATACGACATTGAAAAAAAGGATGATAAATTAAAAAAAATAAAGAAATTTAAGATGCTGACAAGTGTTCTCTCACTCCATTCTACCTTTAGTCCCCACATTAATCACCTGACCATCTGCTATGCACAATGGGCAGTGAGTCAATGCATAATCCATAACTGCATGCCCATGAGCCCTTTGACCTAGCTGAGTCTTCCTTCACTGTGATCCTTCAACTCCTCCTCCAAGCCAAATTATTCTTATGTTTTAATCAACCAGATTTTGGTTTGGTTGGATAGAAGCAGGCGGGAGTCCTAGTTCGGTCAGGATGAATTCTGCAACCCCACAAACAGAAAATGGACTGAATTCTACTCATAAAATTCCAACTCTTATCATTTTCCATTTTGTAACTATGAAATCTCAAAATTCTTATTTCAGCTACCAATACTGAGATGCAATAATCATATTGATTAATCTACTACTTGAAATTAAGCTCCTTAGTCCTTACTATAACAAAGGACTTGCGCTGAATACACAAGCTTGCAAAGTTATAAGCGAGGCATAGCCTTGAGAAATTTATTTAGAATTACTTCCTTATCATTTATAAAATGCAAATGTCTGAATTTCACACAAGCTTGTAAAAGTTATGAGCAAGGCATAACCTTGAGAAAGTTATTTACCTTCCTTATTATTTATAAAAAGCAAATCATGTTTTGACTCTTGAAGTGCTTCCAACCATGAAATGAGCGGGATAAAGGGTATGTATCTCCATTCAAATTTCCAATCTCCTCCAATGTTGCTTCAAAAATTGCAAAAATCTCATGAAGGTAGTATATCAGGTTAGTAACGTGGAAAAATAGACAACTATCTTACTATTGTATAATTCAAAACATCCTGGATGGCTGAAACATATTAAGCCTCCTAATTTTTTTTTTTTAAACACATCAAATTATCTTTTACAATAGTTCCAGTTATTTGCCATCACAAAGCCAAATTAAAGTGTATAATGATCTTAATGATTTTATTAGGCAACTTACATAAAACTGTAATAAATGAATATCATACTTTGATGAGGTCATTTTACAGTAGTCCATTTTCCTGAAACCCTTATTTCATGCCATTCCTGTCAGGGACATCAACTCAGGGTGATCTCTGCTAGTGCAATACCAAAGTAGATAATGCCTTTTGTCTTGGCTTTTGTTAACTTATCCCACAGTCAAATAAAAGAAGGGATTTTCTCTCGCATGATAGAGTACCATCGGGCAGCAATTCTATAAGCCTTCCACCCTAAGGTAGAAGTCAAACAGTTGGAAGTCAAACCAAACAGAGATATTAGAGAAGCACTGCTTGCTACGACATTCCAGCATTGTGGAGCTAAAACTTAGTATAGAAGAGTTATATTCTAAATCCTACATTCAGTGGAAATAGTCATTCCCAATAAGTTCCCTCTGCTGTTTCTTTCCCAATAAAGAAGGTACTCCCACATTATCTTCTCTCCTTAAACAAGGGTATTTTATTGGTTCCAGTTCCTAAACATTTTGGTTAATTCTTAGTGTGTAATGGAAGAGCATAATGGTATAGGTAAAAGTAATAGCAAAGAAGACGATCAGAAACAAGCCTATAAATAATAGAATATAAAATCATAGGACATTTTGTTTCCATGTTATGGGGAACATAAATTGGACTATGATTAGAAACAAGCCTATAAATGATAAGTATAAAATCATAGGATTTCTTTCTTCCATGACATTGTTGTTCCAATATCAACATGGTCCTATGGAGAACTAGAACTACATTCACAGAACCCTATTTGTAACTAAGGATTTGTAACTAAGGATGGTAATGAACATGTCCATGGGTCAATTTTTGGCCTGCCCTACACAAAATTTTGAATTAAAAATGAAAATTTTATTATTCTAATTCAAAATTTTGTATAAGACGGCCAAAAATTGACCCGTGGATGCATCCATTATCATCACTATCTTAAACTGATCATGGATGAAAGCTTATCTGGATAGGAACATCAACCTGAAAACTAAAAAGAAAATCATGATAACACTACGGAACACAAATCTAAGAAATTATCTAATCAACTAAGTTCCCACGTGCCAATAAGTATTTGCACTACTCTGTGAAGGCCAGCAAAACTACCACACAGAATTGTCAAAGTAAGAATGTAAGAAAAAAAAATACTGTGATGCATCTGGAATTAACAGGCGAAACACTGTAGAAACATTTTATAAGCAAAGAAAAACAGTTCTCATGCTAGAAATTGACGACATTAAAGCCCAAAACAGATGTATATCATACTAGTAGTTGGATACAAAATGGGTGATAGCCGGAGGTTGATATACAGGCCATTAAAAAAATAAAAGATATTTCTATTAAACAATAACTTAAACATAAAAAATAAGGAAAAACAAAATATTGTTACTGTCATATTTGCCAATACAATAAATGAAAATTACAGGCATCTATAACACTAATGAAAGAAAGAAACATAACAAAATACGAATATATGCAATTTTTTAATTTAACACCCAAAATCAAGTTTCAAGTCCACAAAAAACCATACTGACCAGGACATATTGCAAGAACAGCAACTGACATCCCTATGAAAGCACATGCAGCAACCCCTCCAGCCAAGCCGTCAAGCCCATCGGTCAAGTTAACACCATTAGCCATAGAAGCAAAACAGAATGCAGTCAAAACCAGATAGGCTTTTCCCAAATGCACTAGGCCAAGGGATGCAGGGAGAGGAACTAAATGCTTCCTTCATTAAACAATTTAGAGGTCAGAAAAAAGGACAGCATAAGTACTAAGTTATAATGAAAATCTTTATACAGTCAAAAAGCAATAACTGTTAAGTTTCTTAAAGTCTAAGGAATAGTATTTCTGTACCCAGTTATTTTTGGTGATTATTTTTATACCCAAATTGTTTACGATGGTTTGGTCATGTGTAACGTAGGCCTACAAATGCACCAGTTTGACGAGGGGAGTTTATCAACGTAGGACAAGTTAAAAAAACGAAGGAAATATCGTAGAAAATATGGATGGAGGTGATATGAAAAGATATGAATTCTAGAGGTTTAAATGAGGATATTACTTGATAGAAATGAATGGAGAAGGACTATCAAAGTGATCGATCCGGCGTGATTCCTTTTTTGGTTCATGTAGCCTACCCCAAATACTTGGGATAAAAGGCTTAGTTGTTGTTGTATTTTTATACCCAAATTGTTTCCCCCTTAAGTTAACTTTATACCTCAAAATTTAAGGGACCCCATTTCTGGACAAGTATAGCAAGAAAAATGTTATATCTAGGTAATCATGCATACCTGGTTAAATTATGATAAATCTAATTAAATATTGCCGTATCTAACTTTATCATGTTATATACTTGCTGCATTCACGTTATATTTTCTTCATCATGCTATATATATTTGGTTCAGTTCAGCTACATTTTTCATGGTATACTTGCCTATAAATAGGGTATTTACTTTTTGGGGTATAAAGTTAGGGGAGAAAGTTATGGGGTATCAAAATAAATAACCCAAAAAATTGGTAAGGAAATACTTTCCCCTAAAATCTATTTATAATTTTATGTATATCGTTTTCCACTAGATTACTACCATACTTTCAGATTAAAGATTCACAAGGCTGTCAGTCGGAATCTCATGAACATCATTCCAATAATATAATTAAAAAAACTAAAACTAATTAGATAAAATGTAATTCACTTAGAAAAATACAGGAAAAGCAAGGAAAGATAAAGCAATAAGCAGCAAAGCAAAAAGCTCTTTTATTTTTTAAATATTCCAGCACTTATTCATATTAGCACAAGAACAATTTACAGAAACTCAGAGGAATGACTCTAGAATGAGTGCAGGTGAGGTCCATTAGCTAATTGCATGAACAACATTACCAATCTTCCAAGATACAATAAATTTGTTACTTCATTAAGGATTTTAGATATATCCATTTGAAAGTGTACATACGTCAAGTTTCTCAACTCCTATATTCTAAGATACCATAATGTTGGATTTCTGTCATGTATCCTATTGATCACCCAGTGGGCTTTATTCCGTTCAGCTATGTGCCCTATTGCGGTTGGTAGGCTTATGGTAAGCCCAGTCCGGAAGAGGCTGTCTCGATCAGCGTCTGTCTAATTTGTGTTCTCATTAGATGATTAGAAATGTTTCTAGGGATATTTAATAGGACTACAAAATATATGATATAAGTTTATAACTGTAAAATATATTTAATATTCCCTATGGTTAGTGTAAGAGATGGAATGTTTTGATTTCCCTGCACTTGGAAGATGACGGTAGGATGTGACAAAAATGATTGACAGAGATTAGTGGCAAAGGTCCTCTCATCTTCTTCATCATAGGGAAGCTCACCTTGCCAGGTGGAGTGAGCGGGACACTGTCAAACCACAGATATCTTGTCATCTCACATCATCTTGTATACTAGATGGGGTGATAGACCTTCAGGATACTGCCACGTCAACATCTTTTTATCTTTATATGGACTGGAGATATACATAACCTCTCTCATAGAGGAACATGAGTCACACATTCTCCTAGTATTTTAACCACATTCTTTCAATCGCCCACATCTAGTACTATGGATATACGTTATGAATTGACCTGTCTTGAAATATCAATTCACCAGACCTATGGGTATTATATATAAATTCTCTGTCTCAGACATGTCCTTTAAAGCAGCTATCAGATTAATAAATCACTTTGTAACAACTATCATCATTTAGTAGATCAGTTTGTAACACATACAAATCCTTCTTAGGTGCTCTTAGTATTGCAATTTGTTTTTAAGGATATGATTTCCAATACCACAGAACCACATTATATTGTAACAGATAAGTTATCAAATGAATTATTTTTCAAGGAACAAATTCTCACTACCACATTAAATTTTGAAACTGAGAATCAAATGCATTACGGATAAGAAAAATAATGATCCAAAAGAACATATAACAGTCAAGTGCATCTCTGCTAAGAACAGAGATCAAGAGTAATAGCTTCTTCCAGAAAGACAACATAAATTACAATCAAGGTGATGGTAATTATGAGTGTCCAAGGGAAAATTACAATGCATTAAATCCATGGAAAACTCTATACCAAATTTTATAACCAACCTATAGTCTTGCTCACGAAAATATAAAGGCCAACTGTCTTACAAACTATGTTTCACCCAATGAATAAGAAAAAAGAAAGAAAAAAGATTAATTGGTACCTAAGAGTCTCAGACATAAGCTATACAGTCAACAGAAATCCTTTATTCATATGTAAATCAAGAAGTTCAACTTGTTTGGTTATTCTATCATGAAAGCTAACTTGAGATTCGACCAGCCATGAAATCACGCTTAAGATCTTGGAATGTGTGAAATTTTAAGAGATTTGACCCAAAAAATCATATTATTTTCACACTTATCAGGAATGTGTTCTCATTTGGTGCATAACACCATCCATACCTCAAAGGTGAATGAGATTTCATTTAGAAAGTGTTATCATTACTTTCCTCCGGCTTAACTCTTCCTTGCTCCAAGAGAAGTTTCAAGCCGTTGCTCCAAGGTAAAACTACGCACCAATAAGGTATGCTATTCCTACCCACTATTTGTCCTACTAGGTTCTAGGCAAGCCCCTCCAGACATTTCCTAGGCTAACAATATGGCACTACCTAAGAGCATGATGTCAGGTTAGTTCTTCAAATCGTGTCAAGCCATCTTTATGCCCCATAGCCAACTCTATGTCAATGGAACAGAGCCTAGATGAGGATGATGATGCTAATGATAATAGGAACAGTGAAGCCAAAGGCAGCAGTGATGATAAAATCTACACAAGAATAATCATTTACCATTTTCCTTGATATGGTGCACATGATTATATGCTCTCCTAGTGTTAGGTAGACAAATGACTCTTATCCATGTGAAAAGTAGGAAACATTTGAATCTTGGACTTGCATTTTTGTTCTATTAAATGCATATGGATGGGCATAAAGGAAGAAGAAACACAAAAGAAACTTGTAAGATACTCTATTACAGAAGCACAAGATGAAAACATAATATAAACTTGTAATATGCATCCAATATATTACTCCCTAATAGAATTAGTAACCAAATACAAGCTATGGAAGTAATGGCCGCCAGGAGATAAAGGTAAATGACCTTAATATATTAAGATTGATTATGTGTGTACTGCTCAGAACTAAACATTCATTGCATTCGTCATGTATGTGCACTGATCGCCAAACTGCATCATACTAATGTATGATTAGTATGATGCAGTTCGGCAATCATACTAACCTTTATTTCCAAATCACTAAATCAATAAAATAATTATTTAACTGTTAAATTATGAGATAATCATTTCACAATAATACATTACCAGCTAAGAGTGTTGAACCTATGGTTATGAGAGACTGTACATGTTGTATGGAGTTGTCACGTTTGTTGACTCCAACCAAAAGGAAAACAATGTCCCAACAGTCACCTGTAAATGGAAGCACAAAAGACGAGTGAGATATTTCCAAAAGTAGTGTACAAAATGCTTGCAGCTTGAACGTGCATGTTCATGGAATGTCTTGTGTCATTTGTCAACAATGCGTGATTGAAGATTGATGGTTAGGATTAGGGGTCGCAACGAGTAGGTTACGGATAGGGCAATGATCTTACATTTAATCTTAACCTTACCCTACCAAACTCTTTATCCTTATCCTATAGGGTAATTTGTAAATTCAACTACCATATCCTATTGGGCAACAAGTAAAACTTTTCTTTACCCTATCATGTCAACGAATAAAATGGGTAAAAAATCTAAAAAAGAAGAGAAGAAAAAATTTGAACGCAGCAAGTAAAAATGCTAACAAAAGAAAAACTTATGTTTTATAAATAACATGCTTGTCGAAATTAAACATATAAGCTAAAATCTGTCCAATACCCTAAGTTTCTCAATTATTTTATTATTATTTTCATAAAATTTACAAGTCTGATTTACAAGAAATTAGTAATTTAGTGTTGTACACAACTAATGATATCAATATCACTTACTATTTATTTTTGAATGGTAAACGAGTAAGATAGGCAAGTCTTATCCTTATCCTACCCATTTTAATAAGCAGATTACCCTACCCTATAGATGAATAGGTAAACAAAACTTAATTACCAAAAATTTAGGGTAATAGTACAAGGGTAAATCATTGCCACCCGTAGTTGTGGTGGTATATTTGTGTGTGAGAAATGTGTGTTTTTATTGTGTGTCTGTGCGTCACACACGCAAGGGAGGGAGGGGGGACCTGTAAGAAAAGTTTAGTCCATCCTGGTAATCCATAATTGTGACCCTTCATACAGCTAAGTAAGTCATCAAGTAACCCAATTGCTGCAAATGCAAGAGTCGCTAACGCTGCTCCATAAAGTTGTATGGAACTCTGACCAGCAATACCTCTAGCTACAACAATGCCAATAGGAATGAAAAATAATCCCCCCATTGTAGGGGTCCCCTTTTTGATGTAGTGTGTCGTAGGCCCTTCTTTCCTCGGTATCTGATGGATATTCATGCTATCAACTATCGGGACATACAACCATCCAGCACACGCAGACAAGACTGCTGAGATCAAAAAAGGATATGTAAGGTGAAATTGTCCCAGCGGTAGCCTGATGATCCGCCATGAATACCAATCGAAGATTACAAGGAATGTGACTATGAAAACTATCAGTGCAATATTAATCATGACTCCTGGTCCAACTCTGGAAATAGAAGTACAGAACAAATTTATGTCAGCAACCATTAGTAGAATAAACATAATGAAAAAGTCTTCTAATTTTCGAAGAAGAGCACAAAGTTATATGAAGAGTTCATTATAGCCTGTTGGCTGTTTTTGTAGCACCAGAGTCACTTACGGATAGTTAAATTGATAAACATCAGGTTAGAAGCATTAATTTACAAGAGATTCATGTATTGTATTGCAATTATGTGCAAAAAGTCTAAATTCACTAATGGGTTAAATTGATGAGAAGAATCTCTTGAGCTTTCAAAACTGTCAGTTTTTGTATCAGTAAAGATACATGGATTGCTACAGACTGTTGAGACATGAGGACTCAGTGGTAATGAGATTATCGACAGCATAATTTAGAATCAATAAACTTAAACTTGATGACACTGACTGATAAGTTATGATTTTCTGATTAACTATAGATATGGACAGTACATAGTTATCATACAAGAGCAAATTCCAAAAACTACACACATTATACAAACATTGTCCAATAAAATGTATCTAACACAAGATGACCTCAAAACACAAATGTGTTTGTGCCACATGGACAGTACCTATATCAATATGTTGGCAACCTATTTAAAAGATGGTCATGTAAATTATTAACTCTGAAATTTTAGTTCACAAGTCATAAGCGCATGCAGAGTGATCATAATAGTATTTATAAACAGTGTGAAGCCTTCATATAGACGAAACATACGGGTACCGCACCTTCTCCTTCTCCGCCCTCTCGGGGATGCAGCAAAGTTCTGAGCTTTACTGGTTTTTTGATGATCCTTGCTTGTCGGCAACTCAATGTCTCCACTAGGATCGATAAGATCAGCTTCCTTCTCATTTTCTCCATCGCTTATGCGATGGCAGCTGATGCTCTCGTCAAGAAGTGTAGGAATACCCATAAAATTCTAAAAATTAAGCCAAAAAAATTTCAGATTATTCTAAAAATAAGAAAAATTACATTTTTTTTGTTCAATTAGAAACCAAGTACCTCCTCCACAGCAGCAATGGGAAAGATCGACCGCCGGAAGCGGAATTTGAGACCGCGTGTCTGCAAAAGTCAAAAATTAACAACAGTTTGTAGCAGCAATTGTAGAATTGGAGAAAGAGAGGGAGGACCTTGACAAGGAACGATGGCCAAAGGCGGCGGCGGCAGAAGAGATCGCCGGCGGAAGAGGGGGAGAGGATCGCCTTATGGTTTGGCGAAACCCTAGACGGAGGGAATGGGGACTGGGCGAAGACGACGACATGATCAAGGACGAGGGTCATTGATTTCTTGGTGTTTGGATTCTATATAAGGAGAGGGGGTTGTGTTGGTGTTGGGATCATTGCCCCGGCGGAACTAAAAACGTTTTGTTTTGAAAGCCAGGAAAAAAGGCGGAAAATATGAAAGAGAGAGGTCTCGACTCTCGGTGGGCTCGTCATTGAGTTGCTGGGCCCTCGACTTGTCCCTGAGGCTGAGGGGATCGCTTTTGTGAGCAGTGGCATCCATTGGATCCGATGAGAGTGAATCTGATGCCACATTGTTGGGCCATCAAGAAACTCGTTTGAGATCTCTGCATAATATGCGAACCTGTGCGCATATAATGGTCTCAGTACGCTGTACATACGTATCTGGGAATGCTAAGCCACAGGAGGCATGGTTACTAGCCAGCCAACTCTTTTACTCGACCAACAGAGAGAAGGAAAGATGACTGAGAGAGAAATCAATATTAAAAACTTTTGCACACGCCACAGGGGCATAGTGGTTAAAGTCACTTTACAACAGGGAGGAAATCAGAGGCTCAATACTGTATTCTTAAGAAAAGAGCAAAAATACAGATTGTGTTGTGCTGGGACATCTGTGAGACAATCTAACTTCTTCCTGCAACACCAACGACAAGAGACTGTTTGGTTAACTTATTTGATAAATATATTTACAATTGTGAATAATGCTCACCAAAACTTGTTGACAAAATCTTAATTTATTTTATGGGAAAAAAAAAAATGTAGCAAGTTGATGATTAGGTAAATTTTTTGTTAGTTTATTTCATGAAAAAATGCACCATAGAAAAGGAGTATAGACATTAATTAAAAATTAAAAAAAAAGAAGATCAAATTTATGGATTTGGCAAAGTTTCCCTAGGAATTTTATTTGGGGCCAAATGCATAACTTCTATAAATCAAATCCTTGAACCAAACAAAAAAACTTGGTAAATTTGAAAACTAATGACAGTAAATAGTTAATACAGCCTCAAATCTAGCCCCCAAGTCCCTGAATCAAACAATCCCATGGCGGCAATGTATCACATAGTATTCCCAATCCAAATTATCGATCCCGGTCTGACAGTCGTCGATCGGTCGAGCTCTCATTCTCTATCTAGCCGGTTGTCTTATTCAAAACCCAATTAAAATTAAGATTAATCACAGTCAGACCTCTTATAATATGGGGGTCTGTAATATCACCCATGAAATTTGAAACTATCAAAAAACTCCCTAGACATTTACCTTTATTAGTGAGCAGTCAGTTATTATAACTCTCTTTTAAACCAAACTACACTTATTTTCTCTAATTCATATTTTACCCTTACCTCTCTCCTTAATTTAGTACTCTTCTCTTTCCCAAGTAACTAAGTCAGCACTCTTCACTCTCTCTCTCTCTCACACACACACACACCAGGCACACCAGGCACAGCAGCATATTCCTCACAACAAGTAGTAGAATTCAGTCATAGATATTTCAGTATAAATCGAAGAAGACATTATCAAAGAATTCATTAATAACAAAAAAATTACTTGGACAATCTCCAAGAATTGCATGGACAGATGTACAAGCACATTTTTAGTTTGAAAGAAATCGATAAAGATAGCACAATTCTTGAGTTCTTAGTTGATAAAGATAGTCTCCAAGAATTCATTAGCAATCATGAGAATATTTAGAGAGTCCGTAGTGTAATGTAGCCAACTAAATTCTCAGATAAAGTAATCACATTCACAATTTGAAAGAAATAGACAACAAACTTTATTTCAGTAATAATAGTAAAGCAAGTCTCAGATTGCTTACACAATATCATCACACAATTATATTATATATGACAGCATATTACATATGACAGTAGCCATATATACAAACTTCTTCTATAATGTAGAAATACTAGCAAATTCTCGAGTACAAACACTAAAAGGAGTTGTACCAAAGCTTATTGTCGCTATCCAATACATTGAATCGCCAAAAGGTGATGCCTTCGGGATCCTGCACAAGCTATTCAACTGCAAACACTGTCACCGAAACAAAGTTACAGTACCAATCTTACAACCATGAACCAAATTGGTACTTTTTAGACTCCATGCAATTTAGTATCATTCACATCATGACCAACAAGCCATCTCGTGCAACCATAAACTGGCTTCATCTACTTCACTTGCTTGTCGGCATATCAATGGAGACAACACTGATGTTTTTCACAAAAATTATCATTTAGTACCATAAAAAGGTGTGTTCAGATATCGTGACATCTCCCAGTCATGTAATCCTATGTTTTCCTCGTTGTCGTACATATTTAAATGATGGAGAGGACTAGGAGATGGCAAGAAACTTTCATGAGCATTGAGTTCATCAACAAAAAAAGCATCCTCCGTCAAGCTTGTATAGGGCAAGACGGAAGAGGTACTACTTGATAGGCACAATTCCGCTGAGTTAGGAAATTGAGCTAGATAAACTGGCTTGCAAAGTTCTGATTGAAACTCTTAGCTAGATAACTAATTTTGAATTGAAGTATGACCCCATTTATCAAAACCATTATCAATTTCACCAAATTTATCAAAACCATTATCATTTGCTACACAATTTCACCAAATTTTGCAAACAAGTTGCGCATTCCTTCATAGTCTCGGCCACCATCCTCTTACTCCCATCACCGCCGCCGTCATCCACCCTAAACGCATTCCTTCATACTCTCGGCCACCATCCTCTTACTCCCATCGCCGCCGCCGCCGCCATCCACCCTAAACTAAATCCTCATCCTCGTCACAGCCATTTTCGCCCCTTCATCAATCTTCACCGCCCTCGTCTAGACCTTCTCGGTGTTCAGGCGGTACACCAGATTGTTCCCGAAGTCGTCGTCTCCAACCATTCCCACGAACGTCGCATGGCCATCGAGGCGCACGTGGGTGAGTCACCCTCTGTTTGTGCCCTAGATTCGCCCTGTGCCACAACTCTTCTTCTGCTGCCCTAGACTCGCCCGAGAGAGCCACTCCTTCTCCTCACTTCGATTGAATTTGGAGCAATTTGGCCTTTTTATAACACGTACAAATCACGTGACCCGCCCACTAATGCCCAATTAACTCCGTTAGACTATCCAGAGAGTTTCAAATTTCAAGAGTATTAAATTACAGACACTTCATACTACACATCTCTTCTCCATAATACAATGACTAACATATGCATGTACGATACAGTACTGGTGTGAAACAGCATAATAGGCGAACCTCTGAAACGAGTCGAAAACTTACCTGGCTTACTATAGAAATCAAGCGTTTGGCGACTATGCACCCTTAGAAGCTAATGCACAAATTAGTCAAGGTCTACTCTAATACAACACTTAAAAAAAATAATACTTCTGCATCCCAATGGTACGAGCTGGTAAGCAGAAATCATGCTTTGTGCAATATATGTAAAAAATAAATAGTCTCACGAGCTTCAGAATCCGATACAGAAAACGCTAAAGCACATAACAATCGCCACTTTCCTAGTCATTGTTTTATCAAAACGATCACAGTGTACAAAAGAAAATTAAAGATTCAACTTGAAGGGCATTCAAAAAAACAGACCTTCCCCTTATAAAAGTACTCTCACACACCAACATGGATTTTTATACCACATTTTGATTGGATTCAGAAATTTCAGGTTTACCACGTCCCATTGTAAATCCCCTTGTTCCATCTGGCATCCTAGGCCCTGGGGGAGGCTTGCTCATACCATTGGTGGAGCCAGAAAGATTCTGCCCACGACCTGAAAAACCAGCATACAACAATTAGAACACACTTACATGTTCACATGGCTTCTTTTTCATTTTTGTTTTAACTCCTATTCAAATATATGGAAACAGAAGTCGAAAGTCTTTACAAGAAAACTTTGCCAGTATTGTACTTAAAGTTTTCATTCTTTCAATATCTGTTTCAATGTTTCAATGTCTGTTTCAAGCCAAGATAAAAGAGAAGGGTTGCGGCGGGCCAATAACAGCTAACGTAAAACATTATTACATATTATAATATGAACCAAAATGCGATCATAATATTTCATTAAGGTTGAAAAAAAAATTATAGGACTATTATTAGGTCAGCATTGTTATATAGCACAAAATACTGGGCTATAAATACACATTACTCACAGAAGATAAATGTAGCAAATATGCACATGTTTCGTTGGACGTGCGGTAACACTAGAAGAAATAAAGTAAGAAACGAGGATATTCATATTAAGGTATGCATAGGTCTTATCAAAGAGAGATGGAGGTAAATCGCATACAATGGTTTAGGTATGTGCAATGTAGACTTATAGATGAACTAGTTAGACAAATGAAGCTTATCAATATAGGGCAAGTCAAAAGAGTGAAGGACGAAAAGATATGGATGCTAGACACAGCGGCTTAAATGAAGACATATTGCTTGATAGAAATGAATGGAGAAGGATCATCCATGTGATCGACCCCTTGTGAATCTCTTTCTATTCATATAGCCTATCCCAAGTATTTGAAATAAAAGGCCTAGTTGTTGTTGTTGTTGGTGTATATATGGTGGATAAGTCATGCCCTTCTAGGAGAAAATCTGACTTTGCCATCCCAACATTTCCTCTGAATGCCTGACCCATTTGTTGAGGGCTAATGCGTATACCAGTTATTTTCCAACTTTCCTCCACAATATAAACCAAAATATACATGAGAATGCTTGATGACAGGTTATGGCTAACAGCATCAAAGAGATGTAACAGCTTAAAAAAACGAAAACAAAACTATAGCAAAGCTGGAGGAGAGCTAGTAAAAGCATTTCCATGTGACAACTGAAATGAAGAATGGGATGAAAAAAAGGAAAGAGAACTTTGTGATGAACCTAATATTTTGCATTAAGATTCAGAGAACTCCGGTTAACATTTAAAACAAAATTCTGTACATTCATATTAGTCTATAATCTGTATTGATAATTATTCCTTTCTGTTTGTGGAAAAAGGAAGGAAAACCAACTTGTTAAACAGAAAGATGTTCATATTCCTCAGAAGGATTCAAAGATGACAGTACATAATAAGAATACATTGTGAGCAAATATGCAAGACATATGAGATACCTTGCCCAGTTACATTTTGTTGGCACCATCCCCGGCTTTTGTATCGACTCCTACGCTTACCCTTGCCACTAGCAATACGCTCCTCTTCCTATATGCACAAGGAAGAATTTCAGAGGGGTGAAGGAAAGAATCTCAAGTGAACTTCATTATGCAAGTAAAACAATTAGTTAACTAGAATTGTCACTGCAAAACAGATGGATTAACTAGAGTTTTCCATTCATTTAAACCCTAGTTTACATCTAGTTAGGCAATACAACAGAATATAACAATAAAGAACACGAAGAGCTTAATGAAATCCTCACTAGTTGGACATGCTTGTAGCTGCTTGATGTTGATGATGACTTTGGAATTTTGATTTTTTTTTTTAATATTTTTCTGTTTTGCTTCTCTCTTTTCTTTGATTTTTTTTAATTTTTTTTCCTCTCTGATTTTTTTGATTTGCCATCTCTTTTTTTTCTTTTCTGATTTGTTTTTGTCTCTTTTTTTTTTTTTAACTAAAATAAAAGAAGAAGCTAGAAGATGGAAGATGGACAAAAGCAGAATTAGAGTTTGATTGAGGGGAAATTAAGGATTTTGGAGAAAATCAAAAGGAATTAGGGTTTTGGTGGGAATCTAAGAAAATTTGGGAATAAAATAAAATGATAAAAATTAATTTAGGTCTTGCATAAAGATGATCTCTCAACCGCTCTCAACGAATCAACGATAAAATATTTGATTTTATATAGCAAATCGCCATGCTAAAATAAGAGGGGTTTTATTTATGAACATCTCATTCAACATCTTCAAGATTTCATACATATGATTAATTATTAAAAAAAAACTACAAGCACCAAACATGCAAATAAACCAAAATCTAATAGAAACATCATAATACTAATCAAATCTAATTGGAGCAAAACAAACTCATAAAATCTTAAATCTAAACGAATCTAATCAAATCTTATGTAATCCTTAAACAAATCAAGATCTTTATTGTCTCCATCAACTTGTCTCACCAACTCCCAATATGAAATGTTAATAGCAAAATCATAAATTACCAACCTCTTTCTCAGCTGTCTCATCATGGGGGTCATCAGATTTCAACTTTTGCCCATCTGAAACCATCTCTGATATTTGAATATCGCTGTTCTTTTCAGAAAAGGTTTCCTTGTGCCCTCTTTGGAGAAGTCCATACTTCCCCTGAAGAAAGGACATATTTAGACAGGGATGAAATACCAGAAAACCACAGAAGAAAGAGGATTGTATATTACCAGGCGCTTATGCAGAAGCTCAACTCGCATGCCACTTCTCCAATTTTTTTCATCATTTAAAGTAGCCACCTGAGTCAGTTGAAAATATAGGAGCAACTTAGTGTTGTTTACTCGTACAAGCAGTGCACAGTTAAATCATTATACATCAGATAATGATTTAACTCACAGCATTTGCAGCCGCTTCAGTTGTCTCATACTCAATAAGAGCATGTAGCTGCAGAAACAAGGGACTTAAATTTTAGTATTTGCAAAGTCTACAACAATAATTATACACCAGATTAATGAATTAGCTCTATTATTTTTCTGAAAATATAATCAAAGTCAAAATCTACTAAAGCTGAAGCTAATAAGAGATGGACCTATGCAGATTCAATGAAAACATCATCAGCTAATTGGTAAGGTATGTAACTATTGTGTATTAAATAAAAAAGAACCCAGTATGCAGTCAGCATATCTAAAGCCGTGATGTTGCAGTCTCCCAGATATCGTGTATATTTTTTCCAAAGAGTATCTCTACTTGAACACTTAAGCCTTACCTTACTACTGAATGACTTTTCAGTCTTCCAGGTTGGTTTTGACTCTTCTGTTGAATGTGGATCATGAATGGTAATGTTCAAAATTCTGCAAATTAAAAACCAGTAAGTGGTAACATTCTTCATTATCGGAAATCTCAAGTTAATATCAAATTTAACAACTTAAGAAAGACATACTTGCCAACATTTCCAAACATTTTTTGTAGATTATCCTTCGAGTGATCTTCAGGCAGATTTTCCACTATAACAGTGCATGACTGAGTGAAAGGATACCACAGTTAAATACCAAAACCAGTATCAGATTGTACAAGAGAGAAGTAAATTGACAAGGTACTCAGAGAATACCGTAGAATCCTTTACTTCCATAACTGGCAGTGGATGTAATCTTCTTACTTTTCTCCCATCCTTACTAACAGCCTGCATGAGGTGGAATGAATATCACAAACAAACCAGAAGACAGAAAATAATGGAGCTAAGTAGAAATCTGTATGCAGAATCCTAAGCAGCGTGTACACATTGGCCAGTTCAAGTACACTCTCCAGAACTACTAATCTCCAAGTTATGCCACACAAGCAAGTATAAAGGAAAAAGACATTTAATTTTGAAATTTGGTGCTAAACTTACAAGTAGGGATGATGTCCTTAGTGCAGCCTCTATCAGGGAGAGGTCCCTGGCAAGCCTTTTCATTCTTCTAAAAGATGCAATAACTGCAATAGGAACTGCAACAGCCAAAAAAAGGCAGATTCCGCTAAATTACTTTAGAAGATCAATACAAATTTCACTAACAAAGAGGACTTTTGTGTGTTACGTGCGCTTGTGTGCACGTCTTTCCAGATAGAGCAGAGGAGCAGCAATGTTCATGGTGAGGAGCTCTGAGGAGTTCAAGAAAACAAATGTGCTTTTAACTTTAAAACACTCAATGTGCATTCTTCACCGGTAATTTCTCAATGTTCATAATGTCACTGTACCAATGTTGAAAATAACGTGTTATGAAATCCGTTATGTTGCGTTACAAAACCTAACGAAACCTTAGCGCTACGTAACAACTGAAAATAACTTAGTGCACCGTAACATTACGTTTTTTTATGTTATTTTATGTTATATTACATAATGTTATATAAATTACGTTATACTACGTTATTTACAATTATTTTTTAGTAATTTCTATATTGCCGTTGATTATTATTTTGATTATTGCTATAATTTTCTTACTTGATTAGGAGTTGGTTTGTTTGATTGCTTGTGGAATTACTAACTTGCTAATTTGTGATTGTTTTCTTGTTCGCATGATGTAATTCCTCTCCGAATGTTGATATATCTTACTTATTGATTCTATTAAATTTTTAACTAAATTGAAACCAACAATTACAAATCATATAAATTAAATATTACAAAATATAAATTATAATAACGATAATAATTGGATTGAAATAAAAAATTGAAATCTTATTTTTTTTTGTTTAGATAATGACTGGAATTACGGTTGCGGACTTAATATAATTTATGAAGATAAATGTGAAAATTATTGTAGAACTTAATATAATTTTATAATAGATTATGTATTACAAAATGGTTTTATATTTTTTTTAGAAATTTTAAATTTATTTTTTAATTTATAAAAATTGTTTTATATAGTATTATATTCTATTTATTAAATATATAGGAAATTACATAACATACGTTATGCGTTACGCTATATGCGACATAACCTAACAAAGGCAAAACGTTAAGTTACCGTTATCACTATTTTAAACATTGCACTGTACAGCCAGATAGGATTCTTTGCTTTGCTGGTCTTTCAAGAGTGGCATCAATTACTAACATTGAACAATATTTAACATACAATATTGGAAATAAATGTCTAAAAAACGTTCATTCTATTCACAATTTCTACTTTTCTTTTCTTCTTAATGATTGAATAACTTATCAACAACTTTCAAATGATTAGTAATGTAGAACTAAAATTGGACCATGAGGTTGGTTAGGACAGCAACCAAATAACCATCCGCCGAATTTAGAGGAAGTATGAACTTAGGTTGTGTAGTCAAAGAAATAGGCACCTGCAGGAACGTGCAGATGCAACAGAAGAATCTTATGGTGAAAACAACCAGGCAAAAACACTAGCTTAGCTGACAAAAAATCAAGTTTGATTGTTTAATCAATCCCAAACCCACATAGATACATGTCTATATTATTTGGACTATGCAGCAATCAGTGTTCAAGAAGGCGTCAGGCAAAGGCTGGGCAGCTGACCCCACCCAGCTCCTAACTGCCTAGTTGACATCTAGACAGCTTGGGTGGTTTTGTTTTTTTTATGCATTACACACAAAAATTGGTGTGATCTGCCATATGAACTGCTTCTTTTAGTACAATCAAGACTTTCTGCTCCATATACCCCTTGCTATAATATTGAGATGGGTCGAGATAGATTATTTGCAATGCACCTAAGTGTTTGGGAGGGGCAGTCTTTACACTTGCCCTAAAAGTCTCTTATAGATATCCTCACTAACAAGGAATCGGCTCGAATCCTCAACAATCTCTCCTTAAAATTACAAGGGGGCAAAAAAAAAAAAAAAAAACCTTAAAAGCAGATTCAAATCAATTTAACTTAAACTTTCACGAAGCAGTGATAGTGCAACGAGCCGACAAGACAGTGGAGCAGTGGCTGACCTGCACTGGGCAGCAATGAGGATGTAAGAGAACAGAGGAGTTGGGGGAGAATTGATAGAGATGAGATTAGTTATTTAGTTGGATCTGATTTGATTTAATTTGATTAGGAATTTAGTTAGATTTTAGACTTTTAGAGATTTGTTATTATCTTTTTGTTTTATAATTTTCTATATATATGGTCTGTAAAACGCTAATTTGAAATAAAGAGTGAAATATGATTTATTTTGAGAGCATGTGATTTGTTTCATCAAATCTTTTTTCGAGTGATTCGTGAGAGAGTGGGCGTGTAATTCGCCTCGACGTGAGATCTAAACCCCAATTGATCCCCAAAACCCTAAGTTCTTCTCTAATTTCTCCACCACAAATCCTAAATCACTTCCGCCCTGCGTCAAATAGAGATGAGATTAGTTATTTAGTTGAATCATTTGATTAGAAATTTAGTTAGATCTTGGATTTTTAGAGATTTGTTATTATTCTGTTGTTTTAAAATTTTCTATATATATGGTCTCTAGAACTCTAATTTGAAAAAAAAAAAATAGAGTGAAATATGATTTCTTTTGAGAGTATGTGATTTACTTTATCAAATCTTTTTTTGAGTGATTCGTGAGAAAGTGGGAGTGAAATTCGCGTAGGCGTGAGGTCCAAACCCTAATTTATCCCTAAAAGCCTAAATTCTTCCCCAATTCCTCCAGCACAAACATTAAATCGCTTTCGTCCGCCGTAAAAAATTGATAAAGATAAAATTAGTTATTTACTTGAATCTTATTTGATTTGATTAGGAATTTAGTTAGATTTTTGATTTCTAGATATTTGTTATTATCTTGTTAAATTAGAATTTTCTATATAAATGGTCTGTAAAACTCTAATTTAAAATAAAGAGTGAAATATGATTTATTTTGAATTTGCTTTATTAAATCTTTTTTCAAGTGATCCGTGAAAGAGTGGGCATGTGATTCGCCTGGACGTGAGGTCTAAACCCTAATTTATCTTCAAAACCCTAAGTTTTTCCCTAATTTATCCACCACAAACCCTAAATCGCTCCCGTCCGTCGTCAAATTGGTATCAGAGCTCAAGATTCATATTTTCAGGTATAAAAATCCAAATCCATCTCCATCTTTATCTTTTTTTTTTAATTTTCTTTTTAGATTTAAGAAAAATCAGAAAAAAACTGAAAAAAAATGACAGTAGATCAGATCTAGAAAAAAAAGAGCAAAAAAAATCAGATTAAAAAAAAGAGAAAAAAATCCCAAAAAATCCACCGACCCAATTCCCTCCTCTTTCTTCTTCTCCGCCCAACCCCACAACAGGCAGCAACAACAATAACAAACAGCAGCAGCAACAACAGCATCAGCAACAACAAGCAGTAGCAGCAACAACAAGCAGCAGCAACAAGTGGCAGCAGCAGCGACAGCGACAACAAGCAGCAGCAGTAAGAACTGCAGCCACAGCAACAACCCACGAGTCCATCCAACTTAACAAAATCACATCCAATAAAAGTGGAACTACCAAATTGATTTGGTTTGAACTAACAGATCTGCAACTTGCAGATCCAACCTGATCCACTTGAGTTTAAAGTGGGTTCAATTCACAGGCAGACTTGTTAGAAGAGAAACAGACCCGTTAAGTTTTTTTTTGGTGATTTTGAAGCCGTTTGAAGCTCGGTTCGTAACGGACTCGAGGTACAATTGAGACACCATAATTCTTTAGTATTTTTTGAACCTTGAGCTAGAAAAATTTTGAAATTAATTATTATGGAATTCATATTCTGTGGAAAATACATAAATACTGATGGTGATTTTAAGCAAGTAGAGTGTGATATATATGATGCAGTCCCATATTTTCGTGATTATGATGATCCGAATTGTTATAGAAACTGGGAAAAACATCTGAAACAATTTTCCCGTTACTTTCTTTTGAGTTTAGAGCAGGTGTACAATTATAGTTGATTAAAATTGGTTGAATAAGTTTCTGATTGGTACAACAATAACTATAATTCTCGTCCAACTTGGAATTGGTTGAAATTTCTTCTTCGTGCACGGTATGTTCCGCATCTTATTTTTAATTGTTCACCAGAATTTTTTGAGGTCAAACAGTGCTTTAAATGTGAAGGATACGGACACTCAGTTCATTAGTGTTCTTCCATCAAATGTTCGGCATGCGAAAAATTTTGGCATTATGAATGCCAGTGCCTTTTGAAGAGTTCAGATATCGACACATCAGATTCTGAGAATTTGGATGATGATGTTATAATTGAGACCGAAACCATCATAGAGCCCATCATAGGTCCAGAAATTGTTGATCCAGTTTTTCTGCCATAGCCAACTACAGAAATATTCATTTACCATGTTCATAAGGACCGTATTTTCATTGACTTTCCAGCTTCCAAATTCTTCTTTTTTATCAAAGCGACAGATTTCAACTTCTCTCCAGACCTTCCACAATTATTACTGTCGTCACCATTGCAATGTAAGGCAACATACATTTGGCTACCGATTTGTTCGATTTTCTTATATGTAGTTTAGTGGAAAGATTGACAGATCTTGGAAAGATTGACCAATTTCAGTTGACCGTACTTGACTTCTTACCGCCATTCACCCGATGGTGAATGTTTCCAAGCGCGGAAAAATTAATAGAGATGAGATTAGTTATTTAGCTGGATCTGATTTGATTTGATTAGGAATTTACTTAAATCTTTGATTTTTAGAGATTTGTTATTATCTTTTTGTTTTAAAATTTTCTATATATATGGTTTGGAAAATCCTAATTTGAAATAAAGAGTGAAATATGATTTATTTTGAGAGCATGTGATTTGCTTTATCAAATCTTTTTTCGAATGATTCGTGAGAGAGTGAAAGTGTGATTCGCTTGGACGTGAGCTCCAAACCCTAATTTATCCCCAAAACTCTAAGTTTTTCCCCAATTTCTTCACCAAAAACCCTAAATCACTTCCGTTCTGCGTCAATAATAATGAAAGACTCAAGAATAGGGTTGAGAAACGAGTTGTTGGAGTGCTGGCAAGGCAGAGAACTAGGGCTTCTCTAGAGATGGAGAGGTGAAGAGGGTTCGAAATCGGGGCTAGGACAAAAGTCCTAGCCAGATACCCCCTTCTTATAAGGTAGGATACCCCGCATTGAAACAGGTCCAACCCATTTAATTAAAACATTAAAATATATATATTTTTTATGGAGCACATAATCAGACCCAAACCCGCTCAAAATAGGCAGCTAAATCTGCCCAAACAAATGCATGGCGTTGCCATCAGTCAGGAGGATCGCCCAGCAGACACTCAGGCAGTCCCTAAACGGCTGCCCAAGCTGCCTTTTAAATCCCTGGTGGTTATATAGGCAATAGAAAATCATTACAAATGCCTCAAGAAGCAATACCAAAAAAATAAAATATATTCTGGAAAAAAGCCCTCATATAAGGAACATTTTTTCCTAAAATTTGAAGGCCACACAGAATCAGCATCCCAACGCTAAAATTGTGGTACATACACTTAATACTTGGATAAATGGATGCTATGAGATAAAAACCAAATAATCAATAATATATACCTCATATATGATGGAGAAAATATAATAAGCCACTCTCTTATCCATAGTTGTTAATCCGGAGATTAGCACTAATTTATGAGGGGTGTCGTTAGATCGATATCTAGTCATAAAACTTTGTCAAATCTTTTTTGGAGTTTTGCTCCATAGCCAACCCCATTTTGACGAGAGAAGGCTTTAGATGATGATGATAGGACATAAATAATCTTTAAAAAAAAAAAACTAAACTTTTAAAAGCATAGTTATAACTAATGCTGATAAGGAATCATGAGAAAGGAGTGGATCAGATGACAGTGTTGCTCGGTCAGGCCCTAACTAGATACTCGATACAACTACAAAGCAGCTGCACCAGGAGAATTTAGTTCAACAGTAAATACTCGGCACAACTACAAAACAGCTACACCAGGAGAATCTAGTTAGTGAATCTGTCATGAGTACCTGCTCTAATTCATCACTATCCATCCCCACTCTCAGTTCCTAATACCCAACTAGTCCCAGTCTAAGGACTACACGTGTCCAAATGCATTGCACGCATATGAAGCCAAAGAGGGATAAAGCAGTCAAAGTTGCATGCCAGTATAACAGTGGCATTTTGTGAGATCCCTCAGATTCTTAATTCCTACACACCTTAATTGTATTCGAACTAGCTATTATTTTCAAAAGATACATCCAGGTATATGCAACAAGTCTAGAATTAAATAAAAAATAATAATAAAAAAAAAAAAAAAAAAAACTAGAAATAAGAGAGTCCTGCCTATTCAAGGAGTCCAAGACAGTCAACATACATGCAAAACAATACTTTTAAAATCTAGGATACAACCATTACATGCCACAAGATACCATCAATCACATACAAAGGTGATGAAAGAATAAGTAGAAACCACAAAAAAAGATTAAGGATTTTGCATAGTTTTCCATGGGAATAGCCAAAAAAATGGGCCCTGCTCCTGCTTTAGAAGTGTTATATATTGCTCAACAGACCATGGCAATACAAACACCAGGAAGGATTTCACCACTACGAGCAGCATGGAGATATATTTGCCAGCAAACAAGTACACGAGAATGGCACAGAAAGATGCAACTACTGAAAGGAAAATAAGAAATAGGCTGCATGTCCTCTAACATTGCAGAAAACAGACTGGTAGAACTGTCAATGTAAAAGCAAGAAAGGCAAGCTGTACGTCCTCTCACGTAACCATGGTGGACCAAATATGGTTCCCATATCACCTCTAACATTGCAGAAAACAGACTGGTACAATTATTGTAGATACCTAAAAATTAAAAAAAAAATTAATTAAAAACTTAAAAAATCTGTGGCGCCTGTCCGCGGGAGAAATTCCCACGGGTGGCCAGCACCCGCGGGAATTCCTCCCGCGGGAGGGCTTCCGCAGGTGCCATCCGCGAGAGCAATCCCGCGGGAGGAATCCCGCAGGTGCCAACTCGCGGGTTGTTTTCAACCTATTTTCGTTGTTTATTTTGCTAATATCTCGTGATCCGATTTTTCAGAGAGGATTCGAGCCGGATTTTAAGCTTCGTCAGTCTATAAAAGACAGGAGTTGACTCTAGAGAGGGGACTTTTGGACGATTTGGAGCGAGTTCGTGAAATTGAGGAGCGGAGCAGAGCCATCCCCTTCCCAGTCAGACGGTCAACGGAGCGCATTAGCAAGGCTCCACCGCCACCCAAACCCACATAAAAAAGTGAATCAATCAATATTTTCGTTCTTGTTATTTCTCAATTTTTTATAAATCTCAATTTTCTCGTTGTAATCAAATAATTTTGTAATGGAAGGAAATCTATAATTTTTTAGCAAATAAGAACTAGCGACCACAGTGGGAGCCCCTCTGTTTACCTCAGAGAACTTGGTGGCGCAGTCCGACCGAGTGCGGATCGGCTCAATGGTTGAGACGCTGGGTGTGGAGGTTGACCAGCAAAAATACGAGGAGTTCCTATCATCCTCGGATTCGGAGCCCAGGCGTCATCACCGGGCAACGATTAAACAAGGCGAGGCGTTATCGTCCGCCAAAATTGAAAAGGCATTATTGCCATTCAATATTTACGAGGCGTCATCGCCCGTTGAAACTGACAAGACGTCATCGTCTGTCAAGAACACGGCGTTATCGCCCGTTCCAAAGTCAAGCCAAAAGTCAAACCAAACCTTAACCCGCTCCCAAAAGAGAAATCTAAGGCGTAAAACTCAACGAGCACACCTCAATCATACAGGAAGGGCTGCAGAAAACTCCGGGACAGTAAAAAATTTTGGAGCAAACCCACGGATGCAGCTACGGGTTGTATTCAACGGAAGCAACTGCACGGGTGGCAACCCGCAGCTTGCAACTGCAGGTGGCAACCCGCGGCTTGCAACCGAGGGTGGCGTCCCGCGGCTTGCAAGAGAAGACCATAGAAGAAATGAAACAACTTTTAATTGAGTTGTTAGCTTAAACTAGAAAGAACCAATCCTTATCGTTCATTTCTGATCGGCAGAAAGGAAAACAACCTGTCCAAATAAGTGAAGACAGCGAAGACGAGAATGAAGAAATTCCTCCTCATTCAAGAGAGGAAGAGAAAGCGAAGGTTATCATCAACCCTCACGTAGAGAAGATAGAGAAGATGGAGAACCAACTACAAGTTCTTCTTCATCGCAAAAAACTGCAAGAGGTGGGGTAGTACGCCCCTATCCCATAGAATGAGAAACCGTACCTTATCCTGCAAAATATAAACCGTTGAACCTTCAGTCATTCGACGGTAAAGGTTCGCCGCAACAGCACATCTTCTACTTTCTGTCGCAAACATGACACCTCATGGGGAATGATCCGACTATAACTAAGATATTTGCGAGCACTTTATGGGGGCCCGCATTTACCTGGTTCATGCAGCTACCTAAGTGAACGATTAAATCATGAGCTGATGTAGAATGTGAGTTCTTAGCCCGATTTTTTGAAGATGATACTGAAGTCTCTATACTATCCTTACTAGCGGCAAAGCAAGAGGAAGGCGAGACGGTCAAATCTTATATCGAGCGATTCCGAGAACTTTCTGTTCGATGCCCACATGGCATGACGCAGGACACTCTGGTGGAAACTTGCAGGCACAATTTGTTAACCGACGTTCTAGATAAGATAGGTTCGGTTGAAGCCAAATCATGAAAAAATCTGCTTAAGAAGGGTGAACAGGCCGAAGATATACTTCGACGCCTCGAAAAGCAGCAGTCTGCAACCGGAGGCAGCACAAATGAACCTCCATTCCATTTTTTCCGATCCAAAGGGAAAGATATAATGGCAATGGCGGTAGAAAGCACACCGAAGTAAAAAGCATGGACAACTATAAGCAACAAAGCAAAATCGCCCAGGCTTCAAAAGCAGTATTCGTTTAAGAATGAGCATACTGCTACTATGTTCAATCTGCTCAGCAAACGCAAGATGCTTAGGTTGCCGAAGAGCAAGAGGCCTGAAGAGGTTGGGAAGACTAACGATCCGAATTACTGCCTGTACCATCGGATTATAGGTCACCCTACAAAAAATTGTTTTATTTTAAAAGACAAAATTCAAGCGTTGATTGACGCTGGAGCAGTTCAGCTCAAAACTGAACAAAAAAGGAATTAGAGCTAACTCGGACATATTTAATATGGGTGGTCTAAAGGTACCACTTGGGCTCACAACAATTCCAAAGGCAAGCTTAGGGCGGTTAATTTAAATCCCCCATAACCTGCAAAAAAAAGGGGGGTTAACCCCTTTTGGCCACAAAGAAGCAGGGGGTTGTGAGGGTGCAAAAAAAATGATAAAAAAATATAAAATAAAATAAAATAAAAATGAACTACCCAACGCCGATAAGGTAACGGAAAGAGAATAAATTTCTTGCCAACCCCATCATACTGGAGGTAAAAAGTATGAATTACCCAACGCCGACAAGGCGATGGGAAGAGAATAAATTTCTCGCCAACCCCACCATGCTAGGGGTAAAAAAGCATGAACTATCCAACACCGTCAAGGCGATGGGAAGAGAATAAATTTCTCACCAACCCCACCATGCTGGGGGTAAAAAGCATGAACTACCCAACGCAATTAAGGCAACGGGAAGATAATAAATTCCTCGTCAACCCCATCATACTGGAGGTAAAAAGTATGAATTACCCAACCCCGACAAGGCAACGGGAAGAGAATAAATTTCTCGCTAACCCCATCATACTGGGGGTAAAAAATATGAATTACCCAATACCGACAAGAAAACGGGAAGAGAATAAATTTCTCGCCAACCCCACCATGCTGGGGGTAAAAAAGCATGAACTACCCAACGCCGACAAGGCAACGGGAAGAGAATAAATTTCTCGCCAACCCATCATGCTGGGAGTAAAAAGTATGAATTGCCCAACGCCGTTAAGACAAAGGGAAGAGGAAAAGTTTGGCATTTAAGCCTAAACGAAACCCTCGATAATTCACCACGCTGAGGAGAATAGCATGGCTAGCCCAACTCAAATGGTAGTTGATAAAGGTAAATCAAATCCGTTGATAGCTGAGGATTTGCTAAAAATCATATGACGAATCTGTCACAACAGTATCTTTATCCGAATATAAGGATACATCACTGTCCAAAAATGCTAAAGCAAAGGGAAGAGAAAAAGTTTGGCATTTAAGCCCAAACGAAACTCTCGACAACTCACCATACTGAGGAGAATAGCATGGCTAGCCCGACTCAAACGGTAGTTGGTAAAATCTAATCAAATCCGTTGACAGCTGAAGGTTTACTAAAAACCCTAATCAGATAAATCTCATGTCACGTTAAGATTTCACCTCTGACAACAAAACTTTTCTCGTCATTTTTCTCCAGCAGAGCAAACGACACTCCAAAATATTTGTAAAGTTAAAATCATACATCTGACATCATAATTCAAAATCAAATGAGATAAAATCCGATTAAATCTCCTATCATGTTAAGATTTCACCTCTGACAGAAAAGAAAACTCACACTTCATCAAGTCCAATATTACAGCTTCTGATGAACTTGTTTTTGATATCGTTAAGTTAAAAATTACCTCTGACGAAAATCACCTCCCTATCAAATTAACAGTTACCTCTGATAGTCCGATTCCGAGGCTAAATATATTAACCGTCACCTCTGTTTAGTCAGCTTATTCCTATCATGACTAGATCCTCTGAACAGGTTGAGCTCCGAGACACATTTAATGTCACCTATGTCTTTCCCTAATCCGTCATACTAGATGTCACTGAACGGTTAGGACTCTGATGAGCACGTTAACATAATACCTCTGCTTGACCTCAAATAAGTACGTTAATATCATACATCTGCTTATCATCTAACAAGTATATTAACACCATACCTCTCCTTGTCACCCAACGAGTACGTTAACATCATATTTTTACTTGTCCTCTAATGAGCACGTTAAAATCATACTTTTGCTTGTTATTTAATAAACATGTTAACATCATATCTCCGCTCATATTCTATGAGATATGTTAACAATTATCTCTATCTATCCAATCATTGACATGTCTCATAGCCCAAAAAAAAAAAACAAAGTGTTTCAAAATTCAATACGGCTCAATACAGAACTTTGAAAACTTTAGAGAGGGTTATGTAGATACCTAAAAATTAAAAAAATTAATTAAAAAATCTGCGGGGCCTATCCATTGGAGAAATTCCCGCGGGTGCCATCCGCAGGAGCAATCCCGCGGGTGGGCACCCACGGGAGGAATCCCGCAAGTGCTAACCCACGAATTGTTTTCCGCCTATTTCCGTTGTTTATTTTACTAATATCTCGTGATCCGATTTTTCAGGGAGGATTCGAGCCGGATTTCAAGCTTCGTTAGTCTATAAAAGACAGGAGTTGACTCCAGAGAGAGGACTTTTGGACGATTTGGAGCGAGTTCGTGAAATTGAGGAGCGGAGCAGAACCATCTCCTTCCCAGTCAGATAGTCAACGGAGCGCATTAGCGAGGCTCTACAGCCACCCGAACCCACATAAAAAAGGGAATCAATTAATATTCATGTTCTTGTTATTCCTCAATTTTTTGTAATCTCAATTTTCTCATTGTAATCAAATAATTTTGCAATGGAAGGAAATCTACAATTTTTGAGCAAACAATTATCAATGTAAAAGCAAGAAAAAGAAGCTGTACGACCTCTAACGCAACCATGGTTGACCAAAAATAGTTCCCATACTGCCATTTTATCCATGCTATATTCACCTCATTCTCCAGCCTATTCTCTTCAATCTCTCTTAAATTCCATCACAAATCGACATACCTGCCCATCACCCTAACCCACTTCAATAACTCATATCCCCCAACAAAGTAACTAGATTCCCGTTTCTAATATTCAAACCCAAATTCAAGTAGAGGATAACCCAAGCATCAGCTGAGCACATGAAGGCCGCACAATTTCTCTGCAAAATCTATTACATGTACTTAAAAAATGCCATACTAAAAATGTTCTATTAATAAGGAATGAGTTATTCAATTAAATGAGTTGGGGACAGAAAGGACCTAATTTAGACTCAAAGGAGCAGAAAAAACATACAAAGGTAGTAAAATGGGAAAATAATGAGTTATAATCCTATAGAGCATAGAATATTTAATGCTTTAAAGATGACAATAAAACAAGGGACTCATCACAAACAGTACCTCATGTTGTTAGGGACTAATTTCCAAGTATTTATTTGTATAGGGCAATATTCTAATTTAGCCTTTTGAAATATTATATAGTATATATTCATATTTTAAAATTCCTCAGAGGTTAAGTTTGTCACGAGTTGCGGTTTTTATATCATGTAGAGAGTTACAAAAGGAAATATATTAGAAAAGATTGGTGAAATTGACAAAGTATCTTCCAATGTGTAATACCCCTAATTAATAGTCCCATATCAGATATGTGATAAGAATTAGTATAGTTTACAATGATACTAATAAGCTCAAAAAAAAAGGATAGATAGCCTTTTCAAGGAATGAATCCGTAATTAATTATAACTATTTTAACTATTGATATCATACCAAAAACTTAGTATATTCCTAAGAATATGTTGTTGGTGTTTCTACTATCTTGATTCCGTACAAGGGGTGTTACACAAAGAAAAGAACTTAATGGATTACTTGATTGTTCAAAAAAGAAAGAAAGAAGAAGAAACTGCCCTTTCTTCATTTTCCTATATAATTTTTTCATGGTGGGCATGTGTGTTTCGTTTTTTTCTTTCTTTTTCTTCTCCCTTTTATTTTTTTGGTGTCGGCAGGTGGGTGGTGAGTACAATGACTGGATATGTAGGAAATAATGCTTGGCATAGCGGTAAAAAGATCCAATCATCCAACACTTAACTAAACTGAGCAACATACAATTCTGAATCTGAGAGATAATATAATGACTAAACACGTCCTCAGCAACTATAACCTGAATGGAGGCTAACAAAAAAAGAAAACTAACCATGAATTTTTATAAATATAATTCAATGACCAATAATAATATAATTGAACATAAGAAATCAGAAGTATTTACCAAACCCTTGCTTGTCCTTCTTTACATGCTTCAGCATAAACTTATCATTCGGTAGATTTTCATCACTGAAGTAATACTCAACCTGCAACACTGCCAATGTTTAGATTAAAGATAGAGAAAAGAAGGAATCAGAAGTAAAGAATGACTCCCTACAACTCTTTCTAAAAGCTAAGAATCCCATTACTCCCATATCTATGTCTACACCAGACGAAAACTATCCATTGAGCTCATTAAAGTTCAGTATTGAGTCCCAAGTAGATATGGAACAAGATTTCCACCAGACAACAATGTTTCATATCAATGTTCCAAATGTGGTAATGCATACTCCTTACAACTAACCATGCAACAAATCATTTCAACACCAAAAATATGTCTTTCCCATGTTTCCCTCAGTTAGAAAGCCGACAATTACACAACCCAATTACAACTGAGGCATTACGCATTTAAATCTCAAGAAATAGCACATTGTCAAATTTGTGGATTGTTGCAGGTGCCAATGTAGTAAAGTTGTAAAACCTCTTAGTTACTGTGCAAGAGGCCTCAAACCCCACTTGCAGTAACTAAAAGAATTGGAATAGGGATGGCTAAGATTTTGTTAAAAAAAGAAAGAAAGAAAGAAAGAAAGAAAGAAAATGTGCATGATTAAAACAGCACTAAGATATAATCAATATTTCCAGTCACTATGATTTAAAAATGGTCTTATTATTTTCATTTTAATAAAGATTTAAATTTTCCTACTTTAGTTTCATCATTTTACTTCGGTCTAGGCTCTGCTTGGTATTAGATAAAATGAAGGAAAAGAAAAGAAAATAAGAAATAAAACAATTTCTATTGTTTGGTTGGAGGGAAGATTTAAAAGAAAGGAAAATTTTTTCTTACTAACTAAACATCAAGAAAAAACCAATTTCCATATTCATTTCTTTTCTTTTCTCTTTCCTTTTTCTCTTTCTTTTTCTTTCTTCCATTTTCTTTCAAACCAAACACAGCCAAAGGATGCTACCCTCTAGTATGAGTAAAATCAAACCAATCAAAAGAAAAGAGTCAAAGATGACCTGGCGAACGATCTTGTCGCGGAGATCGTCGGTGAGCACAGCGGGGCTTTCTTCAGGTTGCGCCAGCGTCGACGCCGGCGCCGCCCCTTCTTCTTCTTCTCCATCAGCGCCTTCTTCCTCGTGCTCTTCAGCGACAACGCCACGATCGTCGACGAAAGACATCGCCCCTTGGTCCAATCCTTCTTGATTCGCAACGTCCACTCCTTCTTTGATTTCTAGGGATTCTTGGCCGTGAGAAGAGGTTTGCGAATCATCAGATGGAGGAGGAGGAGGAGGAGGAGGAGATCGCTGGCCATCGTGCCCTAGCCCTTGGCCCTGGGTTTCCATTTCGAAATCGAAAAGGTAAAAAAGCGCCCCCCTTTCTTGTCCTTGTTTCTCCTCGCTCAGAGTCCCGTCTCTGGGGCGTCCGGTTATATACTGTTTGAGGAAAACGAAACGGGGGCAGCGGTCGATTGGCGCAGAGTTGGACTCGAGGGAGAAGGTACTTTGACGCAAAGTGACCAACATCCGGACTCGAGCCAGCTTATGCAGTTGGCTGGTCAGACTAGAAGGAAACGAGACGAGGCCCTACCTCTAAGCCCTCTTGATGTATCAAAAGGTGGACGAGTAAATTTTTGTAAGTTGCAATTTCTGGGTTGTGAGCTCTCGCCTCTGCTATTACATTTCCGCAATATCTTTGATGATCTCTAGGGATGGCTCCAGGCACTCAAAACGAGACGTGAAATTGTTGGTATATTTCTAAATTATGTGCTATATTAATTTCAGAATTTATAATAAATCATATATGCAAAATTATTCATAATTGAGCTACTTAATCAGCTCATTCGGGTTGTAAAGAGTGAAGGATCTTTGCCAGAATCACTATACTTACTAATATGTTTCTTTTAAAAAAAAAAAATTAAAGTAACACGAGAAAAAAAAATATACATACAATCTGTAAAAATAAATGACTGCAATCTAACAGAGTAGAGATGAAAAGCAAAATTGAACGAGTTTTTAGAATTTTAGTTGTAAGGGAATTGGAAAGAGACGTTAACAAAAAGTCAAAAGGGCGTTTAAAATAATGGTAAGACCTGGCTATTTAGACATGAGGACTTGACTATTTAGACTTGAGGAAGGATAAATAAGTAAATTTAAAGAGGAACAGAGTTAAAATTGCAGATACTAAATTACTAAGTTAAATTTTTTTTAGGTCTGTCCTTGACAGCAATTCAGTACCAAAGTCTGGCATAGACTCGTTTGTGAAAAGTATGTATACCGAATTTAAAAATTTAACCACTGTATACTGTTAAATAGAGTTCATATATTATTGAAACGGACACGAATAAAGACCCATTCAATAAAACTTAGCGGAAAGCATATATGTACAAAAATGTACCGAAGCAGAACGTTACCAGCTTGACAATCTTAGGATCTCACTCCTTCAAATATAATATATCAAGACCCATTCATAATAAGATAGTTCTAAGTTGGAAGTCATTATCCATGAGTAGCACCCTGATCAAATCTGAGCACAGTGATATAGAGCCCACCGACCCAATAGCAGCAGGCCTCTGCTAACGTCCACTTTACAATTGGATCATGGACTTGCAGCCTCACACCTAAAAGACTACTGAAATTCGTATTAAATCAGTGTTGAAATCATTTACTATGTTGCTCTAGATAGAGATCGAAGTAGCCATTTTACATAGATATAACAAATCCTGACTTAAGAGTGACTGGGAGTTAGAAATTATGTAAGAAATGCATAAAGTGAGTAAAGTATCAAACCATTACCCTTGCAAATGCATAAAGTGAGTAAAGTACCAAACCATTACCCTTGCATATCGGTTACTACTTTATTTCAATATCACCCAGCGCAGATATCTCCAATTCAATTCTTCTTCTTTTTTTCCCTTCTTTTTTTAAAAGAATTTAACATCAGATCAGCAACGACGAATCAAACTCATACTTTTCATGAATTGTCAAACTCCTATCTTTCTCATAAATTGTCATGGAATGACACAAGATGATATGGATTTGTTTTTTATAGTCCAGAGACAATCTATGGTAAGCTGTATTTAATCAAAGATTATGGACCTATCATTATAGAACTAGAGATGAAAATGAACAGGTCCAAGAGCTAATTCCTAGCCGGCCATAATATAAAATTTGAATCAAAAATAAAAAAAAATTATTTTTCTAATTCAAATTTTTCAATAAAACAAACAAAGGATTGGCTGATTTGACCCGTCTCTCATCTCTATAGGAACTCATAATTTTGGCACCAAAACATGTTTTCATTCCCATTCCCAGATAAACAACAAAAGCACTATAGCTTACCAGAAATGCATTTTGGATTGGTATGAGATCGTGTCAAAAGTAACTTCAAAAATGAACAGGAGTACACCTCATACCATTTATACCTACTGCATAACTTCCACAGTGCGGGAAGGGGCAAATCAGCTATGTTGTCCAGCGTAAAAGCCGATAGGGTACTAAATAATTCAAAGACAAATTGGAGGTAAATAACGCCGTCCATAAATAGGGCATATATCATGTGTGCTTACAGGGGGGAACACAAAATCCTGGTAAAGAAACTAGCATCTGGCCATAAGCAGAGCCTAGTGTAAGCAACAGGCGAATTTGATACATACAATTTAGGCCTTAGATTTACCAGCTTGTAGAGCTTGAAGTTTCTGTTGCAATTTTAAGATCTGTAAAGAATACAAATGCAATACATGCGTCAAATGGTATACATTATCAATAGAGAAATAATTGCATTAAAAAGTTAGAAATTATACAGAATGTAATCACATCACAATAAACTATAAGATGCATCAGGGGAAGAGTGGTTTCAATAGGGATAAGGGCATTGACGACCGTATTATATCCATTAACCACTCCAACATTCATAAAATATCCAGCAAAAAAAAAATATTGGTTCTTGATAACCAGAAACTGTTATCACATTTATTCAAATCCGGCCTATATAAACTATTAGCTCCCAGAGCTCTCTAATGTATTAATAGTTAGTCAACTATGTATGCAAAGTTTCAAATTGAACACATCATTCTTGGTTCAAACTGTTCTAAAGAAAGCACAAGTTGCATGATTATTATTATTATTAGGGTTAGGGTTCATAAACTACCACTGTACTATTAGCCGTGTGCTACTAATATCCCCTTGAAATTTTATTAGCAGAGAGACCCCCCCAATTCTGTTGCAATAACATCCCCTTATTCAGGTTTTTGGTTTTTTGGGGTCTCTCTGCAAATAAAATTCTTAATGGAGTATTAGTGCCACACAGCTAATAGTACAGGAGTAATTTCTTCGATTTATCTTTATTATTATGATTATTGTTGTTGTTACTGCTGCTCTTACTACTACTACTATAATTATTATTATTATTATTATTATTTATCCCTGTTATTCTTATTATTAGATCACATCGTAGCTAATGGATTTCACAGATGGACCCACCAGAATCTACAAAATTTAGAGCAATGTACCTGCTGTAAGCCTGTAAATCAATTTGTTGACCTATACAGAAATTAAACTTCTAGGTTACATGAAGCATCCAATTTCCCCACATTTGCACCTAAAAATGCCAGCCAGATTAAAATTTTGACTTAAAATGTGCACGATGTATTTAAAGGATCTATGCATCCATAGAAATCCCAATATATCAACTCAAGTAATTACATTGAACTTCCAGTGGGAATACAGACACAGCACGAATAAAAACTACCCAAGCTAAAGACTCAGGGCATGATATATTATGGTAACTAAGGTCACACTGCTCTCAACCAAAAACACAAATACCAACTAGAAGGACGATCAACTTCCCTTCCAGACAAATATCATTTGCCGTAATTCAGCTCTAGAGTAACAGAATTGGAACTGGTCCTACACCAGAAATGTGGACATTAATTTCCAACTGAAAAAGCCTTCAACAATTTCATGTAAATAATTATAATGGGACCTCGTTCACATGGAAGGCATTCACACCAAATGTCGATGAGTTTTATACTGACCAAGTCACTTGTCTCAGCACTCCACAGCCTACAGGACAACTTACAGCAAATGAACCCCCCTTTTTGAAGAATGCTAACTAATTTTTTTTGACTTGCCCAGCTATCCACATCAATGATACAGGTGTTAGAGGGATCCATTGATGAGAGAGGAGAGGAAGGAGAATGGCAGGGGAAGGCAGACACAGAGAGAAAGGTTGTATGGGGGAAGAGGGGTAAGAGGAAGAAGAGGGGAATCAATTGTTTCTCCTGCTATTGGGTCTTGAGAAGCATGGGTTGTGTTGGAGGATGATAGAATGTAGGGGTATTATGACATCTCACCTATTTGACTTAACATAGTTAATGACTTGAGACAAGGGGAGTATTTGGGCACGAAAAAAAAAATGCTAAGGGATATTGTTATAGGCAGCTCACAAGTTAGCAGGTTTTGGTTTATTACCCTTCTCATGCTTATAAATTTCAACCTAGAAGTCTAACCTGTTAACAACGAGCTCTTGAAAGAGCTACTTCCACTTTTTCAGACATCTAGTATATTTTAACTATTTATGAGGTAGCATCGCTGCTGTCATTGTTATTGACCACTTTACCAGCACTTGCCTAAATCTTCACATCTGAGAGTATGTATTTAACATAATCATTTGTTTTTGTGGCTGATATGACAATATATGATTCTACCCTCCACCTAACCAAGTTGTAGCGTTCACTCCAGCGAGTTCTCCCACCATAGATTGTGGTTATCTAGGTGACTCATTGAATTCACGTGTAAGAAACTGGATTCTATGTATCCCAACACTGGCACCAAGAAGTTTTTTCTGCAAAGTCTATAATCCTACTTTACATGGCTGTTGTCTACTTCAAATTTGGGTATCCAATTTCCTATAAATACGATATTCTTGTTAGATCCTTACCTACAAATATCATACTTTAGTTAAGCCCAATTACAACATCCACATGTACTCGGGATTATTGATCTCTATGTTGCTCATCAGAACCTAGCTTCCAGAATTTTTAATAAACACAGCAGCAATATCCAGATTGATAGTTATCGGTTGCGTCTTGTTACCATGATTACCGCAATGATACCATTCGCCCAATTATTCCCCAACTATTATTTCTACACTTGACCTACAATGAACACATCATATGTCATTGTCTGCTAAAATGGAAATAGATTATAACAATCCAACTAAAGCATCATCTTTTGGCTTTGAATTTGAAGGCCATCTTCATCTTCTTTTTTTCTTCCCCAAAGATATCCAGGCAGTAGGTGATGTTTAATCTCATGTACCTCCAGTTGATTGAATTGGACCTGAATGCTTTCCCAGGTGCAACCAGACACACCCAAATGCATCCCTCAAAGCATCCAAACTTTAATATGCATCTTCATCTTTTGGATGCTTTGTAGCATCCAAATTTCAATCATCAACTTTTGGCTTTGAATTGGAAGGCCATTTTCATCTTTTGTTCAGAGGCATCCAGACAGTAGGTCATGTTTAATCTCATGTACCTCCAATTGGGCTTGAATGCTCATCCAGGTGCACCCAGACACATCCAAATGAACCCTACAAAGCATCCAAATTTTAGTAAGCATATTGTGTTCTGGTTCATTTTAGCTGACTTCCCTACAATTTTTCTAGATTGAGAGTAATTCACCTGTACCATGTACACATCAAGTGGATGTTGTCCCAAAAAAATACAGATTCTTTGCATCCATAGTTTTCTTGATAAAGACGAAATCCAAGAGCTGATCATACGTACACATAAGGTGTTTCTAAATTTCTAAAGGGACTTTCACAAAGCAGCATTGAGCATTTCTTTCATCAACTTGTGAAGCTCCCCAGGCACTCATTTTTGCATCAGCACTAAGAGCAAACAGGTTATCTAGCCCAGCTGCCAGATTTTCCATTTCATAAATAATATGGCATATAAGCTTGCTTTATCCCAAATAATTACTTTTTGACTTTAGAAGCCCCAAAACTACTTCCTATTAAGGTATGCATACTGTATAAATCCTTCTAGAAATGCTTTAGTATTTCCCCTTCTTTCCAAGTTGTAGAGGAAGGTTCTGCTGTATCCTCTTTTAGAGCAATTTCACGGCTGCATAATGTGGATTCAACCTTTATCTAGTAGTAATATTGCTCAAACACCATATTGCCCTGGGTGCTAAGCCTGATTCTATACAACCAACACCTAGTCTACCTCGGCATTTCCTTCAGGTCAGGAAAATGCATGATGATTGAGGATTAGTTCAACAGCCATGCTAATGGCCATTAACAAGTATGAACCCATTGTTAATCTTAATATATAAGAAGCAGTAGGGTATACTGCTCTTTTCAAGCCAATGTGTCTCATAGTTTCGCACTTTAAAGATTCATCTACCCATTCAACTTCTGTACACTTCATGCACATTTGTCACCCTCTTCTTTATCCATGTTACACAATCTTAAAATCAATACCTATCACCAATTCTTTGTTTATCAATTATCATTAAATGATCGGAAACCATATCCAAGGGCACACTTCAAGTTACTGATTTTTTGTTGTCAGTGCCTTCTCATGTAAGTTCAAACATAAACCAAATAAGGAGTTTAATCATTCATAACAATTTTTTTTCATGTGCAATGCTGCCAATGCAAATCGAATTAATTCCTACAAGAGGCAAAGCTTTCTACCAAATTAACAAATTTTCAACAGCCATGCTAATGGCCATTAACAAGTATGAACCCATTGTTAATCTTAATATATAAGAAGCAGTGGGGTATACTGCTCTTTTCAAGCCAATGTGTCTCATAGTTTTGCACTTAAAAGATTCATCTACCCATTCAACTTCTGTACACTTCATGCACATTTGTCACCCCCTTCTTTATCCATGTTACACAATCTTAAAATCAATACCTATCACCACTTCTTTGTTTATCAATTATCATTAAATGATCGGAAACCATATCCAAGGGCACGCTTCAAGTTACTGATTTTTTGTTGTCAGTGCCCTCTCATGTAAGTTCAAACATAAACCAAATAAGGAGTTTAATCATTCATAACAATTTTTTTTCATGTGCAATGCTGCCAATGCAAATCGAATTAATTCCTACAAGAGGCAAAGCTTTCTACCAAATTAACAAATTTTCTAAGGGAAAAAATCAAAGCACTAACCGTGTCCCTCTTGTTATTCTGCTTGTCTTCAAGATCCTGAAGAGTTCCATCCAGCCGCTTTCTGTACTCCAAAACAAAATCAATTCTCATCAATCAACAAATAAATAAAAATACAATCTTTCAATGAAATATCAAAAACTCACAGCTCGGCAGAGATGTACTCAATCCTTTTCCGAACATTAGCCCTAGCCTCCGCGAGATCCTGCTTCACAAGCACCGGCCCAATCAACTTGTACACGTTCGCGCTCTCGTTCAAGATATCCAATTCCTGCAACAATCATCAACCAATCAAAGCCATTAGAAATCTCGCCCCTTTCGTTTAAAAAAGGGTTTCGATTATTCGACCTTGAGCACGAGCTCGTTCTCGCCAAGCTGGATGGTGTATTGCTTGCGGATCTGGTGGTTCTTGCCGATGTCTGCACCATTGAAATGAGAAAATGAGGGTTCTTGTTGCTATGAGATGAGAAATTAGGTTAGGGTTTTGAGATTGAGAGCTGGCCTTTCTGGAGTTTGCTGAGGGCGTTCGCTTGATTCTCGAGATCGTGCTGGAGCTCGCGAAGGGCCATTTTCTCTCTTGATGATTTGCAACACAAACCCCGACCCGCAATGTGTAGGGAGCTTCCAACGGAGTCACCATTTTTAATTGTGAGCCTACTCTCTAACTGAAAATCCGAACGGTTAGGGAACCCGAACAAAAAAGAAGAGCACACCATTTTTACTGGTAAGGTCACTTTCCAACTAAAAATCCGAACGAAAAAGAACTATCTAGTGAGCTCACTAGAAAAAGTGGTGTGCTCTTTTAGAAACTCTCTACGAGAGTTTCCAATGGAGCACACTATATTTCTTAGTGAGCCCATTTTCCAACTGAAAATCCGAACGAAAAAAAACTATTTAGTAGACTCAGTAGGAAAAATGGTATGCTCCTTTGGAAACTCCCTAATGTATAGTAACTTATCGGATCTGGATTCGATAAATCCATGAAAATTGGGGAGTTTCCAAAGGAGCACACTATTTTTACAAGGGAACCCACTTTCCTATGGTCCCACTAAGAAAAATGTTTCCAAGGGAACCCACTTTCCTACGGTCCCACTAAGAAAAATGAACTGTCTAGTGGGCTCACTAAGAAAAATAATGTGCTCTTTTAGAAACTCCAGAAAAGTTGGAGCTTGCCAAATCTATATTTTTAGCATTTTATCCTTCTCATGTATGAAGTGTAATGAGTAGATAAATACTGGTATTTTTAGTTAAGTCAAAAAAAAAAACCGTCCCTTTTATTTATTTGGAAAATAAAATATTTGTAACATAATCAGTTAAAAATGGACAAGGTAGCACTTAGATTATTAAAATTTAGTCATTCATTATTAGGCATAAAATAATTCTAAATTAAATTCAATTCTAATTGAAATTATAAAAAATGGTAATTATAAAAAATGGTAACATATAATTTATTTAATGGTTAATTACACTCAGATCCCCTGTAGTATGGGATATATAACTTATTACCCATAAAATCTGAAACTCTCACTTAGCCTCTTGAGGTAGCTAATAGAGTTTAGTGGCCGTTTAGGATTGGATCACGTGATGCGCACGTATGGTGAAATGTAAGTTTTTTTTGCCTCCGACCGAGTTGAGTGGAGATAGAGGGGGAAATTGGGACTCCTAGCTGCTGATGCGCATGTGTTATTTGCTTCTTTTATTTGTTTATACTGATGCTGTTGTATATGTTATTATTTCAATGCTTATTCTGCTGTATATGGTTTGTTGTTATTGGTGTTATTCTATTTTGAGGACTGCTGAGCAGCACTGTTGATGTTGTGCATACGCAAAGACAACATGTACATCAGCAACAGCTGGTGTGCATGCGCAGCAGCAGCAACCCTACTTTTGCACTTTCTGAAAAATAAATTACACATAAATTCTTGAGTGTCCATCCATGATTAATTGATTGAGCGTTCATCCACTATTTCATGAGATGCATAACATTATCCAAATTGATACAACAATTTTAATATGGACATTATCCATCGTAAAACACTAGATTGGATAGGATTAATGGAGTTATAGCTTATATAAATATTCGATAACCTACCTTCTATATTGATACAACATACTCTGGCTGGGGAAGCCTGGAGTACGCCCGGTCCATCTTTTCCGAGCTCGGTACTTTCGACTTCAACACTATGATCAGAGTCCATGTTAACTGCTCTTAGCCAAATGTAACATTGGAATTGTTCCAAGAGATGATAGAGGGGTGATATCAAACCAGATAAGTTCACATTCCCATTTGCTCTCAAGGCCTGCACTCCGCTCTCAGGCATGAGAGAGGGAATGCAAGTTAATGTGCATGCTGTAAAATTTGGATGTGTTGATGATGTTTTTATATAGAATAGCTTGATCAGCTTGTATGGCAAGTGTGAAGAGATTGATGCAACTTACAGAGTGTTTGAGCAAAGGGGTCTAACAAGATTGTTGCTTCTTGGAGTTCAATTCTTTCTGCCCGCAATAGAACGGGGTTGTGGCGTGAGTGCCTCAACCTATTTTGCAGCAATGATCAAATCAGGCGTGAGGCTAGACAAGAGCTCACTAGTCAGTGTGCTTGCTTTGTGCGCTCACCTGGGTGCGCTAAATAGAGAGGTATAAGGATGGAGGGAGGGAGGGAGAGTGAGGGAGTGAAGCTATGAAGGAGGGGATGAGAGCAAAATAGAATTAAATAAAATGATTGCAGTTTTGTTTAAAAGGGGACAAAATTATATAACTGTTAACTAATTTTGGTAACGGTCCAGAAGACTAAGTGAGAGTTTCAGACTTCAGGGGTAATAAGTTATACACTCATTCCCCCTGACATCACCTTCTTTTTTTAGTTTATACCTTAATGAAACTAAGAACTGATAGAGAGAACGAAGGATAACTTTATATTCTGATGTGTATATAAAACGTTACAATGACCATTTTTTTATAGATGTAGGAGGCGAATATAAAAATAAAAAGCAAGAGAATATGTAATTTGATCATAATTGCATATAATCTTAAATCAGTATAATCAGTCTAATTAGAGATATTTGACAAATATACTAATTTAGAAAAATATCCTGAGATATGCTAATAAATTAGAGAATTTGTCAAGTATACTAATTAAGAAAGATATAATAAATTAGTGAGATATTCTAATATCCTTACAAACTCAAAATAGTTTGGAAGACGCCGATTTGAATTTGAAAACAAGATCATGATGACGACCAAGTAGATGAGCAGCAGACATGATAACTGGCACAGGAGACGGCGAAGAAGTAACAGACGGAGTCACTGAAGGAGGAGACAGAGATGGCAAAGGCTGCATCATTGAAGATATCAGTGGCGATGGAGCAGGAGCCGAAGATGACACACTAGATTTCGACGACAAAACAGTAAACAGGATCTCCAGCACAGGAGGCGACGACGAAGTAACAGACAAAGTCACCAGAAGAGAAGACAGAGATGACAAAGGCTGCACCTTTGAACATGGCGATGACGACGGAGCAGGAGCAAAAAATGACACACTAGATTTCGGTAACAAAGCAGCAAACAGGATCTCTGGCACAGGAGGCAGCGACGAAGCAATAGACAGTCACCGAAAGAGGAGACAGAGTTGATAAAGGCTGCACCTTTGAATATGGCGGTAACGACAGAGCATGAGGAGCTGAAGATAACATACTAGATTTCGGCAATGGAGTAGAAGATGGAGTTACCGGAACACGAGATGGAGACGGCAAAGATGACGCTTGAAGATGGCGATGATGGCGGAGCATGACCCACCATAGATCTAAGAGTTACAGCCGATAACGGCGAGGTGGTGGAGTTAGTACGCAGGCAGCAGAATAAGGGTTGTGCTCACGGTAGAGACAGCGCCGGCACCAGCGAGTAATGCAAGCGCCATCACATCTCAACCTAGCTCTAATACCATGATGACTAAGAACTGATAGAGAGAACGAAGAATAACTTTATATTCTGATGTGTATATAAAACGTTAGAATGACCATTTTTTTATAGACGAATGAGGCGAATATAAAAATTAAAGACAAGAGAATATGTAATTTGATCCTAATTGCATGTAATCATAAATCAGCATAATCATTCTAATTAGAGATATTTGATAAATATACTAATTTAGGAAGATATCATGAGATATGCTAATAATAATGAGGATTTGTCAAATATACTAATTAAAAAAGATATCCTAAATTAATGAGATATTTTAATATACCTGGCATGAGAATTCAATTATTCAATAAGTCAGATTGCTAAGATGGCACTTGTAGTTTTTTAGAAAATTTTCATATCTTAGAAACTGAAATATTACAATAATTTATAAATTATTTTCCATCTCATAACAATGCTTATTCTAACCATACAGTTTCACTTGTTTCCATTATCCTGCAAATGGTGACTTAGCGATATCACTAACTTATTTGTGCCGCTATTTTTCTTTTATTTATGCTTACACTATTAAACATTACTTGAGAAATAAATCGAATAATGTTTTAACTTTCCCAAGGCACTCACATCATTTAACATATAAACAAGATTTTTAAATGTCGATCGTAACATATATCATATATATTATAAGAGATTTTGAAATAATATTAAAGAAGAGGAGGTTCTTAGGGATTAGCAAGGGACAAATCCAACTGTTGGCCCATCAGTAGTGCTGAGTGCAGGCTGCTGGAGTGCTATGCTTGTGTTAATTTGTCAAAAAGAAATGGGGCACCATGTCGGCTGGTGCCCCTCACTGCCTCTGCCTCGTTTGAAGTTCCCATTAGCGCAAAACCATTCACCGTTCATTTCCATCTCAGACTTTTACCCAACAATACCGTTGAAGTTCCCCAAGTGTATCATTTGGAACAATGTTTAAAATGACGATAACAGTAACTAAACGTTTTGTCTCTATCAGGTTATATTGCATACAGCACAATGCATAACGTAGATTATGTAATTTTTTATTTATTTAATAAAAAATATATAAATAAATATAAAATAAATTTTATAAATTGAATTAAAAAATCTAAAAGAAAATTATAAAAATATTTTATATTTCAGTACTAATTCTAAATTTCTAACAAGTTTCATAATAATTCTTATATTTATTTTCATAATTCATTCTCATAATTTCAGTCATCATCTAAACAAGAAAACAAGATCAAATTTATTTCAATTATTATCAATATTATAATTTATATTTTGTAATACTCAATTTATATTATTTCTAATTATTTATTTTAGATTGGTTGAGAACTTAATTTAATCAATAAGTAAGAAATTTCAGTAATTGGAAAGGATTTATAATAAGTAAATAAGAATGTACTCATAAATTAGTAAGTTAATAATGCCACAAGTAATCAAATTAACAAACAACAAGTCGCCAAGTAAAAAAAAAAACTGCAGCAATTCATTAACAATCAAAATAAATAATCGACATCAATATAAAAATTATTTAAAAAATTACTGCAAATAACGTAACATAATATAATTTAACATAATGTAACGTAAAATAACGTAAAATAATATAAAAACATACCATTATGGTGCATTGAGTTATTTTTAACTGTTTAGTAACGTTGGCTTCATGTTGGATTTTGCATGTATCATTAATTTCTAGGGGTTTTTACATATATGTCCCTTAAATCTTTAAAAAATTGAATTTATTCACCTAAATCTTCATATTTTGAATTTTGTCCCCCAAATCCTTTGAGTTACCTCACTTTAGTATCCAGTCATATTTTTTGGCCTGAATTTTATATTATATCTCTGAATTATTTCACTTTAGCAATCTCTTTCTTCTTCCTCCTCTCTTTCTCTTCTTATTTGATTCCCTCAATAAGAAGAGGGAAGAGAGAGAAAGATGAAGAATTGAGAGGGGAACCCAATAAGAAGAAGAAGAGAAGAGAAAGAGTGAAGAGAATAGTAAAGTGAAATAACTCAAGAGTATAATGGAAAATTTGGGCCAAAAATATGGCTGAGGACTAAAGTGAGGTAAATTAAAAAATTTGGAGGACTAAATTCAAAATATGAAGCTTTAGAGGACTAAATTTAAATTTTTAAAGATGAAAGGGACATATATGTAAAAACTCCTAATTTCTATTATTTTCAATAGATAAACTTCAAGAATTAACGAAGAATTAACGAAGGATCCGTTTCTTGATTTATAAAGAACTTACTTGAAATATAAGAAATTCTAGAGAAAACCAAATATTAAGACTCCAATATCACTTAAACATAAAATTAAGCTATATATATAGTAAGCTTTAACAAATATCCTTTTTTTTCCCCCTTGCTAGCTTAATAGATATGTAGCTCATGATGTTACATAGCGATTTGATTTCATTACACATCATTACGTTGGCAAAGATAGCAAGCACATACACTTGGTTTAGAACATAGGTGCGATGATAAACGAAAAAGTTGGTAGCAACTAAAATTACTCAAAATTGATCCTAAGATTGTGTTTGGTTTGAAAGAAAATGGAAGAAAGAGAAAAAGAAAGAAAATGAGGTGGAATTTGATCTTTAGTTGGTAAGAAAATATTTTCTTTTTTTTTTAAATTTCCCCTCAAACCGGTGGAATTTGATCTTTAGTTGGTAAGAAAATATTTTATTTTCTTTTAAATTTCCCCTCAAACCAAGCAAATTTTACATTATATATCTGAATTATTTCACTTTAGCACTCTCTTTCTTCTTCCTCCTCTCTTTCTCTTCTTATTGGATTCCCTCAATAAGAAGAGGGAAGAAAGAGAAAGAGGAAGAATTGAGGAGGGAACCCAATAAGAAAAAGAAGAGAAGAGAAAGAGTGAAGAGAATAGTAAAGTGAAATAACTCAAGAGTATAATAGGAAATTCGGGCCAAAAATATGGCTGAGAACTAAAGTGAGGTAAATTAAAGGATTTGGAGGACTAAATCAAAATATGAAGCTTTAGGGGACTAAATTTAAATATTTAAATATGTAAGGGACATATATGTAAAAACTCCTAATTTCTATTATTTTCAATAGATAAACTTCAAGAATTAACAAAGGCCGTTTCTTGATTTGTAAAGAACTTACTTTTAATATAAGAAATTCTAGAGAAAACCAAATATTAAGACTCCAATATCACTTAAACATAAAATTAAGCTATATATATAGTAAGCTTTAACAAATATCCTTTTTTTCCCCCTTGCTAGCTTAATAGATATGTAGCTCATGATGTTACGTAGCGATTTGATTTCATTAAACATCATTACGTTGGCAAAGATAGCAAGCACATACACTTGGTTTCGAACATAGGTGCGATGATAAACCAAAAAGTTGGTAGCAACTAAAATTACTCAAAATTGATCCTAAGGTTGTGTTTGGTTTGAAAGAAAATAGAAGAAAGAGAAAAAGAAAAAAAAAATGAGGTGGTATTTGATCTTTAGTTGGTAAGAAAATATTTTCTTTTCTTTTAAATTTCCCCTCAAACCAAGCAAATCAAAATATTTTCTACCTTATTTTCTTTTCTTTTCATTCATTTTCCCTTAACCTACCCACCAAAACAATTTAAACTATCCAAGAAACCAAGTAAAATTATAATACCTTAAGTCGAATAGTCCCACATCATATATGAGACAAGAGTTAATATATGTTATAGTGATTCCCATAAATTTATATCACTCGAACACTAACTGTAGCTAAACTTTTTGAGAAGGAATATGTGATTAATTATAAATTATTTTAACTCTTATTATTTTGCTAGACTCAAACCGAATATATAGAAGTACCCATTGGATGTACGCATATACCACCATATATTTGAAGTGGGCTGGGCATGACAAAGATTACCAGCCCTAAAACCCTAGCACCAAAAACCCTTATAGAAAATTACCCCAAAAAATTAAGAAAAACAAAAAAGAAAACGCAAAAATAATAAAAAGGGTGGGAAAAAAAAGGGTAAAGAGAAGTCACAGTTTTCCCATTGGTAGGCCCAAAGGGACACAGTACAGTAGGCAGTAGTAGTACGCAAAGCGCGCAAAGCTAAGTGGGGGACTCATCAGTGCTCACCAACTCTATCTCATTTTTATTCGGTCACGGGCATCAAAAAAAATAAGGGGTATTTACTGGTTTGTCCCTCATATATTTAAATATTATGATTTTACCCCCCAAATCTTCATATTTATAATTTTGCCTCCCAAATCTCATAAGTTACAACAATTTTGCCCCTCTCTCTAAATTTCCCTAATACAGTTAATTTTTTGACCATTGTACCCCTCATTTTTTCTTTTATTTTCCTCCTCTTCTTCTTCTCTCTTCCTCCTTTCTTCTTATTTTCTTCATTATTTCTCATCTCTTCCTCTTCTCATCTTCTTCTCTTTTCCTCCTCTCTTCTCATTTTTTTTATTTTTTTTTTTTACTCTTTCATGTTCATATTTTCCTCCTCTCTTCTTATTTTCTTCTCTTTTTTTACTTGAGATAATTGATTTGGTGAGCTAGAGGAAAAATGCATGAACATGAAAGAGTAAAAAAATGAAGAAAATGAGAAGAGAGGAGGAAAAGAGAAGGAGAAGAGAGGAGGAAGAGAGGAGAAATAATGAAGAAAATAAGAAGAAAGGAGGAAGAGAGAAGAAGAAGAGGAGGAAAATAAAAGAGGAAATAAGGGGTAAAATGGTCAAAAAATTAACTGTGTTAGGAAAAGTTAGAGAGGGGGGCAAAATTGTTGTAACTTATGAGATTTGAGGGGCAAAATTATAAATATGAAGATTGGGGGGTAAAATCATAATATTTAAAGATTTGAGGGACAAACCAGTAAATACCCCAAAAAATAAATAATAAACATTAGAAAAAATAGATTCTTAATTTTGAGGCATAAAGTAATGGAAGTGGCCAGGCAATTCTAAATGCGCACCTCATTTTACTAGTGAGCACAACATACTATATAGTAAAGTGATTTACAACGTAGGGGAAAATGGTGCTCACTCGTAAAATATGGTGCGCATTTAGAATTTCCCGAAGTGGCCAGCATAAAGCCAAAACAACAGGAAGCCCCCCAATAACATAAGAGAGAGAGACTCGGCGGAGTGAGAGCCCCCATTGCAAAGTGAGGTAGTGAGAGTTTGAGAGAATGAAGAAGATGGGTCTTGTAGTTGCTCTCTCATGCCTTGTTCTTATCTTGGCAATGCCTCAGTGGTCTGATTCAGCTCCAGTTGAAGATGGTTAGTACACGCTATTCTCCTTTCTCTTATTTACTAGACACAATCGATTAGTCCTTTTTTTTATATTTTTATGGGTATTCAAAGTTATTCAGATTTTGATGGAAGAAGTGTTTCATTATCACAACGATTTGTTTGGTGATTTATTTCCGTCACTTTGATGTGCCTGTGCCGTGAGTGGTGCCGTGAGTGGTCAGCTTCCCCATGGAAAATTCTAGATGCGCACCGTATTTTACTAGTGAGCACTATTTTTCCTTATTGTTAAATACAAAATAATTTCTCTCAACTCTCACTAAAATTTTGGAGTTTTGATATAGTGGAAAAGTCTTCTCCAAAAAGACTTTCAATATAATATCAGAGCTTTCAATTCATGTCGGACTCGCATTTAATTACGGATTTTAAAAAAATTATACCACTGGATAAAGTTCAGATTTCCATTCAAAATGGAAATACAAAATAATTTTTCCAACTCTCACCAAAACTTCAGAGTTCCAATATGGCCCTTCAACATGGTATCAGAGTAAATTCATATCAGACGTACATTTAATTACGGAATTTAAAAAAAATTATACACCTGCCCCTCAACCCTCACAATAATTTAGAAGTTTTACTTTACTATGTAGTATGCGGTGCTCACTAGTAAAATGTGCACCGCATTTAGAATTTTCCCTCCCCCATTCCCTTTCTAGCTACAGCTCGAGAACCAAGAATAAAAATATTATAATACAAAACAATTTTTCTCAACATACTCTATAATTTTAAAGTTTTAATGTAGTGTCAGCACTTCAATAAGGTATCCAATATGTAAAGATACGTTTTAGAATACAAAACAATCTCTCTTGATTCTCGTTCTACTTTCAAAACTTTAATAAAACATAATAAAAAAAAGTTCTTGGAAATTAAGGGGCAAGAGTGGGCCCATATGAGTCACTAGCATGGCTTAGAATGGGAAAATTTTACGGAGAGAGAGTGTCCTGTGTCCAAATACATCAAATGAAGCCCATTTGTCCTTTTGGAACTTGGGAGTTTGAGGGCGAATCCAAAGTTGACATGTTGTTATGGAAAAAGTTGACATGTTGTTATGGAACTTGGGAGTTTGAGGGCGAATCCAAAGTTGACATGTTGTTTATGTGTGTGATATAGCATCTTCCTCTTTCTTTTCTGTTTTTCTTTTTTTGGGTGGAAATTCGAATGCACTGTAAATGATTTTATTTTGTGATAATTTAATCATCTAATAATATTAGTACTCAAGAAATGCCATTATTATATTTTCCAAAGGATACATTGGACAATATAAGGGGTCCATCCTTTCGATTTTGTGTTGCAATCTAAGTGATAACGGTTCATTGATGACCTGTTTGGATGTTGGAAATATAGAAAATAAGAAAGAAAAAATAAAGTGGCTTCTGTCGAAAGATCCTGTACCAAAACTTCAACTTCTAATATGGGAGTTTAGGAAGAATTATCTTTTAATAAAATTCTAGTGTTTCTGTGATAAATCTTGAAAGTAAAAAAGTAGATTATAAAGTTAAAATAATATTTTTTATTATTTAATAAAATATTATAATAATAATATTTTATTTATTTTATATATTAGATTTGAAAAGTAATTATGAGAGTTGAATATAATATATTATTTTGCCATGTCAATTTCACCACATCATTCCAGTGGAAGTAGCTTCCAATTTTCTTCATGATTAAACAAACAAATAAAGCATTGAAAGTAGCTTTACTCCCATTACTATCATTTTACTTCTATGCAAACAAACACACTCTGAGCCACGCTGAATTGCAATGGAAATGCCTTTTTTTTTTTTTTTTTTGGCAATGAAAAAGCGAGTATTTGGATATTCTTCAAAGTATTTGGATCTTCTCCAAATCGCAACATTACAAGGATTGTCTGAAGAACACTTATGTTAGCAAATTATTCAGAGTTTTTTTTTTTCCAAACTAACACAAAACAATAGTTATATCATTGCCTCGTAAAAGTGACTTAACAGAAAACAATTTATTATGTTATCTTTTCTGATCAACATCCAAAGTATAATTAGTGGCAGGATAAAACAAATCCTATGTGGCCCCTCCCCATCGATTTGTCGGCATAATAATGGCGTGTGCGTGCAGGTAATTCATTGCACTGCACTACAATGTTCACACATGACATGCCCTTCTTAATTGCTAGATCCAGTGTAGCTTTTGATGGTATTTTCCTCTGAATTTTAGGAACTGTTTGGGTGTTTGTGATTGAGTAATGTTTGCAAGTTGCAATTTGTATTACTGTAAGTGAAATTACAGTAATAAAAGTTGCTGCAATTTATATTACTGTATTTAATTTGGGAGTTATAAGTTATGATTTATACTAGTGTAAGTGAAACTATAGCAATAGAAGTTGCTTCAATTTGTATTGTTGTATTTTAGTTTGGAAGTTAAGTTGCAAAAATTTTGAAATAATATTTTTTTTATTTTCTAGAACTATGAAAAGTACTATATTTTTCGACAATACAATTACTGTTTGCAAATAAGAATTATAAGTTGGTGTACATACTTTGTTCCATAACTGCAATTACGGTAAGTGTGTAAGTTTTTTTTTTTTAAATCGAAACGGTGACTCCCACGTTCCATTAAAACGATTTTAATGGAACATACATAACACAGATCACCATAAACTGAAAATTACATAATTCTCAATAACTTAAATATTTTGCGGCCGCAAACACAGATACCGACAGGGACCTCCCACCAATCTACTCCAACTGCAATTGTAAAACACCAAAATTGTAAGTGTATAAGTTTTTGCAATTGTAAGTATGTAAGTATTTGCAATTGTAATTACCAAAATTTACAACTACAACTGCAGCTAAATAATGTAAAACACCACTTACAAAGAAATTGGTTGCAATTGTAACCACTTTGCATACTTACACAAGCAATCTATCGCTCTTTAGTTATAAGCAACAATTTATATGTCTTTCAATTGAAGGCATCATGGTGCTCCCCTCAAATTAGGTTCATACTTCCTACTTTTAGTTGAGCCAAAAGGCTACTTAAAAAAGGTGGCCTTCAATATATTCTTGCTTAATCTTTGCAGGCAATTAACCAAATAAGGTCCATGTATTATGCATACCCCAAAATTGTAATTCATGAAAATTGGATTCAGGTTCTTTCGTCTGCCCTAGGTTTGGTGCAATCTAGAAGTTATTGAGATATTTTGTAGCGCTAAATATGAATGTGCGAATCATGACGGATACAATGTTATATACTAAGCATATTTGGTTGCTTGTAAGTAATGTTGCAATTGCAACTTATTTCAATAACAGAAATTTTTATAACTTGTATTACTGTGTTTAACTTTGGAGTCGTAAGTGATAACTAGAATTGAAATTTTTTTAAAACATTAATTTTATTTTCAAGATATTTGAGAGATATCTATTTATTAACAATACAGTTGTTGTTGGTTAAAAAAAAAAGAAGAAGAAAAGTGTTTGGGGTATTCTTTTCTCACAATTATAATTACTGCAAATGCGTAAATGGTTACAATTAAAATTGCAAACCTTTTAAACTACGGTTACAACTAAACATCTCATTTCGCCAGTCTCAAATCATATCGTGCTTGAGTTGCCAAAAATCTAAATATTATTATCTAGATGGTGGTTTTGTTTCTTATTTTCAGCACGTAATAAAAAAACTTCTCTCATTTGGAGGAGAATTCGCCCAATATTTACTAAGAAGCATTCTTTTTTTTTAAGATTACAACAACAACTAATCCTTTTATCCTAAGTATTTAGGGTAGGCTACATGAATCAAAAAAGAATCACGCCGGATCGATCACTTTGATATTCCTTCTCCATTCATTTCTATCAACTAATATCTCCTTATTTAAACCTCTAAACTTCATATCTTTTGCATATCACATATATCTATGTTTTCTTCTTTCTTTCCTTCTTTCTTTTAACTTGTCATATATTGATAAACTCCCATTTTTGAATCGGTACACTTGTAGGCCTACGTTACATATGACCAAATCATCGTAAGCGATTTTCTTGCATCTTCTCATCGATAGGAGCTACACCTATCTTAACACGAATATGTTTATTTTTTACTTTATCTCTCCTGGTGTAAGTAAGGGGATATTCCGATTTTTTTTTTTTTTTTTTTTTTTTTTTTTAAAGATTGTTGATAAGAGTAAAGCTATTTTTATGAAGAAAAAAAAAATTTGGGAGCCTAGCACTCTGCACTAGAAAGTTGACTTGTGTATAGTAGCCAAACAAAGTAAACAGCACCTCGTGCTCGGCGGTCCAATTGATCACCGCTCCATTCCCAATCGAACGCACATTCAGACAAATAACAAAACTAATCACAATTATTACACAAAAATCTCTCATGTAAATATAATTGTAACTTACAGCCAAAATTAGTAACCTCTCTCCCTAAAACATGCTGCAGGTTTACTTGACAACGGCGACTTTGAGACTCCCCCAGCCGGCGGGTTCCCAAACGCCGGCATCGGCGATGGCATCACCTCTCTTCCATCCTGGACCATCAACGGCACCGTTGAGCTAGTCCGCTCCGGCCAGAAACAAGGCGGCATGATCCTAATCGTCCCTCAAGGTAAGTAATGAATTGATTTAACTATTTTTTGATGGGTGGGGTTCATGCTGAATTTGAGTAACATTTTTTTTTTTTGGCTAAATAATGAAATATGACTAACATTTTGTCTTTATAGCTTGCACCCTTTCTAATTTTTTACATTCAGAGTAGAACTAACAATTTGAGTAACATTTTTTTGGCCAATAATGACCAACAATGCAATGCAGGGGACCATGCTGTAAGACTAGGGAACGAGGCAGAGATCAGGCACTCGCTGCAGCTGGAGAAGGGCTCAACGTATTCGGTGACGTTCAGTGCGGCCAGGACGTGCGCCCAGCTGGAGTCACTGAACGTGTCGGTCGGGGCTGCCTCGAACACGGTGGACCTGCAGACGCTGTACAGCGTGGAGGGATGGGACGCCTACGCCTGGGCGTACCAGGCCGATGCAGAGGAGGCGGAGCTGGCTTTCAAGAACCCTGGAATGGAGGATGACCCCACTTGCGGGCCCATCATCGACAATGTAGCCATCAAGAAGCTCTTCACTCCTGATGCAGCTCAAGGTACGTGCTCACTAGCTAGATCACTCAGTCACCAACTCAATCAGATAAATCGTTTAGCTGGAAATAATTGAAATCTTGCCTGATTTGGTTCCCCATGCTAGTTATTTTTGTTAGAATTCATTCACTAATTTGAACCTTAAATTGAGCCAATTCACTAGTTCAAATTAAATGAATTAAGTGAATTGAAATTGACTTCAAAAGTTGAGTACATAGTAAAGAAACAAAAAGGGAAGATGAAAAGATAGTACCACATTGGATAGAGGAATGTAAGGATGTGGGTTTAAATATGATAGTTTGCGCTTTTACTTTGCTTATGTAAGAAGAGGAAAACCTTGAGCACCACGGGTGGTGCTACGCACGTGCACGCGCGTGTGCGAGGGCGAATGGGCGTTTAGGGCGCATTGGGCGCTTTAGAGGTGCACTTCGACCTGCGAGCAGCTGAGGAGCCTTTGATTTTTGGTTCTATTGGATTCGGGTTGCCTCTATTGGGTTCAGATTTGAATGGATTCGACCTGCGCACGTACGCAACGTCGCGAGGAGCTGAGGAGCCTTTGATTTTTGGTTCTATTGGATTCGGGTTGCCTCTATTGGGTTCAGATTTGAATGGATTCGACCTGTGCACGTACGCAACGTCGCGAGGAGCTGAGGAGCCTTTGATTTTTGGTTCTATTGGATTCGGGTTGCCTCTATTGGGTTCAGATTTGAATGGATTCGACCTGCACCCGCCCCACCAGTGCAGAGTCGTTGAAGTCCAACGGTCGGCGGTCCAACAGTCACCGGCCGCCGTCAACGGTTGCCGTTAAACGGTCACAACTGTTGAAACGGCCAACTGTTGCGACTGTTGAAATCTCAACCGTTGCGACTGTTGAAAACCTATAAATAGGGTCTGGGTCAGTGTTTCAAAAAATACGTTTTTCTTTTCTCTTCTCTTTCTTCTTCTGCAGACAGAAGTTCCAGAATTTCTGTCTACAGAAGAACTCTGTTCATCAATTCAATAAGTCCAGTCCTGCATAACATAAACCAGAGAGAACATTTATCAGATTCGCCAGAGCAGAGGGATTGCGGCTTCCTTCCCTCTGCAGATCGATCGTTGTATCCTGAGAGATCGACGTCCAAAAAATCTAGAAGCGAACAGTGGAGGACGAATCGATTTTAAGCAGATAGTGTCCAACACTAGCCTCGATCTTCATCCAATCTACTTCCTGTCATCTTCCAGTGGTTCTTCCAGTCTTCCTGCAAGCTTCTGAACCAGGTTTTTTAATAATCCAGTTTTTTATTTTTCTGATTAGGATAGTATACTAGATAAAGAAGAACAGTTTGATGGTTTTTTCTTTAAACAGTCTTCTTCTACTTCAAAACTGGAAATATATAGATATAAATCTAATTACAGAATTAATTTCCTGCAAGATAACAGTAGCAATTCTGTGTAACTACAAATCTATCATATTGTGTTAATCTAAAACAATTCTGTATGCTTCAATCTGCAACCACAGAATTAGTAACCTCCACTTTACATTACTGTAAAACTACCAACAATCTTAAAATCGATTATTGCATGTTTTAGATTAACTTTTTAAGAATACAGTTTAAACATTTTTAGTTTGAACATACATTCTTAAAATCGATCTTCGTACTTGTTTTAGATTAATTTTTAAGAATACAGTTTAAACATTTTTGTTTAGAACCTACATTCTTAAAACTGATTTTTTGAATTCTGTCAAAATACCATAAATTAGAATACTGTTATCAATTAGAACTCTGTTATAATAGTATTTAATCTTTAAACTGATATTTCGTTTTAGATTAAAAATACTGTCATCAATCACTAGTAATCTAGATTGCTTCTGGAAAATTTCTATTTGGTGATTTGGAGACAAGTAATGTTAATTGCTTCTGGAAAAATGATAGTTAATTTTTGTTTTGTAATTTGGAGTGTTGAATTGATTTTCAGTTTTATTAGAAAGTTAAAATTTATTACAAGACATTAAGATAGATAAATTTTAATATTTGTAGATGGCTACTACATCTGATATGTCCACTGTGATAACTCCTGTCATGGTTACTCCAACTGTGCCATCAAATGTACGAGAAACCAGAGAAGTTCAGTGGCTCAGATTTTAAGAGATGACAACAGAAAATGTTGTTCTATCTCACTACAATGAATCTGGCCAAGTACTTGAAGGAGACTGTGCCTACTCTTGTTGAACATGATCAACAATCTGTGAAGGCGGTTGAAGTATGGAAACATGCGAACTTCTTGAGTAAGAACTATATTCTCAATTGTTTGGACAATATACTGTATAATGTATATAGTTCAGTTGCTACTGCTAAGGAACTCTGGGAGTTCTTAGACAAGAAATATAATACAGAAGATGCCGGCTCTAAGAAATATGTAGTCGGTAAGTTTCTGGATTATAAAATGGTTGATTCTAAAAATGTAATCAACCAAGTACAAGATCTTCAAGTGATCATTCATGAAATTCATGCTGAAGGTACGACTATTAGTGAATCTTTTCAAGTGGCTGCAATAATTGAAAAATTACCACCATCTTGGAAAGAATTTAGATATTACCTAAAGCATAAACGGAAAGAAATGACACTTGAAAATCTAATTGTACGATTGAGGATTGAAGAAGATAACTGCCTTTCTGAAAAGAAAATTGGAAATCCATACAATGTTTCTAAATCTAATGTTATGGAAAATTCCAATAAGTCTAATGACAGGAAGAGAAAGCACAATGGTGAAGACTCTAATAGTGGTAACTCGAAGAGATTCAATGGCAAGTGCTACAACTGTGACAAGCCTGGACATCGTGCAAAGGACTGCCGTGTGCGAAAGGGACCAGATTCTTCGAAGAAGAAGAAGAAGCATCCTAATGCACATTTGGCCGAAGAAAAAAAATCTTTGTGCAAATGTAGATGTAAACTGTACATCTGTTGTCTCAGAGGTAAATCTAGTTGGTGGCAATTCTAAGGAATGGTGGGTGGACACTGGGGCCACTCACCACATCTGCGCCAACAAGTGGATGTTCTCCACATATGAATCTGTGGAAGGAGAACTACTCTACATGGATAACTCAGAAATCTCCAAGGTTGAAGGACGAGGCAATATTGTACTGAAGATGACTTCAGGGAAAGAACTTACTCTTACTGATGTACTTCATGTACCAGATGTCCGCAAGAATCTGGTCTCTGGTTCAGTCTTGAGTAAGAAAGGCTTTAGGCTTGTGTTTGAGTCTGATAAGTTTATACTCACAAAGAATGGTGTATATGTAGGTAAGGGGTATATGACCAATGGTCTGTTTAAAATAAATGTAATGACCATTGCCCCTAAGGTTATCAATAAAATTGATTCTTCTGTTTATATGACTGAGTCACCTTTTATTTGGCATGGTAGATTAGGACATGTTAATTATTATACTTTACAAAGATTAATAAATTTGAATATGTTGCCTAATTTCAATATAAACTTTGAAAATAAATGTGAAATATGTGTTGAATCAAAAATGACTAAGCTTCCATTTCACTCTATAGAACGTAGTACTGAACCTTTAGAATTAATTCATACAGATGTATGTGATTTAAATCTATTCAAACTAGAGGTGGAAAGAAGTACTTTATTACGTTTATATATGATTGTACTAGATATTGTTATGTATATCTACTTAGAACAAAAGATGAGGCAATTGAAATGTTTATACAATACAAAAATGAAGTTGAGAATCAACTTAGAAAAAAGATAAAAATGTTAAGAAGTGATAGAGGTGGTGAATATGAGTCACCATTTGCACAAATTTGTGCAGAACATGGCATTATACATCAAACAACTGCTCCTTACACTCCACAGCAAAATGGAATTGCTGAGCGTAAGAACAGAACTTTAAAAGAAATGATGAATGCCATGTTAATAAGTTCTAGTTTACCCCAGAACATGTGGGGGGAAGCTCTGCTTTCTGCCAATTATATTCTCAACAAAATACCCCAAAAGAAACTTGATAAAACACCTTATGAATTATGGACAGGTCGAGCACCTAGTTATAAATTCTTAAGAGTGTGGGGTTGTCTAGCTAAGGTTGCAATTCCTACTCCGAAAATGACTAAAATTGGACCTAAAACTATTGATTGTATATTCATTGGATATGCGCATAATAGCAGTGCTTATCGTTTCCTTGTTTTTAACCCTGATCATCCAGAAATACATAAGTACTCTATTATTGAATTTAGGAATGCAGTATTTTTTGAAAATATGTTTTCTAGTAAAGAATATAATCCAAGTTCCTCTAAAAGGACTTGTGATGATATAATAAGAGAAACAGAGTCTGATTCTGGAAATAAAACCAATGAGAATGAATGTAGACGGAGCAAAAGGGCCAGGATTAATAAATCGTTTGGTCCGGATTTTCTAACATATATATTAGAAAAAGAATCTCAAACTTATAAAGAGGTTATTTCTACTCCTGAAGCTCCTTTTTGGAAAGAAACTGTAAATAGTGAAATTGAATCAATTATTCAAAATCACACCTGGGAACTTGTGGATCTTCCTCCAGGAAGTAAATCATTAGGGTATAAATGGATCTTTAAGAGAAAGATAAAACCTGATGGGTCTATAGATAAATACAAAGCTAGACTTGTAATAAAAGGCTATAGACAAAAGGAAGGTATTGACTATTTTGATACATATTCATCTGTAACAAGAATAATATCCATAAAATTAATAATTGCTTTTGCTGCATTATATAATCTTGAGCTTCATCAAATGGATGTAAAAACAGCATTTTTAAATGGTGAATTAGATGAAGAAATCTACATAGAACAACCTGAAGGGTTTGTAGTTTCAGGTAAAGAAAAGAAGGTGTGTAGACTTGTTAAGTCTCTTTATGGATTTAAACAAGCACCTAAACAATGGCATGAGAAGTTTGACCAAGTTATATTGTCAAATGGATTTCGCTATAATGAATGCGATAAATGTGTATATGTAAAAGGGGATATGCACAACTATGTCATTGTATGTTTATATGTGGATGACATGATTATCACCGGTAGCACGGTGGCTCTAATTAAGAAAGTAAAAATCATGTTAACACGGAAATTTGATATGAAAGACTTAGGTATTGCAGATATTATCTTGGTGTTAAAATCACCAAGATATCTGATGGATATACCTTATCCCAGTCACATTATATCGAGAAGATACTCGAAAAATTTGACAAGGGAAATACTGATATAGCTAAGACACCTGTAGATATGAGTCTACATCTTACAAAAAATATAGGTGCTAGTATATCACAGTTAGAATATTCTCAGATCATTGGCAGTCTTATGTATTTAATGAACTGCACAAGACCTTATATAGCATACTCAGTAAGCAAACTGAGTAGGTTTACAAGTAATCCAGGGGAGAACCACTGGAAAGCAATAGTTAGAGTGCTCAAATATTTGAGGTACACTACTAATTATGGGTTGCACTAGACTAGATACCCAGCAGTGATTGAAGGATACACTGATGCTAATTGGATTACCGATTCAAAAGATATCAAATCCACAAGTGGATATATCTTTACTATTGGAGGAGCAGCCATCTCTTGGAAATCTTCTAAACAAACATGTATAGTCAGATCCACTATGGAATCTGAGTTTATAGTTTTAGATAAAGCTGGAGAAGAAGCAGAATGGTTTCGAAACTTTTTAGAAGATATTCCAATGTGGCCTAAACCTGTGTCAGCAATATGCATCCATTGCGATAATCAATCAGCAATTGGAAGGGTACAAAATGTATTATATAATGGAAAGTCACGACATATACGTCGTAGGCATGAAACTGTAAGACAGCTGCTTACAAACGGAATAATATCTCTTGATTATATAAAATCAAAAGATAATATTGCAGATCCATTAACAAAAGGCTTGACTAGAGATCAAGTATATAAGTTGTCGAGAGAAATGGGATACAGCCTACTAAAGAGTAACTCCATAATGGCAACCCAACCTAGCTGACTGAGATCTCAAGATCTAGGTTCAAAGGGACAACCGAATTGTGAGGGAACTCGAAAAAATCACTGAGGAAAATATTTCCTATCTCATTTCTATGGTAAAATAGTGATTACCTGCAATGTGTTAGGATAAGCTAAGCTTTTAATGATCCTTATATCTTAGAAATCTAAGTGGAGTATGGCAGGATACTCTTGATAAGAGATCACCTATGTGAGTAAGAAGGGGTCGCTTCTATGAGAATGAGAAAGGCTAAGTTCTCTAAGAGCACTCACAGAATTACCAGGTTGTCCAAGGCCAAAATGGACACAACATAGAATCTGATAAAGTTGAAAGAAATCGTGTGAATATTATTATCTTAGTTTACATCAAAAGCTGAACAGTTCAAAAATATCGTGTTCACTGGTTAGCAAGTAAACTCGATAATATTTCACTAGGGAAGGTTCAAAGCCAAAAGCCACCTCTCCCGATGCGGTAACTTTCTATTACACTCTCTGGTTATTTGCATTAGAGTCTAAGCCATTTCATTCATGTGGGGGATTGTTGAATTCATTCACTAATTTGAACCTTAAATTGAGCTAATTCACTAGTTCAAATTAAATGAATTAAGTGAATTGAAATTGGCTTCAAAAGTTGAGTACATAGCAAATAAACAAAAAGGGAAGATGAAAAGATAGTCCCACATGGGATAGGGAAATGTAAGGATGTGGGTTTAAATATGATAGCTTGCTCCTTTACTTTGCTTATATAAGAAGAGGAAAACCTTGAGCACCACGGGTGGTGCTACGCGTAGCACCGCCCGCACCCGCACGCGCAAGCGCACGCGCGTGTGCGAGGGCGAATGGGCGTTTAGGGCGCATTTGGCGCTTTAGAGGCGCACTTTGCACTTCGCACGTACGCAACGTCGCGAGGAGCTGAGGTTGACTGTTGAAACGGCCAACTGTTGCGACTGTTGAAATCTCAACCGTTGCGACTTTTGAAAACCTATAAATAGGGTCTGGGTCAGTGTTTCAAAAAATACGTTTTTCTTTTCTCTTCTCTTTCTTCTTCTGCTGACAGAAATTCCAGAATTTCTGTCTATATAATAACTTTGTTCATCAATTCAATAAGTCAGTCCTGCATAACATAAACCAGAGAGAACCTTTATCAGATTCGCCAGAGCAGAGGGATTGCGGCTTCCTTCCCTCTGCAGATCGATCGTTGTATCCTGGGAGATCGACGTCCAAGAAATCCAGAAGCGAACAGTGGAGGACGAATCGATTTTAAGGAGATAGTGTCTAACACTAGCCTCGATCTTCATCCAATCTACTTCCTATCATCTTCCAGTGGTTCTTCCAGTCTTCCTGCAAGCTTCTGAACCAGGTTTTTTAATAATCCAGTTTCTTATTTTTCTGATTAGGATAGTATACTAGATAAAGAAGAACAGTTTGACGGTTTTTCTTTAAACAGTCTTCTTCTACTTCAAAACTGGAAATATATAGACATAAACCTAATTACAGAATTAATTTCCTGCAAGATAACAGTAGCAATTCTGTGTAACTACAAATCTGTCATCTTGTGTTAATCTAAAATAATTCTGTATGCTTCAATCTGCAACCACAGAATTAGTAACCTCCACTTTACATTACTGTAAAACTACCAACAATTTTTAGATTAGCACTAGCTTGATAGATTTAGAGTGAGTATAGGTCGGTTTAGGCTCAGTTTTTACTATTTTTGAAAACTGAATTAATTAGGAGTGAAAATCATACCAAACTAATTTGATTCCGCTAGGAACCAAATTTTAAATTAAACTTGTTTTAAAAATATAATTTTAATTGTTTTAGTAAATATATCTCTTGGAGATATCCAATTTATGTTGAATTTATTATCTCTAATATGCCCCCCCGCGCGCGCGCGCGCACACACACACACACACACACACACACACACATATATATATATATATATATATATGAAAAAAATAGAAATAAGCTGACAGCTCACGCAAGTTATCTGAACTGTAGTTCATTTCCACTATCTCCAATAATCTTTTTTTAAAAAATTCTTTTGTACTATAATCTCGACCACCTAAAGTTCACTCATACTTAATTTCTTAGATTTTAGTTTTAATTTGTTCCTCTATCAAGTTAACACAAAATTAATGATTTTCAATGAATACAATATTTTATATGCACTTAATGAAAGGGTAAATGGACTCCAAAATTTATGAAATTTAATCCGAAAGAAGTTAAGAAGGTAGAGATAGTAATTGTAAAAAAAAAAAAAATTGAAAAAAAAAATCATCGAATCACTATAGTTTTGCCGCTAACTTACATAACTTTTCCTGAACTGGTGACTCACCTATAGTAATCCCATATATATATATATATATATATATATATATATATATATATATATATATATATATATATATATATATATATATATATATATATATATATATATATATATATATATATATATGTTTGTACATAAATAAATAATTTTAATAATTCGGTTGGTTTGATTCGATTTTGGATTACAAAGCTCTAAACAAAAAACTGACCAAATTATTTAGATTTGATTCATTTAGGTTCGATTCGGTTTTGCTTATTTGGATGGGTGTGTTGTTTTGGTTTTAACCGGCATCTTCTCGTCCCCTAGCTAGATGGATGGATACACAGCAATGCCATAAAATAAGAAGATTTATTTTGACTTGGATAGAATAGGTTAGAAGAAACTCTCTATTGATTGAATTGGATGCTACCGAACATGTAAATGCATCTTGTCGTAGTTTTTATACTTAGTTTCTCTATACATGCATTTTATCTCTTGTTTATTAGAAATTATTATCTTTTCTTCGTGTCTGGCAATTCATCTGACCTAAGTTTTACCCAGAGCTCAACTCAGCTAGAGTTGTTACATCGAACGCATACATTGCATGTTATGTATGATGAAATATAATGAGGCCAAGATATACAGTACTTGTTGATGGAGCACAAATGATAAATATGATCCAAGATTACACGGACGCTAACACTGAAAGCTCCGACATTTTCCTCTCCGGCCCCCTCTTACCGCTGTTCTTACAGATAACGTCGTCATCAACGGTGACTTCGAAGAAGGCCCCTGGATGTTCACTGACGCTGCCCTCGGCGTCCTCCTCCCCACCAACCTCGACGAATCCACCTCCTCGCTCCCTGGCTGGACCATAGAGTCCAACCGTGCAGTGCGCTACATTGACTCCAACCATTTCACCGTCCCCCAAGGGAAGCGAGCCGTCGAGCTCCTCTCGGGCAAAGAAGGCATAATCTCTCAAATGGTAGCAACCACCCCAGAGAAACAGTACAGCCTCATGTTCTCCGTGGGATCTGCCGGGGACTCGTGCCTGCAGGCCCCCCTCGCAGTGATGGCCTTCGCCGGAGACCAGGCGCAGAGCGTCCACTACGCGCCCACGGGCAACGCCACACACATGCCTGCCAACCTCACCTTCACGGCACGGGCTGCACGCACCCGTGTCGCCTTCTACAGTGTGTACTATAACACGAGGAGCGACGACCATAGTTCTCTCTGTGGGCCGGTTGTGGATGAGGTGAGGGTGTGGGGGGTCTCCGGATCGGCTAGGTTTGGCGGAGGGCGCTTCGGTCTGGTTGGGTCTGTCGTAGGAGTTGTGGTGGCTGTATGTTTGATTTTCGGCTGAAGATTGTGTGGGTAGCGAGTAGTTTGGTACTGCTTTCGGCTATCAGCAAGAACAAATGCTTTATAAGTTACATATATAATTTGCATTCTTGTTTTTATCTGTAATCTGTTGAAGTATGTATCTCTTGGCCAGAGCAACTTATTAGGTCCCAACCGATACGAAAATTAGTGAAGTGAAAGTACGTTATCAATCACATAGGTGAAGAAGATAACTTGTTTCGTTAACTTGTTTTTATCCAAAGTTAAAAATTTATCCTTTCTCTGCTTGTATTTGTCTTTTGTTCATTAATGTATCCTTTAGACCAAAGCGAGCATTATATTTAAGGGTGGTAATGGACATATACACGAATCAATTTTTGGTCTTTCTATAAAAAATTTTGAATTAGAAAAATGAAATTTTCATTTTTGATTCGAAATTTTATATAGCACGGACTAAAAATTGACTCATAGACGCGTTCATTACCATCCATAATCATAATAAACAAATGGGGAGTTTCCAAAGTAGCACACCTTTTTTTTTTTTTTCTAGTGAGCTCACTTAAAAGTTTGCTTTTATTTACCATTTTCACCATTTAAATCTTAGGGCAAAAATGCCCTCATCTTCAACCCCCTTCTATCTCTCATCTCCTTTATCGCCATTACTCTTCCGTCGCTGCCCTTGCTCTCCTTCATCACTTCAGGACTGGTCGCCACGATGACTTTGGTCCAAGATATTAAATCATAGCAAAATCTTAATCCTGAATTTTTCTTTTTCTTTGCATCGACCTTAGGAGTTTTTCTTTTTCGGCCCAAGGAGTTTTGGTTACATCGACGAAGATGAGGAGGAGCAGTTGCGATGGAGATGGTTGGGAAATGGTGACGACGAGATAAAAAAATGTGCTCGTTCTTTACTGCAAGTTCCAAATATTGATTAAATGTGTGCTCGTTATTTGCTTGTTATTCACTGCAATCTCCAAACATTGATTCAGACTAGACAGCTCGGATCTACAATAGTGGATCTGGGCTTACAGTCCCGGATCCACCTTATCGGATCCGGACTATTTAGCCCGGATCAATGGATGGTTTTGAGCGCTTTCGTTGAGAGGCAGAGCTTGAGGTACCGCTTGTCGGCCTCCTACCAAACCCTTTTGTATTGCAAGTTGACGAATTGGAGCTTCTTGGTCTTGTATTGGATCTTTTTGAGTATTTTTGGATAAAAATTTGAACTTTGAGATGAAAATAGGGGGATTTTGAAATGGGTAACTTATGGGTGACGATTGGAACGATGGGGAGCTTAGGCCTGACGATTTGGACGGTGGCGGTGATCTTGAGGCCGGAGAGTTCGGAGGTTGCGAATTTGACGACTGTGGGGAGTTTCAGGGAGGAGGGTGAAGGGGCGGCCGGAACCCTAATATTAGGAGTAGTTTTTGGAATTTTAGATGTACTTACTAAGAAAAGCCCTCTATTTTTAAAAAATAGGGTGGAAAAGAGAGGATGGGCTCAATAGGAAAAGTGGGCTCACTCGGAAAAAAGGTGTGCTCCTTTGGAAATTCCCAACAAATGGGATAGCCTCATTGAAAAGTCTTTTTTCTATTGAGTAAAAACCATGTAAAACATAATAACTTAATAGAATCTATTTCTAACGATACCTGTTCACTTGAATATTTGGCTGTGTGCTAGAACATTTGGAATGAACGAACCAGCAAAATTTTCACGGACAATGCACACACAGTTACGTTTTATTCGGCTGCGGTATCTAAAAATAATTTGTTGTGGACAGGGAAACTCGCAAATGCATAACAGTCATAGGGACCGACAGCGCAGGATGCGGCAGGGGAGCGCGAAGCTCAGTACAAATATGAAGGGTTGCCACAAAACATTGATGTTGCTGGCTTTTTTTTTTTTTTTTACCTTTTGTATCTAAGGCTGATTAGGCCAACTAGTGATGCATATTAATCACATTCCACGTCTCCTCTCCCTCCATCTGAATGTACGTTCATGACCCACGTACGTCTCCTGTACTACTACTCATACTAATCAACCAGCTAGGGGAGTTTCTAGATGGGTACGACTTTCTTCCTAGTAAACCCACTTTTCCTAGTGAGCACGTTTTTTTTTTTTTTTTTTTTAAAGAGATTTTTTTCCTAGTGAGCATATCAATATTACCAAAATATCCTCTAACGGGGGAGTGAGCGGTGAGGGAGCAGAGCAGGCAGAGCGGCGAGGTTGTGGAGTGGCAGAGCGGGGTGGAGCGGCCGAGTGGGGGAGCGGAGCGGAGTGGTGGGGCGGGCGGAGCGGAGCGGGCGGAGCGGGGGGGTGGGGAGCGGGGCAGAGTGGAGCGGCGGAGCGGGCAGGCAAGGGAGCTAGGGAGGAGGCGGGCGGGGTTGAGGGAGAAGGGGAGAAGAGGGAAGACAGGGGTATTTTGGTTCAAAAAATTTGATTGCAAGATTGTAATACGATGGAAGTTTTTAAGTGGGCTCACTAGAAAAAAATGGTGTGCCCATCTAGAAACTCCCCCAATTAGTTACCAAATCTCTTTTGGATTCAAAATGGACCAAGCAAAAGAAAGAGAGGAAAGCAACACTCTACTGGCTAGATTCAACGGGTAGTTGGACCGTCCCCTCTGCAACCCACCCAAACAACGACACTTGTATACGCTTAACGGCTACTTCACGCTTTTGTTACTTCCCCTTCCCCAGACGGCTACATTTGCTCTCACAATATTCTCTATAAATACCCCCCAAAACAAAGACACAGACACAACCAAGTAAGTCCTGCACCAACACTTGTGATGGAGGTCTCAACGAAGGCTGCTGCTCTTCTTGTGCTGCTGCTCTCTGTTCTGGCTCTTGCCAGCGCCCAGGAGCCCAGCATAGCACCATCGCCGCCGATGCAGAGCGGAGCGACGGTCCGGGGGGGTTCTGCACAGGGGGCCTGTGCGCTTGCTCTGGCCTCTCTTGTGTCTTTCTTTGCTCTCTTTGCTCATTGAGGGAGGTTCTTGTGAGATGTGTTGATGAATTTGGTATTGTTTATTATTTACGTGTTGGTTAGTAATAGTATATGTGAATTTGAGATTATTGAGAGAGAGCTATTATTACTTTAATAGATATTGATGAGGAGAGTTATTTGTTTATTTGATTGTTGTATACATGGATTTGAGCTAGTTATATGAATAAATAAAGGATTATTTTGGATTACTTGTGTCTTTTTTCTTGTTGTCGTAAGAGGGGAAAAGCAAAAAAAAAAGGGGGGAGAGGAACATTTACCCTAAAAAGAGATGCATTTGAAATATGAAATTGTATTCTTTTGGATCAAAAACCATTTAGAATAGTACATATTACATTATTTCACATAAGCTTAGACCCATTAATGACTACAGTACTTGCTTTAAATTGTTAAAGTTATTCAATTAGATGTACTTAGAGCCTGTTTGGTTTATGGATTTGGAAAATTGATTTATGATAATGAATATTTATTCACTAAATTCTTACTCACTAACTCCATGAAAAAAAAAATTAGAAGGTAAGGTAAATGTTTTGTTGCTTTTTATATTTGTTTCATGAAAAACAAACCATGAAAAAGAAGTATGGATTTGGATCAAATATTGCTAAACGGTTAATTGATACTCTCACTACTCTAATAATTAACAAAGAAATGAAATAATGGACTATAAAAAGTGGAGCTAATAATAGCTATGCTAGTAACTTTTGGACCAAATTTTTTGAACCAAATAAAAAATATGGTGGGCCAAGTCATTGAACCTAGTAATTTTTTTATGGGCCAAATCATTGAAACAAAAAAAAAAAAATTTGATATATTTGAAAATTACTGCCAGTAAACAATAAATTCATGACTAAACCCAAAATCTCGAAAAGTCATGTGAAAAGAAAATGTGTCTTTGTTGCACACCTCAGGATTCATTACCCAAAAACGAAGTAACACATGACGGCACATCCAACCAAATCAATCACGAGAAAATAATAAAAAAGGAAAGGGCATTCTATCATTAATAATGGTAATGGGGCATCTATTTGGCGGGAGTTTCCGAAAGAGCACACCATTTTTTTTTTTTTTTAGTGAGCCCATTTATAAGTGTCCGAATTTTGAGTCCGAACAAAAAAAAAAAAAAAGAAACAAAGAAGAGCGGGCTCACTAGGAAAATTGGTGTGCTCTTTTGGAAACTCCCCTATTTGGCTAACTCTATTATGCAGACAACCATTGAAATAACAAGGCACTTTTGAGGTTTGTTATATCTAGAGAGCGGGTGTCAAAATTTTCTCCTGCAATAAAAAAAAAGAATAAGAAAAAATTCGATGGTTTGCAAGTTTGTTTCTTGCAAATATATTGGTAGTTTGATTTGAATAATTAATCCGAGTATAGTGGGGTGTGGCTTAAAATTTCCCCTAATAGAAATCAAAATGTTAGCTTTATGGGCCACGTACAGGCCCATTAGCCAAATGATGGGTTTCGTTGTGGACTGGGCTCTTGGGCCAGATCACAAAAATCTCGGGAAATTGGAAATGACGATTCGGCTACTGGAAGCGTCTTCCAATCTAGAACCTTCCCTCCAAATAAAAACCCTAATAATACTCTGTCTTTTTTTTTAGGGGTATTTACTGGTTTGTCCCTCAAATCTTTAAATATTATGATTTTACCTCCCAAATCTTCATATTTATAATTTTGCCTCCCAAATCTCATAAGTTACAACAATTTTGCCCCTCTCTTTAACTTTCCCAAACACAGTTAATTTTTTGACCATTTTACCCCTAATTTCCTCTTTTATTTTCCTCTTCTTCTTCTTATTTTCTTCATTATTTCTCCTCTCTTCCTCCTCTCTTCTTCTTCTCTTTTTTTCCTCTCTTCTCATTTTCTTCATTTTTTTTTTTTTTACTCTTTTATGTTCATATTTTCCTCCTCTCTTCTTATTTTCTTCTCTTTTTTTACTTGAGATAATTGATTTGGTGAACTAGAGGAAAAATGCATGACATGAAAGAGTAAAAAAATGAAGAAAATGAGAAGAGAGGAGGAAAAGAGAAGGAGAAGAGAGGAGGAAGAGAGGAGAAATAATGAAGAAAATAAGAAGAAAGGAGGAAGAGAGAAGAAGAAGAGGAGGAAAATAAAAGAGGAAATAAGGGGTAAAATGGTCAAAAAATTAACTGTGTTAGGGAAAGTTAGAGAAGGGGGCAAAATTATTGTAACTTATGAGATTTGAGGGGCAAAATTATAAATATGAAGATTTGGGGGGTAAAATCATAATATTTAAAGATTTGAGGGACAAATCAGTAAATACCCCTTTTTTTTAATCTTTCTTTCTCCAAAACAATCTCATCTCTCAGGATCAAAAAACGCAGAAGAGTGAAAAATGGCGGACGAGCGGCAGCTGAGGCTGGACCTAGAGGAGCTGAAGCATCTGGAGACCCTCGCCAAGAGACCGCACGTTCTCTCGGTCATCTCCAACGAGATCCGCAACCTCGATGCTAAGGTTGGCCGGTCGATTGATAGGCATCTCTTTCTCTGCAACTCTTCTCTTTTTATGGTTTTCAGGTGTTCTGCTAAATGATTTTTGATGATTGATTTTTGTTGAGCAGATTGCGAAGGCGGCCAGCGCTCCTGCGGCGGCACTGGTTGCGCAGGCAACGGCGGCATCGAGCGTCTTGAAGTATGTGGCGCTTGATAAGTTCAGCTGGGATCAAGATAATGACAGGATCAAGGTGCGTTTTTTTAAACTCTATTGAATTGCTTTTGCCTGATGAGTCTAAATGATCAAATAGAATTTGTTAGTTCCAATGGGTTATTGGTTCTATTATTATTTCTTTATTTGACTGTCCTGTTAAATAAATGACCCAACAAGTTGTCAGGAAATAATATTAGCAAAAAAAGAAAAAAAAAATATTGTGCAGTAAGTTGACTGAATTTTCTGGCAAGCGCTCTGTGAAGAATTGAATCGAAGCTCAAGCGAGAGTCAGGCTATTCTACCCATGACCATTAGCCCTCCGGCAAGTAGGCCCATGCTTATTTTACAGGGCTGTTCAGTTATCTGAGTAACTATTGTTTTAGCTACTGTTGAGCTTCTTATTAGCGAACTACTTCTCGAGAAAACTATCGCAGGAATGTTCACTAACTTGTTCACAATATTACAAATACCTAGATTGTTTAATGCATAATTGTGTCCAAATCAAATTCGCGTGTCACAAATTTAGGGTCAACACTTATATGAAAAAAAAAAAAAAAAGACTGCATGCATTGTAATCATCTCAAAATGGTTCTGATGGGATTTTTTCTCTCTTAGGGGTGTCTTGGACCAAATCTTGTGAACTTGTGCGCAATGCATAAAGCAATGTTTAAAATAGTTAAAATAGTGAGAATGGTAACGTAATGTTTTAATTCTGTTAGGTTATATCGCATATAGCGTAACTCATAACGAAGGTTATGCAATTTTTTATTTATTTAATAAAAATAAATATTAAACTATATAAAATAATTTTTATAAATTGAAAAATAAATTCTAAAAAAAATATACAACTATTTTGTAGTACATAATCTATTCTAATTTTATATTAAATTTTACAGTAATTTTTTTATTTTTTATAAATTATATTAAGTCTGCAGTCTTAATTCTAGTCATCATGTAAATAAAAAAATAAGATTTTAATTTTTTTATTTCGATTCAGTTATTATCATTATTGTAATTTATATTTAGTAATGTTCAATTTATTTTATTGTAATGTTAATTTCAGTTAGTTAAAAATTCAATAGAATCAGCAAGTAAGATATTTCAGCAACTGAAGATAAATTACAAACAAATAAGGAAACAAACACAAATTAGTAAGTTAGCCACAACTAATCAAACAAGCCAACAACTAATCAAAAAAGAAAATTTAAACAATTCTCTAATAATTAAAATAATAATCAACATCAATATAGAATTACTAAAAAAATAAATGTAAATAATGTACCATAACATAATTTAACGTAACGTTACATAATATAACGTAAAATAACATAAAAAATATACTATTACGGTGCATTGAGTTATTTTCAGTTGTTACGTAGCGCTGAAGTTCTGTTAGGTTTCATAACACAACATAATGGGTTTCATAACGCGTTATTTTCAACATTGGCGTAAAGTGCAGTTCTAGTACATTGAATGAAATGAATTGAGCAACAGATTTTCAATTTTTTAAGTTTTTGCAGTTTTATGGGGGATGGGCTATCGGTATTTTTCATTAATTTGTACAGAATGAGCACAGGTAGTTCATATAGTAGCTACTGTCCCGTTAAAATCTTCCCCAAAAAACATATTTTATCCCTTATTAGAAAGTGAAAGCAAGCATAAACTTATCACATTATGTTTGTGTATGCACCTACAAGAAATTGTTTTCACAGTTTTATATTTTTATAGCTGTAAAACAGCAACACTACAGGCCTCTTTGAAATGGATCTGCAACCGGTTATGACTTCTTCTTACAAATGATGGTAAAAATATAATTCAGAGCATATCGAATGTACATTTAGAAGGCATACTTTATTAGGCACATGAAAAAAATAAAAAATAAAAAATAGAATTGTGTACAGATAAATCAGTTGTATCTTATCATAAATATAAATTAAGCTGCTTTAGAGGAGCTATGTGCAGCGCTTATCACTTCAAGTGCAGCTTTAAATTGTATTTTCTTTTCGTAATGGGGAATTACATTAACCAATTGTTGTGTTGGCATATGAATATTAATAATGCTCACTTGTAATGTACCTTCAATGATGTGCACCTTACGTAGAGAGGGCCAAATTTCCGTTTCTTTCCCCTTCAAGACCAGGTAGAACAATAGAATGTCCGTGTCAATTTGTTTGGTTGTGCGACTAAAGTCCCAATATTTTAGGTTTGTAGTAAAAATGGAGGAGGAAAATCTGGCCAGTATAAGGGGGATGAATTTTAAGATTCAAGAGTAAAATTTATTCAAGACGAGAAGAGAAGGGAAAGGTGAAGCACAGATGGCAAGGCCCTCTTTGTAGCTTGTATGCTGTATCATTGGAGTGGTAATTAATTTTAATCTCACCCTCAATTTTTTGTTGTTCCGTATCCTGCTTCAGAGGTTATGAAAGTACTGGTGCACATTGTACCCACATGAAGATGCCCATTTTTCTTCTTCTTCTTCTTCTGTTGTGGGAATGCTTTATAGCATGCTAGTGATACTTTTTGAAAAATGTACTGAATATGTCTCCCTCCTAGCAACACTCCATTGTCTGATAAGTTAGCTTTAAGATTTGTTGACTCAGATGCCATTGTCATTTTCAATTTTGTGTTAAGTGATTCAAATGATATGATGGTTCTAATTTTATACTTGATTTTTGTCACTTAGATATATGTATTCCTCGAAGGCGTAGAGGAGGAGAAGGTGGAGACAGACTTTAAGCCAAAGTCTGTGGACATAAAATTTCATGATGTCCAGGGAAAGAATTACCGATGTGCAATACCAAAATTGAACAAGGAGATAGTTCCTGAGAAATGCAAGTTGCTGGTTAAGCCCTCAAAAGTCATTATCACTCTTTTCAAAGCTTCGAAGGGAAATTGGCTTGACCTGCACTTTAAAGAAGACAAGGTAAAGATTTAAACTATTTTTGCTTTGCTTTTTCGATTATGAGCCTTGTGATTGATGGAACAAAACTAAAGCTGTTTAGCTTACAATTACCTTTCACTATGCATTTTGATTGCTAGAATTTCTTGACATGAATGAAACGAAAGGATGAAGACTGTTGTTTCATCTAGGCCTCTTTTTGATGCGTTTTGAGTTTAGAATGTGGTGCATGCACAAGGAGCTGGAGTTGTAAAAAGTCACATGATTTATTTTGATTTTCATAAGACAAGATTTACATTCTATTAATTTCCTTTCTTACCATCTGTCTCTAATATTCTACGTATTGGATATTAGTTAGATCGAAGTTTGCTTGATCTTCAATCCTTAGCTTCTGCTGTGAACTTATTGCTCCATTTGCTTCATTCTTTCTTAGTGATCCTTGTATGAATCCATTCAAGCATCCTTTGTTAATATCTTGGTTTCGACAACCTATGTAATCACCAACTAATCATGTGGAGCCTAGGTTAGTTTATCTCTCGTCAATAGTCTTCAGACCTAGGAAATTATTGTAAATTTGATCATCTGCTTCCTTGGAACCTTCATGACCAAGTCAAGCTCCATAAACTTGAATATTATGAGGCTGTACAACTTATTTAATTTCTGGATGCACATTTGCTGCGCCAATTCTTACCTTGTGTTCTGCCAGCGCATTGCCAGATGTTCTTGTTGAGGTTTACTAGTTTAATGCACACGGGGACTTCTATGCTATATTAATCTTGTTGCCCAGGTGTTTGTTTCACATCGTACTTGATGGGGATAATGATGGTCAGATCTGATTAGAGATTTTATTTGATTTATGTTTTATTGTTGAAGTTAGATTTGATTTAATTGATAGATTTTACTAGGTTTTTGTTATTTTCTATTAATAAACCTTGTAAACATAATTCTCGGATAGAAAATGAATATAGGGAAAAAAAAAAAAACTTTGTTTTAGCTTGGTGATTAGACACAACTAGATATTTCATTTGTGAATTCATTGAGAGTGGATGAGTGATTATTTTGCTGCGAGGTCTAAACTAATCTTTATCGTGTATTTTATTCTCAATTTCTCCTAAATTTCCACAAAATCCTAATTTGTTCATCTCCAGACCTTGGTGTTAGTACATTTCACCAACAAAGAGGTTATTTGCCTGCGTCATAGCCCAATTTAATCCAGTGAGATTGAAGAAATTGTTAGAACACTCATGGGCTTTGGATTTTGGGCATGTTATTAGAAAACACAAAATTAGGGGAAAAGAAAAGGAAATAGATGAATTCAAAGAGATCTATAGACAACTATGTTAACTCTCATATATGAAAATTTTTAAGTTGTGAAAGTGAGAGTTGCATGTGATATTATCTGTTACTGAGCATAGAGAAGCACATATTTCAGTGCAGCATGTTCAAGCACAATTAGATCTATATAGACTGCCAAATTATGTGATCTTCTTTACGATATACAAACTTGACCATGAGACTTTCAATACATATGCTGCTGAAGTTTACTTGTAGCCAACACTAGGAATATTTCCAAGCATGTTGAGTTAGTGGTTTCTTTTTCCAGATATTGCTTATATTTTGAAAGAAGTTTAAGTGCACATACCATATTTGAACCCCAGATAAAAGTAGCTTGTCAATCTGTTCAAGTTTCCTTCGTTGAATGTTGTATTGCATATTTTAGGTTCTTTGATTTGTGTGACAGAAAAATGGGAGAGAAAAAAAAACTTATATTTTTCTCTGGATAAACTTAATGATGCAGAGAGAGGTTGAAAAATCATTTGTCATTTATTCTCGATATGCAATTAATTCAGATTGTTCTGATTCATTCAAAGACTATTGATTAATTCCATGGCCATTTTCTGTATGAGTGGCTTGTTTCCCAAATATGTAGTAAGTGGCTCATCTGCGGCTTTTCAATTGGGTCAACTTGGGTAACTAACCTGAAAGATGTTCTAACTTTCAGCTGAAGCCGAGCACAGACAAAGATAAAGACCCAATGGCTGGGATCATGGATTTGATGAAGGTGTGTAACCTTAAAACTGAACATCTATTTTATATTCCTTTTGATTGCTTGAGCTGATTCTCCAACATGATCTTCTTTCAGAACATGTATGAGGAGGGTGACGATGAGATGAAGCGGACCATCGCCAAAGCATGGACTGATGCAAGGTCTGGAAAGACAGCTGATTCGCTAAAAGGTTATGGCATGTAAACAACTGGAGAGGATCAAAAAATTGGAAGGTAATATGGATTCAAACAATGGAATTTTTGAGAACTTTGATGTGTAAGTATTGATGTTTCCGATAATGTAGGCTTCTTCTTGTGATTACGGAAAGATTGGTCGATAAACTGATGGTCCTGAATTTTTAAAGCTTCTAGCAATTCTATAAGCACAAATAGGGAAGTCATACTAAATCTAATAAATAGGGAAGTCATGCTAAGTCTAGTGATGTGCGCATGTAAAATGATCATTGTAACTGCTTGCATGCCTCCCATGCTGGAAAAAAAAAAAAAATGAAAAATCACATAAATCTATACTTTTGACACACATATTTTTTCTTCCGAGGTCTAAGAATTACATGCTACGTATGAGCTACTTCAGAAAAAGGTTTGCCTTGCTAATTATATGGAAATTATCTTATGGAAATGACTCTAACGAGTGAGCTGCCATATATGCTTTTATCTTCCCCACTTGGCCTCCTGACATGATATGTCCGTAAAATGTAGCATATATACTAAAGACCTGAATTGTTAACAGGAAACACGAACTAACAAGCTCTTATCACGATGTTTCTAACTCTCTATGCAACAAATTTCCAATTATTGTGTCAGTTGCCACACCGATTAGGCATCCACACTGATAAATTGAGAACAGAGAGAGAGGGATATGAAGTCTCTGCTATTACATTAAAGTTTTATAGTTGTGGTGAGGGTTAGGAGAAAAAGTTTTATAGTTGTGGTGAGGGTTAAGAGAAATTGTTTTGTACTGAAACTTGAACTTTTTTGCATAGTGGGATATATATTTTTTAAAAATTTGTAATTAAATATGTGTTCCTTGAGATTTGAATTTAAGTTACTCCACTTCACTAAAACTTTGAAATTGTGGGAAGGTTTTAGAGAAATTGTTTGTATTAGAGAGAGAGAGAATTATCTATTGATTAAGCTAATATTCATAAGCCACACACAATAAAAAAGGCAGATTTAAGAGTCTAAAAACGCTCTCCAAAATCATTTATCTTCAAGTTGCTTGAATTTAAGAGGCAATTTAAGAGTCTAAATGAGAGTAGTGCTAATTAAGTAATTATACTACTGTTATGGCACTAATTGCTAGATTAGTATTATACGCAGCTGACAGCACCAAATAACAATAGGATAGAGCACACCACTTTGCTCAGTGACCTACCTTCTAAAGTTGTACTTCTTTTATGACATTGTCTTTTTTTTTTCTAGTTGGAAACTAATATCCAGGCGATGTTAAATCCATTTAGAAATTAATCTTTGAATGGTTAGAAAACCATTTGGAGGATTAATTCCCGACTTAGAAAGCTTAGAAAGCTGAGCTCACTGAGTAAAATGATGTGCTCAAATAGAATTTCACTCAAACACCCCTCAGGTTCAGATTGTTAATTCTCTAATCATCGGATTATAGTTCATCAAGTTTATAGCCAGAAAGTGCATATAATCTAAGTTTCTCACTTATTTTATTTAGAATTAATATTGAATTTATGTTATGTTTAGCATCATAGATTAGAAATAAGAGTTGGGTTTAAGAGAAATATTGTAAATAATGGTATCCGACAATTTATCTATATGACAATAAAGAAATTGCAACCGCAACCAAAAGGAGAGAAGTAGAAAACACATGACTGCATGTCTAGTTATATTCACGGTAACAAAATCTTTTTTCCATTTTATTCATCAATTAAGATTACAAACGCTTTTATATATGGGTACACTATATGAACCCAATAGGAATTAAATTAATATTAAATTTATATTATCATAAACATTTGAATTTGTAATCTTATCTGGATTTCTCATATTAAATTTTTCATTAATCATCTCTTTCTCTCTCTCTCTCCCTCTCTCTCTACATATACATACACGCATGGTATAATTCTTTTTTCTCGTAAATTTACATATTTTAATTATAGGTTTTTTTTTTTTTTTATTTCTCTCAAACTCTGCTAACACAATACAGTTACTAAGCTTGTTTTTTTTAGTTAGGTAAACTTCTAATCATTTGTGAATGTCTGTTTGTTTGTAAATTAGTTAGGTAAACTTCTAATCATTTGTGAATGTCTGTTTGTTTGTAAAAGTTCAAAGTTGTGGAAAATATCAAAATATACACCAATTATCTCTACAAACAATATCATTGATTTTCACTATTATGCAACTACCACTTAAAAAAAATAAAAATAAAAATACAATATCCAGCATGCATGCTTGGTGATTTTCCATACACAGTATATATAAGTGGGCCATGAACCAGTATTGTGATTGTTATTTCTGTTACAAAAGCATTCAATATAAAAGGGGTTTTTACATATATGTTCCTTAACATCTTTAAAAATTAGAATTTAGTCCCTCACATCTTCATATTTATAATTTAGTCCACAAATTCTTTAAGTTACCTCAATTTAGTTTTCCAGTCATATTTTTGATCGAATTTTCCATTATACTCCTGTGTTACTTCACTTTAGTCTCCCTCTTCTCTTTCTCCTCTCTTTATTTTTTTTATTGGGTTCTCCTCTCCATTCTCCTCTCTTCTCTTTTTCCTCCCAGTTAATTTCTAAAGTTAAGTAACTCAGGGGAATCCAATAAAAAAAGGGAAGAGACAGAGAAGAGAAGAATGGAGAGAGGAATCCAATAAGAAGAGGAAGAGAGGAGGAAAAGAGAAGGGATGACTGAAGTAAAGTAATATAACGGGAAATTTAGGCCAAAAATATGGCTAAGGGACTAAAATGAGGTAAGTTAAAGAATTTGGGGGCTAAATTATAAATATGAAGATTTGGGGACTAAATTCTAATTTTGAAAGGAGTATATATGTAAAAACCCCTTACAAAAGCCCAAATGGTCTCAACCTCCAGCATATTAATTACTTGTATTCTCCAAATTGCTGTACCTTTTATTATTTTATATTATTACTTACATGAAGAAGCTGGCCTGAAAGCAATGGCCATTATCTTAATACCCAAGCAAGAATAATAAAACGCACATGAACCAACATTCAAAGATCCTTTCTCTTTCTTTATCCATTCAAATGTGTTGGAACCAATTTCAGCCTCAAGTACCCATTTTAAAAAAATCAGAAAAAAACTTGTACCTGATCTCTTCCAACTTCTTCAATATTAAAGCTCAAGTCTCCCCTCCTTGTTGCTTTCATTCAACCTACAACATGAACTTGCTTAAGGAAAAGAAAAAAGAATAAAAAAAAGTCAAAAAAACCCACAAGGCCCATAACTAGAAAGAGAGACCACGTAATATGTAATAGTTTTCAAGTGGTAGTGGTGAATATTATCGTAGTCTTTAGGTAAGGATGAGAATGAGCAGGTCTAAAGGCTAATTCTTGAGTTATTCTATTGAAAATTTTGAATTAGAGAAATAAGATTTTATTTTTAGTTTAAAATTTTGAGTATAGCGGACGAAAATTAGCCCTTTGACCTACCCATTCTTATCCCTCGCTTATGGTGGTAGTGGAGAAGTTCTTCGGTTTATTATTGTGTTTGAACGTTCTCCTAAATAACTGTGCGCATATCTTTACTTTTATGTATATAATTATTGTAGATTAGATCTATAAATAGAGCAACTGGTTATTGCAGAGATTATCACAGATCTGAATAGCAATCACAGAAGAATAAAGAGCAACATATCACATGATTCATACCAAATTCGACTACGTCTACGGCCGTCAGAAATTATCTTCACTATTTGAGAACAGGGTTATAAATACATACTCCGCAAAACTCAACAGCTTACAGTATTTTAGGCTCGACAAAACTCAACGGTTATGAGTCATTGTAAGTTGATGGCTGTGATTGTAATAAAATATTAGTTCAGTATTTCTTACGTTGAGATCTTTTATTTTTCTAATTTAAAAAATATATACAACAAAAATGGAATCGTGCTGGAAAGTTTCTACTCATGTGTATAGGGAGTCAAAAAGGTTTGAAGGAATTTAGAGTAGATATCTATTCTTTTCTTCTTATTATTCCTACAAAGACACTGGATAAGTTTGTCGCCCAAAAGCAACTGTTTCTGATTTTGCGTTGAAAAGATGTCCATCGACTTCATCAAGAAAGTTGTTTTTCCCATCTCACATTAAAGAAAAATAATAATAAAAAAAAAATCTATGAAAAAGTTGACTGAGACTTTTTCCTACATTGCTTGCATAGACCTAGGTTGATAGATTCTATCTGCCTCTCTCGATTCCTTAGTTGATGTAGATGGTTGATGCGCACATAATATATAGGATGTTTTAGTCAATAGAGTAACTAAGAATGTAAAGTTCCTTTAATTTAGTGTAGGATGTTTTAGTCAATAGAGTAACTAAGAATGTAAAGTTCCTTTAATTTAGTGGAGGATGGAAATTTGAATTTCTTAACCATAGAAGTCGCTTTAAGTAATGTTGAACTTTGTAGATGTGACTGCACCTAAAGCCGCATAATATGGAGAAATAAAAATAAAAAATCTAGCTTGAAGATCCCCCACCTCACACGTGCGTGTATCATTTGAGATACTCTCTAGAAGATGGAACAACTATGGAAGTTTTGATGTTTAAAATTAATTAACTTGATTTTCAAAGTCACTATCACTCATACTTATACATTTACCATGTGTTTGGCTCATAAAAGTACAATAAGTAAATGAATAAATTAAGAAATTACTTTCGAAATAGAAGTAGAAGAAGAGACTCTTTCTTATATTTGTTTGTTAATTTTAGAAGATGAAAGTGTATTAAGAAGTGAAGATGATATTATTTAATTGATTAAACAAAACAATAATTATATTATTTTATTGATTTTTATGTATAAAAGGATTATTTTTGAATGCTAATTATGATATGCAAATAAAATATTTTTTTTTTGTCTTGAAACCAAAAGTGTGAAGAAGAAAAGTTTGGAAGTAGGGTGCCACGTAGGTGCAACATCATCATTTAAGAAGTAACTTGTTATCTACTTTTTAACCAAACAAATATTTGAAGTAGTAAAACTAGTCGTACTTCTACTACTTTCATTCTTCTTCCACTCAAACAAACACACCTTTAGTTGAAAACTACGTTTTTGGTATTAAACATATCTCTTATGTCCAATTTATTTGAATGAACTATATAACAAGTAGGTACTAGGTGGAGTAAATGTTGCTTTATTCTCTTTCAAATTATTTGTCACAGTCAAACAAAGCAACAGTTTTTGTGCAAAAGAGATGGAAAAAAGTTTGCCTCCATAGATAATACGTGTTGATTGTAAAACAAAGAACCATTCCTAGTTTTTGTTGATAGATAATACGTGTTGATTGTAAAACAAAGAACCATTCCTAGTTTTTGTTGAGGGCAATGCGTGCGTGTGTGTGCGCATGTGCATGTGTGGTCAGTAGACTGCTGTTCAAACTATTAAATAACACTACCCATGGGCAACTTAAAGCTTTAAGCTCTTTGATTTTAATTTAACCAATTTTTTTAATTATTATTTTAGAATAGAACTTTAATCTAATTCTATGTCTTAAGAATAAATGGTGGTGAAATACTCTTTAAATTTCACTAGTAAGAAGTGAATGAAGCACCGATATAAACTCATTCTATTGCTGATAAATACCAAAAACAACCCATAAAAGGAAAAAAAGAAAAACATTCGAAATTGCTACAACTTAAGATTGGAGAATAGAGAGAGCATGAGCAATTTCGATATTCAAACTATCTCTATTTGTTTTCCAATTTTTTGGCTATATGCACGTTTAACTAATATAAGAATACATAACTCTTAATATTGTTGGGGGAAATATAAAAAAAATATCAATTACGGTCCATGGTCTTATGCAAGGACTCCTCCGTCCACTCCAACCATCATGGCGCCAACATGTCATGGCTTGCACTAGTCAAATTGGGTTTGGTAAATTAGTAGAAAATAAGTTATGAGATTAGTCTTAAATTAGATTCATCATGACATGTCCACGTATTAATTTTTGATCCTCCATATACGAAATTTTGAATTAAAAAAATTAAATTTTTATTTTTAATTCGAAATTTAGGGTAGGATGGATCAAAAATTGACCTATGTATAGACGCGTATCCTTACATCCCAAATCATGAATGATTGATTATGGGTTTGGAGATTTGATGCTTGTGCTGCTCTTTAATTTTTTACAGGTTAGTAATCGTTGATGCAGTTCTGGTATTAACTACTGACATACTTGATATTTGATATTAATCTTCAATTATTGATTTCTAACAAACTCGATATAAGTGGGACTCATAATGAACTCCATCTAAACTATACATGGGTTTATAGTGTTAAATTTTGGTTGGGGTATTTACTGGTTTGTCCCTCGAATCTTTATATATTATGATTTTGTCCCCCAAATCTTCATATTTAGGATTTTGTCCTCTAAATCTCATAAGTTACAACAATTTAGTCCCCCTCTCTAACTTTCCCTAATCCAGTTAAATATTTGACCATTTTACCCCTCTTTTCCTCTTCTATTTTCCTCCTCTTCTCTTCTTCTCTCTTCCTCATCCCTTCTCCTTTTCTTCATTATTTCTCTTATCTTCCTCCTTTCTTCTCCTTCTCTCTTCCTCTTCTCTTCTCCTTTTCTTCTCGCACTTCCTATATGAATTTAAAATGTGAATTAACTCCAAAATAGGAGAATGAGAAAAGAGGAGGAAGAGAAAAGGAGAAGAGAGGAGAGAGATAGGAGAAATAATAAAGAAAAGGAAAAGAGAAGAGGAAGAGAGAAGAAGAAGAGAGGAGGAAAAAAGAGTTAAAATGGTAAAATATTTAACTGTATTAGTGAAAGTTAGAGAAGGTGACTAAATTGTTGTAACTTATGAGATTTGAGGGACAAAATCCTAAATATGAAGATTTGGGGGACAAAATCATAATATGTAAATATTTGAGGGACAAACCAGTAAATACCCCATTTTGGTTATATTTCTAGGTAGCCATCGATCACACTCTTAGGCCGTCAATGGGGCCCTGCCACCAATAGCAAAAGTAAACCTTGTAGCGTAGGGTACTATCAACCAACTCAGCCAACCATTGATGGGATATATCCCACTGGGTCAATTTTTATGATGGGTTTCGGACTTGTAAGATGTCAAATTGAACCATAATCGACTACGGTTTTGTGCTTAGCAACCCACAATTATATAAAGGTAGTAGATATATAAAGTCTTTTTAGAGAGAATAGACAACTCTTTGATAACTTTTTAAGAGTTTTACAGCCATCATCTCAATTTAAAAGAGATTTCTTCTATAATTTTTAGAGATTTAACTACAACAAGTGGTATTAAAACTCTGATAATTTTCGTATAGTACTTGTCAAGTTTGATATTAAATTAGTAAATAGTGCAGTACTGTATTAAATTTGGACATCTTTCATAATCTATTTTTACTATTTAACTGGTCAAACGATACCTTGATGGGCTTTGATATCCTCCCCCATCCACGTGCCCATGATGAATCCTAAAGCTTTGATGCCATTTGCTTTCTTGAATGCTCTTGTACGTGATTTGCCAATACAAAAGCTTTGTACGCAGCTAGCTACACTGTTGCCAGTACTCTCTCTCTCTCTCTCTCTCTCTACACGCAGCTAGCTACACTGTTGCTAGTACTCTCTCTCTCTCACACACACACACACACAGTTTCTAACCGTTGCTCCTGCTAAGATAACAGAGTCTACATCCCATCCTCGACGTACAGTTGCAATAACGTGCTGCTGTTAGTACGAGCATCCTCGGTCGTAGCGCAACCCTTCTGTCGATTTTCTAGCCAGAAAAGGCTTTGACTTCACTTGTCGACTTGGTCTCATTCGAGAATTCCAAAGAGAGAGAGCTTTGGAACTCGTATACATGTTATTTGTTAGCTTGTTGATGGAGCCATGCAGCAGATTGCAGTTATTTTGGCAAGCGGAAGCCAATGGCAACGGTTGCAGCTAACCGCAGTAAGTTGCGGAGCGATGACTCCTAGAGCAACGGGATCAGCACTGTCCCTTCTCATTTGACCTAGTAAGCTACCTATAGCTACTCTGAAAGTGAGGTCCTGTAACAAGAAACATGAACTGCTTTGTGATTAGGACATGTCTGGACGCCTTGTAAGTGTGCACGTTCTCCGGTGTATGAAAATTCATACATTTTCAATATATTTTGGCTATATTTACTGGATGAAGGTTTTAGTTTCTTAAATTTTTAAAAATTAGAATTTAGTTCTCTAAATTGTTTAAGTTACCACAATTTAGTCGCTCGACATATTTTTTTGTTCGAATTTTCTGTTATACCCCTGAGTTATTTTACTTAATCCTTACTTTCCTCTTCCTCCTCTTTTCTTTTTCTTATTGGGTGTCCTTCTCCATTCTTTTCCATTCTTGCTCTCTCTTTCCTCTTCTTAATGGATTCTCCTGAGTTACTTCAGTTTAAATATTAACTAGGAGGAGAGAAGGGAGAAAGAGGAGGAGAATGGAGAGGGAAATCCAAAATGAAGAGGAAGAAAGGAGGAAGAGGGAATGGAGAATTAAAGTGAAGTAAGTTAGGGGTATAATGGAAAATTCAGATCAAAAATATGATTGGGGACTAAATTGTGCTAACTTAAAAGATTTGGGGGACTAAATTATAAATATGAAAATTTTGAGACTAAATTCTAATTTTTAAAGATTTAAGAGATAGATATGTAAAAACTCCTTAATGGATATGTGTACAAAATAAATAGTTTTTTTAACAATAAAACAAATAAAACCTCTTGATCGATGAGGAACAAGTGTCTAAATTACATAATTTTTAATACACCACCTATAAATAGGCACAAAGATTACAACTTACGATTCGGATCGTCCAGACAAATCTTCTATGTTGAGATTTCAGGGCGCTTTCATATCCTAGCTACACTTTTTGCATATGTATGTAAAACAATTTGATCATGCAGGAGACATCCACAGTTATTTTTGAAATCTTATGTGATTGTTAATTAACGATGTAGATTAAGTTACTGAGTTGTGGACCAACAATGTGATGCTTGAGAAAACTACAGCTACATATGCTGCTGATGACCAGATACTGCAATATTGCTCCAGCCACTCCCTGAAAATAACGAGTCACGTGTGAAAGCAACGCATTAATGGAGTGGGAGTGAGGGGGGGGCTGTGCATGAGCAGAGCTCGCTTTTTGACTGCTTTTTACGAAAGTGTGCTGCCCAACGTGCATGATAGTCACAGGCCATAGCATTAGATGACCATCAGAGTTCCTATCCAATGAGGAGAAGATGAGCATCAGTCGCTTCAAGCAAGCAACAATAACATGTGTGTTTACTAGATCGCTTACTCCTATGTTGCTGGTTGCTGCTTGCAGTCCCTGGACTTAACACACATGATAAGGGCACGATCCCTGCCTCAAAAATACATGCAACATTTATGCCTGTTGTACCTGTAAATGGGTCCTCCAAGGTTCTTACAACAACCAACGGCCTCTCTCCGCTCAAGCTGTAATGACATGTTTGTATTGTGGGTCCCACCCTCACCTTCTTTCTTCATCCATTTGACCACACATTTCTTCATCCATTTGACCACACACTTCTTCCATAGGGACGGGAATAGCTGGTCCAATGACCATCAGCTATATTTAAAATTGTATATTAAAAAAAATTAAAATTTTATTTTTCTAATTTAAAATTTTAAATATGACGGATCAGAAATTGGTCCATAGATCCTTCCATTCTTATTCCTACGCATCACATTCACATGCACGTTGCACTTTAGGTTTTTTTTGTGGAGAGGGGGGAGAGAGAGAGAGAGAAATGTTATGAATCACAATTGCATGGTATCGTGAATTAAGTTAATAAATACACTCATCGTGTTGGGAATACCTAAAAAGAGCCCTCCAGAAATGAGTCGACCAGTAAAAGCAATAGACTCAGTGGTACATCAAAGGAGACCAATTAAAAGCCAAATCAATGACACTTTTCATTTGATCACAATGGAAGAGGATGCATTAAGCATGCATCTCTTGCTAAAACTAAGCAGTTGCTTTTGTTGAAGATTCCGTTACATTACATGATTCAAGAAAACCTAAATCGTTTCCATATTTGGTTAAAAAATGGAGGGTTAAAAGAGCATAAAATTAAGGTCGCTTATATGAATTCTTGACCAACCAAAGCAGCCCAAAATCGAAACATATCATGTGTTGTTGTCATGAATGAGATCGAGAGAGTAACTTGGATTGCTCAATATTTCTCGAAGAGGGCTAGCCTGTTATCGGCCAGTCTCGACTTGCAGGCAGCCTTTTTGTAGTCGGCCCATGTGAACCCAACGTATTTGCAGTTCTCCTCTGATCCAATCAGCTGTGGCAAAGGCGTAATTAGTTGGGTGGGGGGTGCCCCCGCAAATAAGATCATGGACACCCTGGACTTTGAGCCATTGGTCACCACCCTGTGCCTCACGCTCCTAAATCTCCCATTTGTCAGCACCTACACCCAACATTAAAACAAAATTTTTTTAAGTAACATAACTTCTAAAATAAAAGTAAAATAACAATCTTACCGGGAAAAAAAAAATAAAGAAAAATAATAAAAAACTATTTTTGTTTCTTATTAGAATATATAAATATATATTTGTTGGACAAAAAAAATTATTTATCTATTTGCGCGTGTCAGTATCTGTCTTCTTAGTAAATGATCATCAATATTGGAACTGCACACAGATGAGTACATGTAATATTATTCTTTATGACATTAAAAGATGGTTTAAAGAATTTCTATTTTTTCCTAAACAAATTAGTATTTTGCATTCATACGATAAGATAAATAATTAGGATAAAGCATGCCAACCGTCAAGACTCAAGCGGGCAATTCATATATGTATGAATGCATTGCGATGATATTGAAATCTTCATTTTAGATATATTTTCCTATTCTAGGAAAAATTTTTTGGCTAAAATTCAAAAACATAATTTAAATGATGGGAATACTTGGTGCTTTTATATATACCCAACGCAATAGAAAAGTGGATGAGGTAGTTATAAGCAGTTATACATACGCATTTTATATAATTATTGTCTATCCTTTTATACTATTTATATTCAAAAATTCATAAAAAATTAGCAGATACATCTTTTTCCGTAAATAAAAAGATAATAAAATTAGATATTATTAGAATGTACAGTTCTAAATGTCAGCTCTTATACTTTCTATTTAAAAATTTCTTTAAAAGAATGATATATTTTTTTTCTAATTTAAAATTTTAATATCTCTGTATGAAATGCAGAAAACATGCATGAAGCTTATATATATATATATATATATATATATATATATATATATTACTCTCTCTTTCTTAAAAATAAAGGCTCCGACAAAAATTAAATTATCATGGATGTGGGGGGGCGGCAAGAGAATCTAACCTGCAAGGTGTCGCCAGCATTGATGAAGAATGAGTCCTGGTCGGGTGGAACGGAGACCCATCCCCCATCTCTCCCCGCAATCTGGAACCCACTGGAGTTGTTCGACCTCAGGATGGAGATGACTTGCGGATCCGTGTGCTCGCCGAAGCCAGTAATATTGCAATTGAGCTCCCGAAGCAGCGGACACGGCGGGTAGTGGTTCAGGCGGAACATCAGGTCGCTGTCCTCGCCCATCACCAGCCTGCTGAACGCGTCTCTCTTTCTCAGGCCCAGCCCCTGCGCCATCAGCTCCAGCACTTGGCCGGCCAGCCTACTCACTGCCGCTACGTACTCGTCCAGAGCGGAGCTGCAGCGAGAAGAATTAATATACTGTGATGATCTGAATATATACACGCAACTTATCTATATGAAATTAAAATGGTTGATTGATTACCGAAACAGGCTCGCTGAGGGCTCTCTCAAGAAGGCGAGAGAGATGGATGACGTTGGGTTTTGTTTGATATCAAAGAGGAGGAATTCGACCCAGCCAACGTCGCCATTACGACCGATATGCTTGTTGCCGTAGCCGGAGGGGTCCGGGGGCCCAACCTTCTCCTTCTCAAACTGTGGGAGGGAGAAGAACTTGACCGCCTCGGATTCTAGCCTGGCCGTGAGGTCCTTTGGGATGCCATGGTTGGTTACCTTGAAGAAGCCCAGGTCCTCGCAGGCTCTGACAATGGCGGCGTCGCAGCCGGGCGAGGAGAGGTCGATGGATGGGATTACGCAGGAGTGAGCGTGGGGCTTGTGGGGCTTGTTGATGGATATTTGCTCAGTTGGTGGGTTTGCAAGGACCACCATGGCTCGGGGAGAGAGGGAGAGAGAGAGAGAAAGAGAGAGAGAGAGAGAACAAAAAACAGAGGAAAACAGGGGGATTTCTTTGGTTTATGGGAGATTTGAATGTGGGTGTGAGAGAGGGTTAGAAGGGTATATATAGAGAGAGAGTGTGTGGAAAGCAATCTTAACTGTCTAAAAGAGTTCAAATGGAAGAGAATTCTTCCTTCTTGGTTTAGAGAGAGAGAGAGAGAAAGAGACCAGAGAGGATGGCTTGTGTGTAAAACTAGGGTGGGTTTAATTAAAATTATTAATTAGATCTTTTTGCCAATAAGCCTGGTCTCTTGCCTCATTATCTCTTTCCCTTCCATTTGTAGATTTTGTGTTTGATTTTCGGTGGAAATTCAATTTGATTAATGATTCAAAAACATATAATCAATATTAGTTTGACTAAAATAAATATATATTTTCTAGAACAATTTCAACTTTTTTCTTGCTTGAGAAGAGGTTAGACTAAGCCAACCTTGTTTAATTCCCTAGGTACAAGCTAAATACAAAATATAATCTTGGCATGGTGCGCGAAGACAGCAAACATCCGCAAGAGTAGAGTTTTTGACAACAAATCACAACACAGAGAGTCGCTTGGGGGACAATCTCCACACAAATTAAGCTAATAATTAACATTAATTCCGTGGTTAGCTAATGGTGTTTAGTGAACTAAGCGCACCTCGTAGATGCCCTCTCCCAAGTTATGCGGCTTGTTTAACGAGAATCGATTGTAATGATAATGAATTTGAAGAGATTAGCGTCTAGAGCTAGCTAACTAACTAGGAACTTGCTTGGGAATTAACCAAACCCACTAAAATTATAGTTAATATCTTTGCTTCTTTAGATTGCTCAAAGAATGAGTCATAGCATAAAAAAAATTAAAAAAAAAAAATTATATCCTATGAGAATTAATTTCACGGCACCTACAAATCCAACCTATACATACAATTGTAAAAAGTAACGGCTTAAAAGATGTGGAGGGTTCGACAACTTCATGCTCTTAGGTTCAATTAATTTATAATTTATACTTAATTTTTCATAATACTCTCAATATCAAAGTTATTTTCTAATTAAATTTGAAAATTCTAGGAGACGATGACTTGGACAATACGGATAAGAATTCGATGATGGTCTCATTAAGCCTTTAAGATATATATATGGTGTTGTTCTCCATCACGGCAAAACATCATAAGGCTTGTATTCTTATAAGCCATCGTTGCACCAGAGCTAATTTTAAATTTCAAAATATGCGGCTACCAAAAATTATGGATTTTTCTTCCTTGCTTGCAAGTGTATTGCAAGTTATAATTTATATTACTATGATTAAAACGAAATTTCAGCAACAAAAGATATTACGGTCTGTATTATTGTGTTTTGCTTTGGAGTTTGTAAATAATAACTATGGTTAAAAAAATTAAATGTTAATTATTTTTTATTTTCAAGAGGTTAAAATGTCCCATTTATTATCAATAATAAATCAGTGTTTGTAAAGGAAAGAGAAATAGTATATTATATATTTCTTTCCCGCAATTGCAATTTCTTCATGTGCATAAGTGTGTAATATTTGTAATTACAAATTTTTCCATCTACAAACACAACGAAATAGCGTAAACCGCCACTTCCGGTAAAAGTGATTATAATTATAACTAGTTTACACACTTATGGCCGCGCTCCTCTTTACACCCAGTCAGCAGGAACCACGAGGATCCGGTGCCGTTCTCCATTATGCTAAAATGATATATACCAAAGAGGAACATTCTCAAGAAATGGTTGCATGAAAGCTTACACAATTAACAATTTAGGGGGTGATCATATACCCTATTTTATTCTGATTCATGCATTCTAATTAAGTTAATTATCTGGAAGATGAGCAGCCATTTGAGTGCTCTGGTCTAAGTCCACCCATTGGTTCACACTTTGAGTTTTGATTTTTGACCTCGAGATTGAGATGTCAGCTCAAAATAATAGATTCCAACTTCCATTTGAGTTTCTAGAGAGAGATTTGAGCACAGGGAGCCTGCACCGCACCCAACCCAACCCAGTACGGGCTTTAGAGGGGAGTTCCCAAAGGAGCACACCGTTTTCTCTAATGAGCCCATTTTATGGACTCAAAGACTCGGCAAAAAAAACACATAAAAGTGGGCTCACTGAAAAACTTGGTGTGCTCCTCTAGCCACTTTCGAGGGTCGCTGTCGAAGCTGGGTGAAGTGACACCGTTGCCCTGACACGGACATTGGCAGAGGGCATTTTTGTTATTAAGTGCAAAGACGAGGGGCAAATTGTGTGCTTTCCTGACTTGGGCATCCACGGCTCGGACTCTGATGCGTTATGGGCTGGAGCCTGGAGGGAGATCAGACCGAACGTCCACTCGCTGGATCTGCTCTCTGGACTTCCTTGCCAACTCACGCTTATAAACGCTTGTGGGCCCATTGCACTTTCCCATTTTTTTCGATTTTGCTGACTCTGCATACCAACCGTAATTATCTTTTTGAGTCGATCGTAGAAACTATGGGCCTGGAAAATTATATTCACACACACCACTTTGATAAAGACGCCAACTTTTTTAAACTAAAAAAAAAATTATAAATTTGTAATTAATTTTTTACTAAGTTGTCTTATCACTCATAACCTACCGATTGAATACTGATCAGGTATTAATATCTAATTAGTTTTATTTGGACAGAATAACAACACCTGATCATGATGAAATGGAATGGAAATGAGAGAGAGAGGAAAATGATTAGAATTGGGAAAAAAAAATTACCAGAGAAAGTTGGGCGTCTTGAGCAAAATTGTATGTGAATAGAATTTCCCTATAGATCCCCTATGTAACAATAATAATTTATTAAGAATTATAGTATTAGCAAACGGAGTCGGAATCACCACCGCCTATGAGATCACCTATGCCTCTAGATTTCTCACCATTAAGTAGAACCGTTCAACAGTCAATGATCAATAAAGGGAAACTATAAAGAAAATATTAAAAAAAATAAAAAAATTAAGTAAAAATTTTTGTCCCTTCACCCTCCTACCATTATCCCATACGATAGCAACATCAAATAATATATTTTTTCCCCTCCTTTTCTAAGAGTAGAGAAAAGAAAAGGAGAGAGAAACTTTTGAGTTACTTTTCTCCTACTTTCATCACACTTTTCTTTTAAATTTTCTAGCTATTAAACCAAATAATAAAGGATACCTTCTTTCGAGTTTCCTCTTCTTTTTTTAAAAAGTTTTCTTTCCAACCAAGCAAAGCCTTACCCGAACGTTTTATTAATTTATGTAAATAATTTAATATGTATTCTCCTAATTAAATTAATAAGTGGCATAAATTTAGAAAAATATTCATTTTGTCAGCTTTATCTCTTAATTTCTGACTACAGTTATTGATCAATAGGTTAATAGTAGTTTGGCGATAAGTTAGATCTTTGCCGGTTAGACTTCCATTTTCAACTTCTTTAAAAAAATTGCATTAACAAGAAGAATTAATCATTATAATTTAAAGTTCTATTTTACTAATATTGTAATCGCTGAAAATTAAATAAAAATATATAGTATTTTGGTAATGAAAAATATAATTATTAGTTTTTCATACAACGATGCATTGAGATTAGTTAGAATTGACAAGAAATTCAAAAATATTGTTAGTAATTTGAGACAAATTTTTGATAAAGGAATAACATTAAACAAACATTTAATTCGTAGGATCTACTTACTCAGGAGGCAGACACTCTAAAAACTTTATGATCCAAATTCAAACTAATTAAAACTACAACAGCAATACAAAAACAAACCAAAGAACTAATTAGATGAAGTAGGTCCTTAACATTCAAGATTAGTAAACAATTACGGTTGATAATTGAAGTGCTCTCACAATTGTTTAGGCATTTTAATTTTTTTTTCATTTATCTTTCTCATTGGAAAGGCCTAGTTTGTTATATCTTGAGTGCATTTCATTTCTTGTTAATTAAAAGTGCTAATGAAATTAATTTTCTAGGTTTCCGAAGGCATAAATGTAGCTAAATAGAAAAAGTTGGCTATAAGTTCCCTCAAAACTATATGATTGGTTACCTCATAGATCTAGAGTTTATATCATTAATTTTAATTTACATGTATAAAATAAATAAAGGGCTTCGTTTTTTTTTTTTTAACGTCTCTATAATTTGACAGATAATCAAAAGAGAATAAAAGATTCCCAATATAAAGTAAAGGACCAAAAATTTTGTTATTTGAAAGGGGACAAAAAACGTTTTCAACAACATTTGAATGATTAATTCAGGGCTAACCTAGAACCAGAGAGCTTCAGACATCAGCATTCAGTATCAAATATGAATATAGTCAACGATCACTTTTAAACCCTAATGATCTCTAGTGGCTCAAGATGCAAAATAACACAATTTTGGCATCGAGTTGGTGACACCATCATTTATGGGAGTTTTAAGTCGCATTATCCTTAAATTGGAACGATATCAACCTGTGTTCAAAGCACACGTGAAAAAGAAAAAAAAAAAAAAAAATCTTACAAGATTATGCTAGCGACTTCCATGATCGGTGGATTGATGGAGTTGCTTCACGAAAACGGCAAGAATAAATGAAAAAAAGGCACCACTTACTATTTTGGAGGTAGAGAGTGCATCTTTCTTCTTCGTCATGAACACATCATCTTAAGAAAGACTTCCTTCTTGTAGCAAATGTGTATTACGTGTGTCCTGCTTTTGTTTACACTGACCTCCCACCTAATGGGAGACTTGTTTTTTAAAAAAAACTTAAAAATTAAAGATAGTCAAACATGAGAAGGTATGCATCCAACATAATCACATGGATTTTACTAACCAGCTGACTGACGTAGGACGCACGTTTGCTCACATCGTGTCTTGTAAATCCAAGATGGTATGTCTCGAAATTCACATTTCACCTTAAAATTTAGAGTGATCCAGTAGACATCTCTCTATAGAGACAAATTAAGTACTCTCTCTCTCTCTCTCTCTAGATATATATATATATATTCTCTCTCTGTATGTGTGTGTGAAGGGATATCTTTCACCGTCATTAAGGTGCTCCAATATAATTATAACACATGGCAGCACTCAAAGAGCCCATCTAAACGATGGTGAAGGAACTCCCTTCACCGTCGGTGAATTTCCCGTTCTCTCTCTCTCTTTGGCGGTGAAGGGAGTTTCTTCACTACCGCTTAGGTGACCCAATAAAATTATTACACGTGTCGCTACTCAAAAAGTGATTAAGAGAGTTTTTTTATTTGTTACTGTAAGTGGTGGCACGCGTAATAATTTTATTGGGCCCCCTAAGCAGCGTGAAGGAACTCTCTTCACCGTCGGAGAATTTTTCTTTTTTTCATATATATATATATATATATATATATATATATATATATATATATATATATATATTCTCTCTCTATATGTGTGTGTGAAGGGAGTTCTTTCACCATCACTTAGGTGCTCTAATATAATTATTACACATGACCCCACTCAAAGGGTCCATCTAAACGATGGTGAAGGAACTCTCTTCACCGTCGGTGAATTTCCCGTTCTCTCTCTCTCTCTGGCAGTGAAGGGAGTTTCTTCATTACCGCTTAGGTGACCCAATAAAATTATTACACGTGTCGCTACTCAAAAAGTAATTAAGAGAGTTTTTTTATTTGTTACTTTAAATGGTGGCACGCGTAATAATTTTATTGGGCCACCTAAGCAGCGTGAATGAACTCCCTTCACCGTCGGAGAATTTTCCGTTTTTTCATATATATATATATATATATATATATATATATATATATATATATATATATATATATATATATATATATATATATATATATATATATATTTGCATGAGAAAGATTGGGGTTTGATGCAATAACACAGCTCATGAGCAGAGAGAGAATATTAATACAGGTTTATTAAAAATTTTGCGATATATAATGGTACTTATCAAATTCCATATTGGATCACCGTTAAACTCGTCCTTTGAATTATAAAAATAAAATAAAATTCTTTTATATGATTAAAAGTAGGGCCAGATCCATATGTGCATCCTGTCCCTAACAATAATTACGTGCTCGGGGCTCAATAATATCTAACCTCTTGGTCGCTATATCGTAAAATTGGCCACCATAAATTATGTTCAGCTTAATATATGATATCGCATTAACCAATCATATTGGAAACATCACTTCATCCGATCGATCCTTGCGGGGTCTTCCCATATAATTTGCAAGTGCGATCGAAGGCATTAATTATAAATTAAGAAGGATGGGACTCATGGGGCCTTAGACTTATCCTTCTCCCAATAATTGCCCAATTATTTGTTCATCCTTGTCTCTCGCTCGCTAGAAGAAAACCATTGGTTACAATCAAATTATTGGGGGGAGGGGGGGCAAGGAGGTTCAACAAAGAGAAACAGTAACACTAGCCACAATTTCAGGAGAAACAGTTGCTACGTCGGCCAGATACTACTACGGAGGGAGCAGAGGGAGGGTCTGGACTGCGCCCTAGCTATCAGAAGGGAAGCACGGAGGACGCTGGAGCTATAGCGCATGGTGGGCCAAGACATATCTACTGCAAAGGAGGCAGCCGCGGAGGTCCACAGTACTATTACTCCGCAGCCGAGGGGCCGAGAGTGACGAGCCCACCTCACGAAGAAACTACTGCCCAACATCTACTGCACTGGCACTTAGTTTACTGTACATTGTTGGTTTTATAATATGAGTATCTATATTATCTCTCCATAATGGGGGATAAGGCATGTAGCAGGATTCGTTGAGGGGCCATAACCCACCGTTTTAGCTCTCAGAACAAACAAATTATTTTCCATCTCGCTCGCAGGACCAGAGTTTGATGTGAGCTTTGAGTGTGCAGAGATGTCTGATCGGGGCCCTCTCAATTGCTTGGTGGTGTTTTGGGCGATCGATGTGTTGAATAAGTTTGCATCAAATCAGAGGTTAACTCCCACACCAACTAACTATGAGCCTCAGAGCTAGTCTAGAGACCCCTGTTGTCATCATAAAGGCCTTTGTTTCCCCTCAAAACCCTAATGGTTCGTACAGGCTCGTATGTAGCCTGAAGGCCCTCAGGGTCATTCATGCTTATGTGCAGCTTAAACAAGCACATGGGGCGTAAAATCAATCTCACAGTGTAACTAACGTAATTTAGTATCAAATACCCAGTAGTAATAGTAGTTCTCCAATATGGAGGTTTATATGTAATATATATAGTATATATGCATTCATAGCTTCATTATATTAATGGAAACGGCCAGCCTAAAACCCACCGACATCCTCTCTCTCTCTCTCTCTCTCTATATATATATATATATATATCTTTTTCACATAAGACTTTCACGATTATACATGGTCATATTTTTTGTCTTTAAGACCTTCACAACTGTACGAACTCATATTTCATCATCGCAATCATGCAAGCTCATTGTTTGCCGAATATCCTCGCAATTGCATATATATATATACGTCATATAAATTATTGAGTTCCATTTTTTCACCGCTCTCATCGTAGAAAATGTCTGACTCGAGTATTGGAAAGGGTCCCCGAACCATATCGATCCGTCGAGAATTATTATTATTTTTTGACTTAAAATGACAGGAGAGTATCCTCCACATTCCATTAATAAGTCATAATAGAGCAATCGAGATACAATAGCAAAACAAAACAACAATAACACAGAAAAGAAAGAACTACAAAAGTCTCAACAGCATATAGAAACTACATCAAAAGTCTACAGACTGACATAAAAAAAGTACACAAACAAGTATCAATCTGTAGTCCATGAGCAAGTAGTGGATCTCCTTCATTCCCTCCATCGACTAGCATGTTATGGCATCAGCATATCAATCATGTGAGAAGTTCTCCGACGCAAACTATCGAGAATCATTATTGTGTGTGCATGATGTACATGTAGGCATCGAGAAGAGGAGATCGCTTGTTGCAATGCTTTTATTCTCCCCACAAATTCATTGAGTGTGTGCCCGAACCATTGGATCGATATATACCGTGTCTGTTATCTTTATGCATTTTATTTTTTGTGATCTTTCTTATACGTTTCTTTAGATTGATTTTGATAGAAAAAGACTCGCACGTTCGGGAATTGATTAAAGAGCTCGCAGTGCAGGGGAAAAATGCAAGCGAGGTCCCTGTTCAAGTCCTGTGCACCCAATACAACCAAATCTCAATAGCGAGTGGAATGGATCTCGAAAATGTCCTGCATCCAATGAGAATTGAAACTAACCAAATATACAACACAATCTTGTCGGATCAGTCCAAATCTTAGAATTAATGATCCAAAATCGTACAAGGATCATAAATATGTAGTCACATCTACGCCAACTAAGACAATCATAGTTTCAAACCACATCCATTACGAAAAACTTATTTTGATAGGAATAACTGGCCATTAAATTTAAAATTATATTTTTATCCATATTAGTGAAAACTAAAAAATATGATTTATGAATTTTATCATATGACATGTATTAGGATTAATTAAATTTAGTTTGGAATTTACAAGAATTGTTTTGGATTTCAAAATGAACAAATAATTTGAGACAAATTTTTATTAAAAACGATACTACTGTTTCTTAACAGAAAGAGAGGTTTCTCGTTTCTCATCAGCCTCATTCGTAGGGGCTAGCTTTGAGTCATGTCATCAATTATGGGTTGAAATGTGGAGGGACCAACGATCCAATGATCGATGGCGATCGAGGCCCGTAAAGCAAAGCTCCATCAAAGTGGGCCTTCCAGATTAATTTCCTTTCTCTTTTTTATTTCCTGTCCTCGAGAAAATTAGAGGACAGACAATAAAACCTAATGTCGCTTCTCTCATGAAATACTAGTAAGAGAGCAAAAAGAATTTATAGTAATTTTTTTTCTTTTTAAAAAAAAAAATTATTTTTGTAGTGTCTCTTAATACCAAACAACAACAAAAGCGTATTTTACACTTAATAAATTAGTTAAAATTTAAAAATCCGAATGCGTACATTTAGGCTGCGCTTGGATATCAAAGACAAAGTGTTTTTAAAGTATTTCAAGGTGTTCTTATCATGAGTTTTGGAGTGTTCAAATATCTGCTTGTGTGTTTAGTTTTTTATGAATTTTCATAGATTTCATAAACATATAGAAGATAAAATACCCTTCTAAATAATTTATGTTTAAATTAATATAATTTTACCGGAAACAAAATATCGTCATTTTGGACTAGCGATACATCTCACTATATTATCTCTGCTTGTTCATTCCGCAATCGAATTAATTTTTTCCCTCAACATAGAAAAACTATATTTTGAAATATTAGTAAGTTTATTAGAGATTTGCATAATAATTTTTGAGATTTTGATTGAAAAATTAAATTTAAAAAATAATGATATGATAATTTGGATAATTTAATAGAAAAATCAAAAATAAAAATGTAATAAATTATACTCACCTGAATTGAGAAGAAAATCATAATTTCTCCAATAGAAAAAGAGATCGGATTGGAATCGAGTTGCACTGTAAAATCCTAAAATTTCTCTTTAAAGAAAATAAAAGACGGTTTTTTTTTCTTTTTGTGCAAATAAATAACGGCTCCTTTTGGAGGCAACGTGAAAAGAAATTAGAAAAGATAAGATTACGGAAGAGGTTCGGATATGAGGCAACATGAAAAAAAAGTGAAAAAAGGAAAAGACGTGAGAGATAGTTAGAATGAGGATAGTTTTTTATAAAAATTCTAAACACTCCAAAACATTATGATTTGGAGTGTTCTTAAAAACACTTTAAAATACTTATCCAAATGTTTTGAGGTATTATGAGAACACCCCAAAATACTTATTTAAAAATTTACAAGTAAGGATTTTTTAGTATATCTCATAGCACATCACTTCAAAACACCTCATAACATTTCATAACTAACCTTCCAAGCATAGCCCTAGCCAAAAAGTATTCGCAATTAGCTATCCTATAATAAAGCCGCAACTTCTATTTATATGGGCCTAGAAAGCAACAACCTGCCCTAGAACTTTCCCGTTAGTACCATCTCTTTCTCTTAACTTAGGAAAATTTAAATTTTCTTGATATATATGCTAATTTTATAAGTTATACAGTGTTTACAAAATAGGGCAAATAGAAAAAATCAACTTGGAATATCGAAAGTTCATCTTGCAATGTAAATTAATTTTAAAAAGAACTTTTTCCACGAAAAATGGGATAAAAGAGGAAAAATTGTGGACAAAGCAATAATACATTAAAAAATTTTGTTTTTATTAGATTTGCCCTACACTCGGAATTTCTCAAATCCACTTGGCCACTTCCATCCAAAAAGGTTAAAGAGTTAACTAATTAGTGTGGTTAGAAATGTTATTAGTAGTTTAGTCTTTTAAGAAAAGATTTTAGCGTCCAAGATTTTGAGATGAGGTTTGGATCCTCCAGCTCACAACAAGGCTCATGTTTGGGGCCGGGCCTTGCTCTATTAAAAGTTAGAAAGCCATCCAATTTTACAAGGACATGGGCCTGGACCGGGTCTGTTCCAGTCATCTTCATCACCAAATCCAGTGGTGGGCCGCTTGCCAATTTTCTGCGGGCTGTGCAGTTAGCTCTAGTTTGTGTTTCTCCCAGCGCAAGAAATCTGAGAGAAACCAGAGGTGCTTAGAGAGCAAAGCTGATGGAGGCAACAATGGCCATGGGGAGATTCGTCGGCAAGATGAACTGCGCTTTCTTCTGCTTGGGTTATCTGCACATCGCTGCTACAGTCAGTCAGTTCACTGCACTCACTCAGCTGCTAGAGAAATTTGGTGAAATTCATAAAAAGTACTTTAAGCAGATGTATTACTGGTTCTTTTTCAGTTTCTCATTGTTGTCGGTTCTTCTCACTGAAAATTTGCCGAGCAAACAACTTGTGCCGTGCGGCTAAGGAAAGTACCAAACGCAGGCTGCTGGCTGCTGCAGACGTCTTAATCTGCTTGTTTAATTCTTGGTTCTCTCTCGCTTCATGTATTTTCATCTGATTTTTTTTTTTTCTTCTTTTTTCAGAGTAAGAAGTGTATACAATCAAATTGAATTGGTTCAGTTTTTTCATTTTAATATATTTTCGAAACAAAAACAATGTCACCTCTTGCTCCGAGTCATAGAGCAAGACAGTCCAATTGAATATGTTCAGAGTTTCCCTATTTGGGATATTGATGAATGTTGAGAGAGAGAGAGAGAGAGAGTTTTGCAGTCTAAGAGGGTAAGAATTATTCAAGAACTTTTCTTTTTGAGCTAACCCCCTATCTCTTCATAACTCAATTCAAGAAGCAATATCACAAAACAAGTGGCAAGAAAACTCAGAAGATTGAAACAGCCAGCAGTTGTTTCTCTTCAAGAAAGAAACAACTAAGACAACAATGTAGCATGCCAACATTATCAACCAAATACATCACAACAAACAAGAGAACAGGCAAGAAACTCAAAAAGAAACACAACCTCTTTAAACTCTCCCTTTTCCCTCCTACTCACTTCTGCGCCTTCTTCTTCCACAACTCCCCAAACATCTTCATCCCCCCGCCGCCACCCCGCCGTTTGTCACCTCCCAACCCCTCCTCGCCGCCGCTGCCGCCGGACATCCCCAGGGTCCCCACGAAACCGACCCCATCGCCGTAACCGCCAATGTGCTTGTCCATCGACCCGTACCTCTCGGCAACCCTCCTCCCGTTCCCGTCCTCTCCAGCCGATAACACTGCGGCCGCCACCTCGGCCGCCTTCCTCCACTGCTCCGTCTGCACCCGCAGCCTCTTCATCTCCGCTTCCAACGTCTCCCCCGACCCCTCCGCTGCCTCCACCTGCTCTTCCAGCCTCTGCTCCTTCTTCTTGCTCTTCCTCAGCTCCTCCTCCAGCTCGACCAGCTTCGCATTCATCTCTTCTTCCTTCTTGCGAGAGGCGTCCGCTTTCTCTTTCGCCTCCTCAGCCAGCTTCCTGAGACCCTCGTTCTCCTCCGCGAGGGCTGTTACCTCATCCTCTATCTTGGCCAGCTTAGCACTGAGCTCTGATATATCCACATTGCTCCTCGGGAGTTCGACTTCTTCTTCGTCCTCCTCCTCCTCACCGACTTCCTCTTCAATCATCGTCTTGGTCTCCACCTCCTCCTTCTCCGCCTCCTCGGCTCCTTCCTCATTCTGCAAGGACTTAGTCTGGATCGGGACAACTTCAAACACGTCAGTGGCGGGGGAATTGATGCTCTCTTCCCCTGGAACAGGCTCGGGCAGCTTGCTGCCATCTTTCGCAGCGGCGTCTTGCTGAGGGACAGAATTCTCTACTACCGGAACGACGGGGATCAGCTTCTTGGTCTCCTCAAGGGCCTGCTGTGCATCTCTCTTGGCAGCTTCGGCCGATGCCAGCTGAGCTCTCAGTTTCTTCACTTCCTCCTGCATCTGGGTCAGCTTCGTCTCAAGCTCGGCCACACGGGTCCCCCGCTTCTTCTCGTGGAGAGGGCTGCGCGGAGAACGCCGATCGTCGAGCTTGGGGCTGCGGTCCACGGAGTGGCGGACGACGCCGTTGGCCTCGGAGCAGGCTGTGGTCTTGAGGTGGAGTGGGACTCTAGGGGACGGACGCTGAGACACATCTGAGCCTCTGTTCAAAATTTACACCGCAGGTTATTTGGCGAAGGAAACAAAAAAAAAAAAAAAAATTAAGAGGAGAAATTTGATATAAAATTCTTTGAAATGTACTTTGATCTCGGCATTTTGTTGGTTGATCCTTCTTCTGTGTGCTGCGATTCAAGAGTTGCTGCAGTCAATCTGATGGCCATACATAAAAAAAGATGAATTATACATTCAAATCAGTAAAAAAAAATTATTATATAAATATTCATGACTAATGTCAATCATAAACAACTCAAGCTCAGCAGATTTTGATTGCAAACTGACTTAACAGGATTAATCAAACTCAAGCTATCTTATCTTTGGTTGCTTGCGCAATTCCAACCAATTTTGCTGCAAGTGCCCTTGTTTAGTCGTGACTGTACATATTTGCAAGTTCAATCACAGCTACTTGCGCACTTGCAGTAATTACATTTATATATAAAAAAAAATGTATTACACTCCTCCTTTGAAACAATAATAATAAATAGAATATTTCTCAAACCTTTTGAAACTAAAAAAATATATATTTAATAATTTTTGCCACTTGCAACTCCCAAATCAAACACATTAATAGAAGTTGCTACGATTTCAATTACACTAACATAAGCTACAACAAGCACCAGCAATTAGCAAACTTACTCTGCTAATTTTGTATTAATATCACTATATACTTCATTCATATTATTCCCAAGAATTCAAAAGAAGAATTGGCATGCACTGTGCAAAAGAACTGTACAGACACCTCGAAATTTGCTGATCATTCAAAAAATAGAAACTGGTGAGGATTCTTCCAATAAATACATTAAAAATGGAACCTAAATAACAAATGGATTCTTAACCCAAGAAATAAAATAAGCTGCTCTATTTCAATTCCAAAGATGAAGAAACAGCATTTATTCCAATATTTTTCTAATTCCAACCAGCTCTATTTACACCTCACCCATTTGATATGCCATGAGTCAAAGCTACCTCAATTTTTATATAACTAAAATTTGAACAATCATGTGTATAAAAACAAAGAATCAATGTACTAAGTAAATATTATATAGTTAATATTTGAGAGTAATACAAGAGAACTTTGGATTCTTCTACATCTAGTACTTTAACTGGATACCCCCAAGAAATGCTATTCTAAATTCAAATTATTATAATTTTTTTTTTGTAAAATCGTAAGGTAACTGAAACTGGAGATATTAACAAAGTTGGCATTCATCACATCTTAAAGCAAAATAGCCTTTTGTTAAACAAAAGTATATAAGTTCCCAGTATCAGAGAGAGAAATAATAATAATAATAATAATAATAATAATAATAATAATAAATTCCAATTGCAAGTGATTAATTCTCATCAATTTTACTTGCATCTATGAAAAGTTTTGATGATAAACAAAAAGATTGAGTTCAATGAACAAAAAAAATAATTATTATATAATTAAATTACAGAATATTACAAGGGAACATTGGATTCTTCTACATCTAAATTTTTAACTGGAAAGCACAAAAAAATTTGCCAAAACTGTCCATTAAGTGATGAACAAAGTTATTTAATCTAAAAATTAAAACATATTACAACCCTATAAACTCAATAATACTTGGATTTAATTTAAAAATTCCAACCAAAGATTTGAATAGGACAAAAGATGAGCTTGAGTTATAATTTAATCTTTTAAGACAAAACCCATGTTGAGAACGCAATCCATTTGTAAAAAAATTCTACAAACTACAATTCTAATTCATGAACATGAATCAAAGATTGCTCTACAAAAAGAAAACAAACTCATTTAAAATCAGAAGCTCATAAATACCCAAATCACAAACATGGGCTCACTTACGTAACCTCATGGATCAATGCATCACAAGTGTGTAAATAGTAATAATGAAATTGGAGCAAACATAACTCACCTCAAGTATGAAATCTACAAACCATAAACTTGAAGCTTTAGGCCATCTAGCTTCTCAAAAGACGAGAGAGTGAGAGAGAGAGAGTGAGAGAGAGAGAGAGGATTTCAAAACATAAGAGGAAAGGCACGGGGCGGGGCGGGGCAGGTCTAGTCTGCATGCTGAGGAGTTGCAGTGGTGGCCTTCTCATTGAGAATCAAATGTCTTGGTCACAACAGCAAACACGATTTCAAGTATTTTAAATTTGACGACATTCTTTCGAGTGACGTTGTTACATACAACTTATAAAAATGATGGAAGTTATTTCAATAGAAATCGTTGCAATTTATATTATTGTGTCTAGTTTGAGAGTTGAAAGTGTTAATTAGAGTTACAAAATTTTTTAAATATTAATTTTTCTATTTTCAATAGCTCTGAGAAATATCTCATTTATTAATATACTGTCACTATTTACAAGTAATTACATGTGCATAATTGTTTGCAATTACAATTATAAACTTTTGTAATTATAATTACAAGTAATTACATGTGCATAATTGTTTGCAATTACAATTATAAACTTTTGTAATTATAATTGCAACAAATAATGAAAGTGAGATTTAAAATAAAATTAACTACAATTGCAGCCATCTTTAGCGGTGGCAAATGGGTCGGGTGAATTGTTTGGCACGCTTGACCTGGTATGTACCGGGCACATGCTTGGTACAGCTTGCCGGAGCCCAAGGTCTCCAACTCAAGTCGGGGTGCCTTGGGCTGCCGGCACGGCTCGGCCCAGTCGAGTCGAGCAATACCTGGCACGTGCCGGGCCGGTTAATTTCTTTTAAAAAAACAAGTCGTTTATAGTCATTAGGGTTTTTTACAAATTTTTTTTTGCATATAACCTCCAACGACTATAAAACTAGTCGTTGGAGGTTTCTTGCAACTTACATTTACAAATTTTGCCTCCCAATGATCAAAGGGGCCAACTATGAAGATGATTTGTTTTCTGAACTTTGATATTTTGGCCTAGTAAAAATCACAAAAAAAAAATATATCATGTACTTTCTAACATAGTTTGTGATATACTAACATCTCTGGTATTTACAGTAGCATCGAAGTCTACTTTTAGTGTAGGTGATAAAGTGCTAATAAGGAGGAGCTCAATGGCAGAAAGCACATTAGAGATGTGTGTTTATTTGAAGAACTGGCTCGACGTAGAACAAATGAAATAAAAACTATCTAATAAAGTAGAGCAAGAGAACTCGCCAGAAGATGAATAAAAATTGAAGACTTTTGTATTTTTTTTTTTTCGAATTCTAATTTCTACATTTGAAAATTTTTTTATGTAATTTTTTTAGAACTCATAAATTTCTTGGAAAAAATACTAAAAACAAGTTGATGGTGACAGTCAGGATCATCTCCTCTTTCTTCGGACTTTGTATGATTTCTAAATAGATTTATAAAGTAATTTTGTTAATATAATGAGATTTAATAATAAAATTTTATTTTTACTATTTTTTTCTTGTTAAATCTAATTAAACTAAATTAACTATTCTATTAAACTAATTTAATAATCAAATTAATAATTTTTAAAAAATTAAAAAAAAAAAAAGAGCCGAGCTCTGCCAATATCCGAACGAACCTGCTGTGCCCAGCGTCCTGAATTTGAAAAGAGAACTCAAAAGGTAACTAATTGCAACCTGCTTGCTGCACGCAAGCAAAGAGCAAAAATCTCAACAGTTCTTGTCCCCATTCTCTTTTGAATTAAAGTTGGCATTGGAAACAGGGTAGAAGGACAAATACATTATTATTATTTGTGATTTAGTAGTACGTATTTATTTATTTATTTTTGTCTTGAAAAGCCAAATTATGTTAACTATTTATCATTTCTCTCTCTCTTTCTCTCTCTTGCCTTTCTCATTCTCTATCTCACTTTGTTGCCAAGGGTGCGAGAGGGTGCACGGATGAAATGAGTGCCATCAGTTGTTCCCGTTTTAAATGGGATCTTCACCGAGGACATGAATGGTGTGGGCTCACCCCCAGCCAGCCTCACCTTTTGAAAATTTGAAATTTTTTCTCCAGTTTTTTTTATTTTTTATTATTAACTGTGTAGTATGGGAAATTCTAAATGCGCACGACATTTTGGTAGTGCGCACCACATGCTATATAGTAAAGTGATTTACAACATAGGGGAAAATGGTGCTCACAAGTAAAATATGATGCGCATTTAGAATTTCCCGTGTAGGATGCATCCCGGGTTGATCCCAAATTTGATTTACATTTGTGGGAAATTGTCTGGCTCACACAAAACCAAACCTAACTCATTTTCTTCACTTACTGATACAAGTGACAAATAATAAAAGCCTCCGATATATATACTGATACACTTCAAATTTATACTAACAAATAGTGCCAAAAATCCAAATTCATGTCCAAATCTACACCCAAAGGCATGAGCCAAATGTATCTTAAATCAACAGTTCTAGCGATCATTGCTCACTATATCTTCAGTTGAACTTTATGACATGTTACATTAAGAACAACTTGTCCTATCATATCTCGGTGAAGAAGTCTCATCTTTGTAAATATCACAAGTCTTTCAAGATCTGCTTCTCTTTCCTTTAGTACCAATATATGAACTTTTTACTCAAATTTTTGCTTTTTTTCTTTTTGGATTTTTGCATATCGATCACTTAATTCTGCAATAATATAATATAGATTTCTGAAAACTTTGTATTTTGATATTAGTCCCTAAAACATTTAAGATACTCCGATCTAATCCCTCCGTTAACTAATCTGTCCTATGATTTATAATTTCATTTTTTAATAAATATGTTAAATTACTTAATTACCCTTATTCAAGTTAGAAAGAGTTTGTGGGTTAGAGTATTCACATAAGTGATTTTTTGGGGAGAGGCGGCTGAACCTTAGAGAGTAATTGATCACGAACGAGAAAGCGGCGGTGATGAGGGATCTTGGTGGGCAGGCGGGCGAGGGATATGGGCAACTGGGCGATGGATCAGACTATAGGAGGCAGGTAGAGGAAGGTAGGGTTTGGGTTTGGGGGAGGATTTGAAAAAGTCAAGTTAGAGATAGGAGAGAAAAGTTAGGGCTCTAGAGAGGAGATATTATGAAATGAGACTTTAGGGTTAGCCCACCATTATTTGAAGAGAATTTGAAGAGAGAAAGATAGGTTGAAGATGAAAAATTGAACCCCTTTTAGAGGGGAGAAGAAGAAAGAGTAAAGAGGAAAAGAGAGAAAAATGAAGGAAATTAATTGTTATTTCCCTATATTCTTAGTTCTGATATATCGGTATAACAGAAAGAGATGCCAAAAATTAACTTTGTTAATAGAACTGATCTAGAAGAACTGAACTGAAGTAACTTAAATATTTTGATAAAAATTTTTAGAAATTCATATTATATTATTACATAATTAAATGATGGATATGCAAAGTTTTTTTTTTTTTTTTCCATCCTTTCCTATCCCTATAAGGAGTCTTAAATCATTACATTTTTAATCAACATTGTCACTAGAATTTCTTCAATTATGAGGCTATTTATACTCCTACCATAAAGGTAAACTATTTACAAGACATCTTCCAATTATAATTATGATTCTGAAAAATATTGACTTTGTCTTTGTCCCCATGCAGCATCCCACACGAAGAAAAGTGGTCATTGGGGCTCCCAATTGAGACCCCCACCACATGGATCATCTTTTTTCTAATCTCAAGTACGAACTGAATGTCTTTTTACTCCTGATTATCTCTCTTCTATTTGAACGTGCCACATGAGTTACAATGAACACCTTCGAAAGATGCGTAGTTGATTATTAGTAGTTTCTCTCGTATTTGAATTCAGCATATCTGCAAAGATGATGGTAATATATGCATTAATTTTACTGCTGGTAAGGATATAAATTTGGTGTTTTATGTATATTCTCATTGTACTTGCAGCAAAAAATGTCTTCGGAGCAAAAAATCTGAAAAAACCGATTCGAACCGCAAAACCGAATCGATCGGTTCCGATTATTCGATTTTCGATTCGGCTCGGTTTAAAAACATAAATTAATTACGGATTTCGGGTTGAGTTTCGCTGGCTTTAGCTCCAATCGAAACCGACCGAAAAAATTGAATTATATCCTACCTGATCCGTTAACCAAATGGTCATGGGCGGTTTGATTAAATAGATTTATGTTTTTTCTTTTTAGCTTAACTGGTTTTTCGGCCTAGGCCCAAAAATCAATAACTGAACCGAATTGACCGAACCGAAATATCGGTTTCGGTTTTGACTTGAAATCGGTCGATTTCGATTTCAGTTATTGCTTTTCGATTTGGTTGTCAGTTGTAATTTTTTTGTAAAAAACCGAACTAAACCGACTGATGCACACCCTTCCTTATAGTAAGATATGAGAAGATGCAAACTTGTGATCTTTTCTTAGAAAAAAAATCGGGGGGAAAAAAATACACCAATGTCCAGTTGCAATGATAAAGAGAGAAGGGCGACAGTCACAAAAGAGAGGAAAAAGGACTCTCTAAAAATAAGAGCTGGTTCCTGGTTGAGCCTGGACCTTTGGTACATTGGGCTGCTCTCAGAGCCAAAGAGAGGCGTTTGAGCAGATCAAAACGACAGAGAGGGGGAAAAGGCGTGCTGCTGCCCTTTGCTCGTGGAGCTGTGCTTGTGCTTTTGGTCCCACAACGTGATCGATGCGTACTTGGAAATGTTGCTCTCACCTTGCTCTTGCTCAGTACGATATTTTTTTTTTTTTTTTACTAGTTAAGTTGAGTCGTACAATTTTTCTTAACATTATTCAAATTAAGTATTTATCGAAAATTAAATTCGAAATATTTTACAAATTGAACAGAAAGGATGGCGCTAATGATTACGTTTATTGGACGAAGACGGCAACAACTAAACCTTTCATTCCAAATACAAATACGGAGTATGCTATACGAATCAAAAAAAGAGAATCACGCCGGATCGATCACTTTGATAGTCATTCTCCATTCATTTCTATTAAGTAATATCTCCTCATTTAAACCTCTAGAATTCATATCTTTTCGTATCATTTCTATCATATTTTCTTCGGTTTTTCTTTCGTTCTTTTAACTTGTCCTACATTAATAAACTTATCCTACTTGAACTAGTGCATTTGTAGGCTTACGTTGCACATGACCAGTCCATCTTAAGCGATTTTCTCGCATCATCTCATCAATGAGAGCTACACCTATCTTAATACGAATATCTTCATTTCTTATTTTATCTCTCCTAGTATTGCCGCATATCCAGCGAAACATACGCATCTCTTGACCAATCAATTGATTAGGTTTATTGGAGCATCAACTTAATACAAGAAAATTAACTAAGTTTGTGCCAATGATAGGCTAGCATGGTGACTGGGTCGGTAAGTTGACGTTTAAACTTCTAGAGTTATTATTTTATTTATGAGAGAATACATCATTTTCCAAGTTCCATTAAGAATTGAACTTCGACTCCCTTCCTTTTTATTTACTTATGGGGAGACTCTCAAATAGCGTTAGCGCCACTTGTAGATAAGAAAGAGTATATGATCAAGCCTTAGGGAGTCCGAATAAAACTTTATTCAACTACATATCCAATTGAAAATAATTGAGATCTTATGGCGTGGGGGAGAAAATTTATCCAATGTTAGCTGACATCACTCCACATAATTTTTTTTTTTCCTGTTATTTCAACCTATCTTTGTCATATTGATTCTTCATTTTTAGGATTTTAAGTGCCCAAAAATAATTGGATTCCACGATGAAATCTCATTATATTTCCATGATTTTCCAGTATGCATGAATCATAGGAGACGGAAATTAACATAGCAAAGCTAACAGATATTTGTTAAGATTTGCAATAGAGAAGAGAATTTAGGAGGTTCTTTGCCAAATTGGAATTACTTCCACCACCGCTAATTTATTTGACTAGGGCTGAGCGGAAAATCTAAAAAACCGAATCGATTGGTTTGGATTATTCGGTTATTCGTTTGGTTCGATTTAAAAATCGAAATTAATTACGGAATTCGGCTTGGGTCTCGGTGGCTTTAGCTCCAATCGAAACCGACCGAAAAAACTGAATTTTTGCAATTGTAGTTTATTCTTTTTTTATTTATTTTCAATATGTTTATCTTTTAAATCTTTGATGAAAAATATATGATTGCTATTTTAATAGATAGAATAAGAAAAAAAATAGAAAAAAATTTTGTTATCTTTCCTACAAAATACACGCATTTATCATATATTTAGTTTCAAATCCAAATAATCGAAAAACCAACCGAACCGAACTGAACAAAAAATTCGGTTTCGATTTCGATTTTCTTGGGAGTTCGGTCGGTTTCAGCTCTACTATTTCGGTTCGGTTTTCGGTTGAGATTTTTTCACCCAAAACTAAACTAAACCGACCGATGCTCAACCCTATTTATTTCTATTATTTTAGAATAAGGTTATAAATGCAAAATGAGAATATAAATATTAGGACCTTAGCACAGTAAATATTCTCCCTATAATTTTGGTGAACAGTACTTTCAGCCTCCAACTACATGTTCATCCAATGCCATCGAATATTCATAAACCCTTGCCCAGTTAATCTCTGAGTGACTAATATCAGTTAGATCTCCAAGTTTTTTTAGCTAACACCACAATTAAGATTATTTTTCTAAAAAAAATGCACTTAGATCTACTCTCTAGCGCTAGTCCTCAACAACTTGATCTGATAGCTGGTTCTCAACAACTTCAATAAGTAGTATTAGTCACAAATCTCAATCCCAGAATCTCACACAATCTTTGCCTTGAATACAGGCACTAATTCTACATATATACTCCACGTCACAGCAACAAATACTCCACCGATAGTCGGTGTGCATGAGTAATCAATCAGCATGGGCACATCAAGCACAGAAGAAAATTTCAATGTTAGCAACTACGACCACCGACAAGATACTTGCACTCCCATGGGCTGATTTTTTTTTTTTTTTTTAAATTCAAACCAATTCATAGACCATGTGCAAACAAAATACAACACTGTTCTTGTTTGTATCAGATTTGATGGTAGACTTGCTTGCGTGCGCCAATTTTACAATAAAGATCCTTTAAAAAAGTTGTTAAGACTCTGAATTTTTCGATTACATTAATCATTTTGTTTTGTCTGTTTCTGTTGTGGACTCTCTTCAGAGCATCCACGGAGATTTGAAGGGTTATATACTTAGTTGGCCTCAGAGTGTACGGGTCTACTCCCAATCTGTTTTATTCAAATTTTAAAATTAAAAAATATTTTTTTAAAATTTTTTTAATTTAAAATTTTGAATATGGCAAAGTAAGAATTTAACTGTATTAATACTGTGTATTCTCGTCCATACGTTGAAGTGACAGAGTATGGGAAATTGTGGGGGCCAGAGCAAAATGCATGTGAGTGCTCGAAGCAGAGGGCCTCTGTTGCGAATGGGGACAGTGCATGTGCATGTGACTGGCCACCATGCCCATTGGCACTGCCACTGGGAGAGCTAGCAGCTTACATCGATCTTCGTACTTTTTCCTTCTCTGCTTGCAACCTACCACCCAACTAAACCTATTAATAGCTTGCACTGCTTAGGCTGAGCTGTCCAGCCTCAAAAAAACTAGTGCGTTCCCTGCCTGATAAGACTGAGGGGCCCCCCATCTCAGGCTCTTAAATGGACCAGGCATCTAAAGCTGCTTTGTAATGATGCCCACAGATGGCTGTATGAGGTTTGTATTGTAATTGTATCGTATCTGTCCTCTCACTGGATGAGGAAATAGAAACATTGAAAGTTCTCACCAGTAGCTGTATGTTGCTAAAATACGTAAGAGCTCATTGAATGGGCGACTAGATTGATATGGGTTAGGGATGACATCCCCATTTTGACCTTAAATTGCTGTAGTAAATTTCATTCGTTGCACCGATAACATGCGGTAGAATTTCCTGCATTTGTGTACAATAGGTCTGGAGCTCGAACCCTGCTCCATTGGGTTGTGCCCTGTTACCAACCAAAAGCATGAAGATGGTATGCTATGTTATTGTAATTTATATTTATTCAAAAGAATTACAGCTAATTATGATTCATACATATTCGATGAGCTTGTTCCTATACACGTAGGAGACCATATGTTGCTTCAAAAAACGGTGCCGAGCTATGTTTACAGTAGGATCGATAATGGAAAGTTTCAAGGTCAATTTTTTTAACTCATCTTGCTCACATTTTTGAGTTAAAAATATAAAATTTTTATTTTTTAATTTAAAATTTTAAATAAAACGAATAAATGACTGATCTTTTAACTTATCCAGTCTCATGACTAGTTTGTGGTGTCTAAGTGCACATGCGAATCTCAAATGTGCTTTATGATAAATTGTAAAAAAACCTTAGACGAAGTCAGGGGAAGGTTGGATCCAAAAAGCTCTGGGCGATATTAAGATACTGCAGTCTGCCTTCCTCCTGCCACTAAGTTTTGTCTGCAACTAGCGTCCCGACAACATGCTCAAGTCAAACAAGAACCAGCCAAAATTGGGTGCACTAATCAAATTGCTCCGCACACAACAGCTTCTGTCTTCATTTGAAGAACACAATTATTATATAGGCAAAATTTGAACCATACACAGAATCCTAACGACAGAGTGAGAAACCAAAGATGCACAGCTGCATTATAAGATTTGGCAATAGATTACAAGCACATGAATAGTAAGATCCAAACTTGGCTCAACTTCGAAATGACATGATTGAGTCTGGAACTTCTGCGAGTCTGCAACATAGTATCGTACAGATTGCACAATGGAAACATGTACATAAATTGATGAGAACCCCGTTTAATACAGCCAATAAGTTTGGACTAGGGATTGATTACCTCAAATAGAGCAGAGCAAATGAATCAATTATTCAGGAAGAACTGAAGAAGGCTAATGACAAGAAGCAGATGTAAGCTTGTCTACCAAAAATAACAGATACAAGCTTTGAGAGATCAAATTATTATGGATTGCATTACAAAGTAAATAATAAAACTATCAGCTTTTCTCAACTATCCATCCACACTCAAGAAGAAGTTGCCTCCATACTTCTCCTTCCTCTTTTCTACCTTACTACCCTTTTTACATTCGTATATAGGAAACAACACAAGAAAAAAAAAATAATCAAGAAACATCATAAAATAGAATGAAAATGGAAAAACAAAAGAAATTAACAAAGAAAGAAACGTGGAGAGAGAGAGAGAGAGAGAGAATAAAGGTACATCACTGAATTCCAACTCCCAAATATATTAGGACATTGCTACATCCAAGTCATACCCTGCGGGCTAGTCCTTGCTCGAGCTTCTGCCAGCGAAACCGCCATAGCCAGCATCATTTGCTCCTCGAAGCTCTCAGGAAGGAGATGACCAGCACCCATATTGACACCACTTTCAAGTGAAGGCCCTGTTGTGTCAACTGCAATGTCTGAGCTGGCATAGCTGGTTCCTGCCTCTGCCACCTCCGAACCATGATCCTCTGTGGACCATTCGCCCTCCTCGTCTCCCGCTACTGTTCTTCCACTGTCCGGCAAAACCTCGATCCACCTCTCAGAAGGATAATTCTCAACTGCTCTCTCTTCTCTTGCAGTTAGACTACCCGACTGTTGTAATGTCTCGTCAAAGACTGGAATGCTGCTTTCAGCCACATTGGTCGAGTCCCTGCTCATGTGCTGACGTTCAGCCAGGGCAGCAACAGTGAAAGCAAGACCACCAGAAGGAGAAGCTTCCGTTGGGTATGCAACATGGTCAAGTTCTGAGCCACCACAAGCTGGATTTCTTGGACCACCACCCTCCTGCTATAAGAAAAGTTAACAAAATTACAGATGTGTTAATACAAAAAAATAAGGTTCCAGTGAGTGATGCCACTTATTTACTTTGACATAGCCGATGATTAAAAAATAACAGTTCATAAAGTATTTAAATGGTTTTAGATTATGATTGCACCACAAATTCTCATGAAAATAACAATGAGTTAATTCACTTAGTCAATACAAGAAGAAAATATGATGGAATAAAAGATCATAGATCACAATTGATCAAAAAGCTGCAAATCCCAATTTTAGCAACAAAAAATAAAAAGATTGTAGATATTTTTAACTTATTCAAAAAGATTAATCGAATGGGAGAATAAATCTTAGATTTAATGGGTTCACAGAAAAAAAATTCAGCAGATGGCATGAAGATTTTAGTCTAGAACCCTACTGCCTTCGGGCTTCATACAAGTGACATTCAAAATACTTCCATAAACCTTTTTAAGGAAGTATGGCAGTACGTTGTACTGCTGATCGCTTTTCATATATGATAAACATCAAATTTAAGCAGTATAGAAGGTGTTGCAAATAGCATCCATCCAATCTATCATATGTGTTTTGACAAAGATCATGGGTTGGGAAACCTGGGAAAGCATTATTCCATACCCATGTCGTGCAAGTGAATGCATGCCCGAAATTGGAGAAATTCCTTCCATTGCAATTTTGATTAAAATTACAACAAATAAATGGAAAATTACGAAAGAAGAGAGATTGCTCAATTCACCTTTTTTAATTTGTTGAATTCTAAGGCAGCAGTGAAGCGTTGTTGCTGCACTCCGTTGACGAATCGAGCGTAGGGAAACTCTCTTTTTGCACCAAGCTCCTGGAAAGAGGAAGAACGCAGAAGACTTCTCTGGACTCTTTCTGTTTTTTGTTCATGTCTTTGTCTTTTTTTCCCCCTCCCGTCCCCCTGAACTCTTATCCGAGAAGCGATTTTATAGATCTGGAAAGATAACCTCTCCCGAGAAGTGCGAATGTATAGTGCAGTGTGGAGCACGAAGCGGAACAAGGAGCGCAGAGCAAAGCACGCGCGAAGGGAAGCATGCGCGCAGCGCCCCCTTGGGAGTGTAGGAGCGTGCAGCGCCCCTTGCAGGGACGCGTGCCCAGTGCTTCTGGGGCATGTGTAGGGTTTCTATCGCGCGCACACCCCTTACGGGTGCGCTTCTGAATTGCGTGCATTTGGACGCGAGAACGTTGCGTTCTGGGCACCTGACGCTCCTGTTTCAGTTGATATTTTTAATTTTTGTATTGTCTGAATAACCCCCCAATGTTTTCAAAATTTTGTCGTTGATTTATAACAAATTTCGAAATACTTTGAACTCTTTTAATTTTGGCTCTGTAGTTTTCATTGTGTAGCACGATTTTCATGGTGTACTGTAAACTATCTTCCAAAGTTGCCACATTCTTAATCCTTTAGCTCTTACTGATGTACTATTGAATCATATAGATAGGCTTCGATGCGTCTTAAGTTCTTGAGTTACACAGTTTTGAACATTGACTCAAGATTTGCTTCTAAGATGAGGTTATAACTCAGCTTCAGCTCTTTTCTTCTTATATAAGTACACAATATTGTGTTCATCATTGTTGTTTGGTAACTTCAAAATCCCCTGCTGATTTGTTGGCAGCTCGCACTTTACAAACTATCTTCCAAAATTGCTATCTTACAGCTATTTTGTTGTTGGAGATGTACTGTTGAACCTTTGTATAACTTATTAAATCTAACCTACAAATTTTCTTGATCTTCATGGATATACTGTTGAACATTTTCAAAGTATCAAAGATTGTTTACAAGGAAATCTTCTTGATGCTGGAATTGTGCAAAATTTTGGTCTTTGTGCTTGTTCCTTCCAGTTGCTTTTGAAATATTGATAATTAGAACACTGCTACGCCACCAAGAGCATTTTGATTTGAAATATCCTTCAAATGTAAAGTCTTCTGATTTAGACTTCAATATGTAATTTTGTTTCCAGAAAAATTGTTGTTTGCAGCATTAATAGAATTGCAGTCTAAAACATTCTGGATACCTGTTCAGAGGCTAAGAGCATGATAGACAAAGTGATAAATTTGATAGACAAAGTGATAAATTTGATGGACAGAGATAACTGTTAACGTGTCTTATGGATGGTGGCTCAAACTATTCAAAGGTCTGGACGTGATAATCTTCAAAATAGTTGAGTCCTAACTATTTAGTGAAGTCTAGTATGACAGATAAGAGATACAAATGATAGGCAGAAGTATGAGGTTAACATGCTCTATTAACTATTGACTCGAGATATTCAGAGATTCTGGACATGATAGACAAGAGTTTGCGAAAATAAGATCCTAGTCGTTCAGTGACATCTAGTATGATGGATTAGGAAAAAAAAGAAATATCATTAAGCATGCTTTATAGTTCAATCTATTTAGAGGCTCAGAACATGATAGTAATGAACCGATTAAACAGATGTAGGATTTAACATGTTTAATTTACCCATTCAGTGACATTTAGTATAATGGGATTTGAGCGAGTACAGAGGTATCATTAAACATGTCTAAAAGCTCGACATATTCAAATGATCTGGTCATTATAAGAATGAGTTGACTAAACAGAAATAACGATTAACGTGTTTAGTCTTGGAATTTGACTATTAGAGACAACTGTTAACTTGATAGGGAGATTATTTTTGTCAGAAGTAATTTTTAACTTAACGATGTCAAAAACAAGTTCATCCTTTTGGACTTGATGAAGTGTGAGTTTGTCTTCTCTGTCAGAGATTAAAAGCTTAACATGATAAATGATTTGATTGGATTTGATATTATAGAAAAAAAATAATTTGATTTTGTATTCTGAGGTCAAATGTATAATTTTAACGTGACAAATATTTTGGACAGTCACTAGGAGAAAAGTAACGAGGGAAATTTTGCTGTCAGAGATAAGATTTAACTTATCAGATAATCCAATGATAACTGGATTTCCACTACTAAGGTTAATCTAAAATTTAGTTTGGATTTATGTTTATCAGATATTTAATTTTAGCTTGACATGAGTATTTGGGTACTTGGAATCAAGTCATTTAGAAATGATTGTCAGATATAACTATCAACTTGACTATTCTGACTGAGAAATTGTGGGAGATTGAAGCATTTCTATCAGAAGTGAAAACTTAACGTGACATGAGATTGACTTCAAAAGGATTTTTAGCAAACGCTCAGCTATCAACGGATTTGGTTTGTTTTTACCAACTACCGTTTGAGTTGGGTAAGCCATGTTATTTCCCTCAGCATGATGAGTTAGCGAATAATTGTTTGGGCTTACATGCCAAATTTTTCCTCTTCCCTTAGCGGCTTTGTGTGATGATGTCTCTTATAATTTAATAAGGATACTGTTGTGTCAGATTTGTCATGGGATTTTTAACAAACTCTCAACTATCAATGGATTTGGTTTGCCTTTACCAATTACCGTTTGAGTTGGACTAGTTATGTTATTCCCCTCAACATGATGAGATTGTCGAAAATTTCATTTGGACTTACATGTCAAACTTTTCATTTTTTTTTTTATTTTAGCAGCATTGAGCAGCTCATACTTTTATCTCAGCATGATGGGTTAGCGAGAAACTTATTCTTTTTCCGTTACCTTGCTACCTTGGCAGCATTGGGTAGTTCATACTTTTACCTCTAACATGATGGGTTGGCGAAAACTTGTTCTCTTTCTATTATCTTGACGACGTTGGACAGTTCATACTTTTACCCCAAACATGATGGATTGGCGAGAAACTCGTTCTCTTTCCGTTGCTTTAGAAGCATTGGACAGTTCATATTTTTACCCTCAACATGATGGGTTGGCAAGAAACTTGTTCTCTTCCCGTTGCCTTAACATTGTTGGACAATTCATGCTTTTACCTCAACATGATGGATTGGCAATAAACTTATTCTCTTCTCGTTGCCTTGGCAGCATTGAGTAATTCATGCTTTTATCCAGCAAGATGAGTTAGCGAGAAACTTATTCTCTTCCTGTTATCTTGACGGCGTTGGGCAGTTAATGCTTTTACCTCCAGCATGATGGGTTAGCGAGAACTTTGTTCTCTTCTTGTTGTCTTGGCAGCATTGGGTAGTTCATACTTTTTCCCCAGCATGATGAGTTAGCGAGAAACTTGTTCTCTTCCCGTTGCATTGACGACATTGGGTAGTTTATGCATGATAGATTGGCGAGAAACTTGTTCTCTTACCGTTGCCTTAGCAGCATTGGATAGTTCATGCTTTTACCCCAGCATGATTGGGTTAGCGAGGGTTTCATTTGGGCTTACATGCCAAATTTTTCCTCTATCCTTAGCCATAAAGACGTAGGATTGTTTTTATTTGACACCCCCCGATGGTGCGTGGAGCTGTCACTTAGCAACGAGCTAGCATTTCTTCATTTGCTGTGTTGAAGAAGTCGGATGACTTTATTCCTTGAATAATAGTATGTTTTCAAGAATTTCTCATTGATTGGCATCATCATCCGATCACCATGTTAATTAATCAACCGGTATACTCCATTTGAGTAGACCGTCTCTACTACAAATGGGCCCTCCCACTTTGGCTGGAATTTGCCTTTAGTCTTATGCATCATGATCATCGGTTGTCTGACTGATAAGACCAAGTCACTTTCTTTAAAAGTTCGTTCTTTCACTTTCTTGTTAAAGACTCGGCATATTCGCGCTTGATAGAGCTTTATCAGTTGTTGAGCTTTTAAGCACTTTTCATCCAATACTTCTAATTTCCGAAGTCGTTGACTGTGTTTTTCTTCGGTGGCCATTCTTGTAACTAACGCCACCCGAAGGGAGGGAATTTGAATTTCCATAGACGGACTGCCTCACAACCATAAAGAGAATGGTGTAGCTCTTGTTGGTGTTCTTACTGTTGTGCGATAAGCCCATAGACAAACTCCTAATTTCTCATTTCAGTCACGCTGACTTGTAGTAACGAATTTCTGCAAAAGCTTCACAATGGTGTTGTTGAATGCTTTTGCTTGACCATTAGCAACCGAGTTATATAGGGATGAGAATACATTCTGTATTCTAAATTTATTACAGAATTTGATGTAGGCCTTACTAGTGTGAATTGAGGACCGTTATCGCTAATGATCCGTCTAGGAATACCAAAGCGATAGACGACGTGTTTGATAAAGTTGACCACATCCGCCGTTTTCACTTCTCTTAGAGGGATAATTTTTGTCTATTTTGAAAAGAAATCGGTTATAGTTAGTATGAACCCATATCCATGAGAAAATGGAGTGATGGAACCAATATTATCCATTCCCTATATCTCAAATAGCCAATTAATCATAGTTAGATATAGGTGCTCTGGAGCCTGATGTATGTAATTTGCATGCATCTGGCAGGCATGGCACTTCTTCGCATGTGTTATGACATCTGTCATTATCGTTGACCAGTAGAAACCCATTCTATTTATCCGGTCTCCTAATTTAGGTCTCCTAATTTAGGTCCCGGCTGGTGAGCACCGCAAACCCCATCATGCGCTTTTTTGAGCACTTCTTGTACTTCTTGTTGAGATAAGTACCGAAATAAAACCCCACTTGACGTTTTCCGATACAAGGCGCCTAGTTAATGATTATAATGGAGCTTTTCTGCCTCTTTCTTAACTTTGGCGGCTTCTTTGGGATTTTCTGGTAATATCTCATAGAGCGCGAGATCAACAAAGAAGAATCGCCAATCTCGAAGTTTATCCTTGATGTATGGACTTCATTTGTCTCAAGTATCTCTTCGGAGCGAAGAAGCTCGTGACTTCCAATCTCAATACTTTTGCTAGATTTAGCAGGGATCACTAATGAGTTTCCTATCGAATTGCACCGCCATGTTCTCTGTTGTGAGCAGAGAGACTCCCACTGATCGTCAATTCTTTTATGCCTGAAATTGGAGAAATTCCTTTCATTGCAATTTTGATTGAAATTACAACAAATAAAAGGAAAATTACAACTTAACTCGAGTTATAACAACAGGGAAGAGAGATTGCTCAATTCCCCTTTTAATTTGAGAGATTCTAAGATAGCGATGGAGCGTTATTACTGTACTCCATTGACGATCCGAGCGTAGGAAAACTCTCTTTTTGCACCAAGCTCCTGGAAAAAGGTTGAATGCAGAAAACTTCTCTGAACTCTTTATGTTTTCTGTTCGTGCCTTTGCCTTTTTTTCCCCTCCTATCCCCCTGAACTCTTCTCCGAGAAGCGATTTATAGATCTGGGAAGATAACCACTCTCGGAGAGTGAACGCGTAGCGCAACGTAGAGTACGAAGCGGAACAAGGTGCGCAAAGTGGAGCACGCGCAGAGGAAAGCGCGTAGCGCCCCTTGCAGGAACACGTGCCCAGTGCTTCTGGGGTGCGCGTAGGGTTTCTGTTGCGTGCGCACCCCTTGCGGGAGCGCTTCTGAATTGCGTGCGTCTGGGCACGAGCACGGTGCGTCCTAGGCCGCCTGAATTGTGCGCACTTGGACGCAGACATCTGACGCTCTTGTTTCAGTTGATATTTTTAATTTTTGTAGTGTCTACAGTGAAAATTAAAGTCCAATTATAGACATGCACTGGTAATAGTCCAAAAAAAGATACAAAAATGGAAATAAAATTAACCATGGGAAAACAAGTTGTCAATGCTCAGTTTCGAAATGCATTGTTTCTAACCGCTAGAAATGTGCAAAATTATGTGGCAAGATATAAAACTAAAATAAAATCAAGCCTTCTTGGAGGAAAAACATTGCATCCACCTCTAATGTCGCAAAGATCTTACATTGTTCCTTCATGCCATCTATTGTTCAGCAAAAGTCAAATTATTGCCCAACAATAAAAACCACACATACGAACAAAGCATCCCATGAGGAATTCCTCTTATTAAAGCCCAAACATTACACAAATTTTTGCATTAAATAAAGAGAGGAACATGATAGTGGTGGTCGCGGATGGCAGGTTTGGTGCTTGTTTGTGGTGTGGTTTCATAGTTTTTTATTTATTTTTTGTTCTATCCTTTTCTTCCTTATTATTATTATTATCATCATTTTCTTCTTTCGGAGGGGAGGTGCACACAGGTAAGGTCTTGTTGAGAAAGTTTCAGCACACTGTGAGACCACTGAACCAATCCATTCATTAAACCAAACAAATTTTAGAATAATACCCACCTGCCTACAGATAAGATTTTTTTAACCAGACTGACTGTGTCAACCCCTATAACTTGCATAATAATTCGATTAGACCCAGTAGGCCTCAAACAAGGGTCAAATGTAAATCAGATAAATGCAAAATATAATTATAAAGGTGAAAGATTCAAACCTTTCATCAAGCAAAAAAAGAAGCATACCTATGTAGCACAAAAACTTAAATTATGCAGCAATATTAGGCACTTGTTGGACATGTGATGGAGATCAGGATTAGATTAGATTAGATTTGATTAGGATTTGGATTGTACTAGATATTTGATTTGATTAGGAGTTTGGATTTTATTAAGATTCTGTTTGTTAGGGTTTCCCTATATATAGGGGTTGTATGAAGTATTGAAAAGATGAATAATATTTTGAGAAATTTTCTTGAAAAATCTCTGGCGTGGAATTCTCTGAGTAAAAATCTTTCCTCGTGGATTCGTGGAGAGTGGGCGTGGGTGAATTCCCAAATCCCAAAAGTTTTTCCCAATTTATCATTTCTTCCCCAATCTCTCTAAAAAAAACCCTAATTTCGCCTCCGTCCTGCGTCAAATTGGTATCAGAGCCTAAAATTATTTTCTCTCCCTCCACTTGATCCAACCACCCTCACCCCCCATCAACCAGCGGGAGAAAAAAAAAAAAAAGATCAGATCTGTAGAGAAAAAAAAAAATCATATCAGATCTATAGTTTAAAAAAAAAAAAAAAAATTGTTTCCTCCTCTCCTTCGTTTCCACCCGCAGCAGCCCCCCAAAATAACTCCCCAGCCAAATTTTCCCAGCCAACCACCACCACCTTTTCTCCTCTCCTCTTCCACCTGATCCAGCCATCATCCAAACCCATCAAGCCCTCTCCCTCAAATTCTCTACCCACAAAACCTAAGCCCCCAAAAACCCTATTCTGCTCCGATTCCCCTAAAATTCCCAACAACTCCACCCTCTCCTCCTAGCCGCCGCCCACCGCCGACGCCGCCCTCTCCACCGCTTCCGCCTCCGCTCGTCGCTTCCACGCTGGCCACCCCGCCGCCACCTGCTCTCTCAGTTGCCCTGGAAACCCCCGACCTCCTTGCCTTCTCCGCCTTTCCGCCTCGTGGTCCCCGTCCTCCCCCCCTCGTCGCCATCGCCGTCCCCCTCCGCCACCACATCGCCGCCCTCGTCACCTCGGCGCCACCGCCCTCTCCTTCAACTCCCTTACTTACACCAGCAGACAGCAGCACCTCCGCCACAACCTCCAGCTCCGGCGACTGCGCATCCATCACCACGAACTCGACTCCCATCGCCCCCTCGTCGTGCAAGTAACTCACCAACCTCGCGGCCCGCTCCGACTCCGGCACCAGTCCCTCGACAGACCGCTCCGGCACCACCAGTTCGCCCGCCGACCCAAGCTCCTCCCCCTTCTTCCGCCGCCTTCATCCTCGCCCAAGCAGCCGCAACAAAAGATCAGTGAACCCCCTCAACCGCAGTCACCTGTAGAAAGAAAGAAAGGAGAAGAAAGTTATTGGGTTTTGGATTTATTTGTTATTGGGTTTGATTTGGTTCTGATTTGGATCTAATTATTTAGACCCTACTAGAAAAGTTTGGGTTTGCATTGAATCAGATCCGACCTGCAGATCCAAATCCATTTTACTTTTGGTTCAGATCAGTACAGCAGTACAGACCCGTTTATAGTGCAGACCCGTTAAGGAAAAAAGTGGTGATTCGAAGTTCATTTGGACCTGAACTATTCATCCCTCCAGGTGATATTTAACTTGAACTGAGTTTCAACTACTAAATTCTTTGCAAATATTATTGGATTGCAATAATTTGTGATTTATTGTTAATTGTTTCTCTCTAGTGATCTCATATTCATTTGCATTGAGCAATTGATTTATTGGAAAAAAATAATTTAATGCATGCATTTAGGTCGTCTGAGTTTTAGATTTTGCACTATCATCTGTATACTTGACTAATTTGCATTGCATTATCTATTCTGTATATTAAGCATGTCTCATTTTACAACACAATCTAGTTGTCATTCGAAATCAAATAAGTCTCATTATATTTATGATATGCGTGCTGCTAAAGAAATAATAGATGAAAAGTTCTGATATAAAGATCATGTATTTGATGGTTATTACTCCACTCGCGACTTTATTGATTGGTTAGTGAATATGGAATGTTACTTTGACTGTTATAAAATGTCTAGTAAACGTAAATTTGAATTTGCTAGGAGACGATTAGTAGGACAAGCCAAAAAAATTTTGATGTCAGTAGAAATAGATCGTGAGGAACATTATAGAAATCCTATAAACTCATAGGAAGAGATGAAATATATTCTTATTGAGAAGTATCTTCCTACGTATTATAGAACTTGTCTTGTAGATAAATTGAAAAATAGATTCACTCTAAAAATTAGAACACAGTGCCCTAAATGCGATAAATATGGACACTCTGTCTTTCAATGTACCATGATCAAGTGTTCTAAGTATCGCATATCCTGGGATTATGATTATGAGTGTCCTCTCAAGAGTGAACCCATAGATATCATGCCTGCTAATCACATTGACGATTCAGAAGTTATTGAGGTTCATGTTTCTAAGGAAAGTACTGTAGTTGAATCACAATTGGAATCGAATATGTTTATTCTTATTGCCGATACTACCATTCCTTTTATGGTTAATGATGATATTAGTAATGAGGTACAAGAGTCTAATACAAATGCACCAACTGAGATTCATGTTCCTATTGAAATCTATGCTACTGTAAAGAGTACTACTAATACTACTGATACTCAGAATATTTTAGTAGAGTCTAGTGCACCCTCACCTAATACTAGGCGTTCAATTTTCGAGTCAAATGTAGATGAAAAGACCGAGTATGAAATAGTTGACACTAATATTGCTACCGGTAAGTCTTTGAGCATCATTCCCATATTTTGGCAGGTTAATCCTAATATATTATTTTCTAGAGATCGTTTGGAGCAATGTAGAAAAAAACGCGCTCCGTAACGCGTTTAACGGGAGCAGTTGCGCTCCTTAACAAGGGAAAATAACGTGTTCCCTCGGAGCGTACGTTTTCCGTGAAAATAACGTACGTTACGTTACGTTATTTCATAACGTAACGTAACGTACGTTATTTACATACTTAAAAACTATATATACAGACTCGGCGCAGAAAATCGCGAAGGGAAAAAAAAACCCTAATTTCGTTCCCTCGCGATTCTCCTCCCTATTCCGATTCCGCGACTCTCCTCCGGCGGCGTTCTCGACCAAGTCCTCTCCAACACCGATCATCCTCCCGATCATCCGCAGCATCTCCGAGGCTCCGATTATCCGCATCATCTCCCAGCGGCCCTCGTCGAAGCAACCCACCGCCCTAACGACCTCCGCCTCCACCTCCGGCGATCTTTCCGGCAAAGCCAGTTAATTTTTTTCTTCTCCGAGGTCCCCTGCGGCTCTCCGTGAGTCCCGAGCTCCGGTGAGGTTAGATTTCCTAAACCCTAGTTCAATCTCCCATTTTTTTCAATTGTTTAATTGATTCCATGGATGTTAGAAGAAACTCATGATTTAATTATTGTTTTACAAAATTCATGAGTAAATTAGTGCGGCCAATTTTTTTTCTCCTCATTTTTTCCCTATTTTTTTTAACTGTCCCATGAATTTATTTTCGGGAAATTTATATTGGAGTGTGTTAATTGTTAAATTTGAACTATTGACATTAGTAAGAATGGATGAGTTTGATATTGCACTGTGTTATTTTCGGGAATTTTTTTTTTCCCCAATTTCTCCACTGTTGAACACTGTTGAACTGGGGAGTGAATTTTGATTTTTGATTTTTGATTTTGATTCAGTTAAGAAAGGATGGGAAAGGATGTGATGTGATCATGTGAATTTTGATTTTTAATTCAGTTAAGAAAAACTGAATTAAGTATGAATCTTTGTAGAAGAAAATAAAAAACTGAATTAAAAAAAAAGTTTGAAATTTGTTTTTTAGTTCATTTAAGAATAAAAACTTAATTAAAACAGAAATACTTAATGGAAAAAAATGATTAACTTGTGTAGGGATTTGAATACATTTAATTACTTTTGTAGAAGTAATGTGTGGAAGTAATTAGATGCAATTGTTGAATCTTTTGATAATCCGCACTGAATTAAAAACTGAATTTAAAAAAAGTATATTATTTTTGTAGATTAAAATTTGACAATCCGTACAAAGAATCATGGCAAAGAATATGGATCCGGCCAGAGAATGGGGAATTCATAAGGAAGGGGAGCCCCCCAATTATTTTTATTGCAAATTCTGTAATCACCACATAACTGCAGGAATCACTCGGCTTAAGCATCATTTGGCTGGGACGAGACATGGAATGAAAATGTATGAACGAGTCCCGCCAGATGTAAAGAAAACATGTAAAGATGCTTTGAAGTCTACTGAGGTAGAAAAGAAGAAAGCATCACTAAGCCGAGAAATTGGGAGAATGGGGGAACCAGACACTGAAATGGTGAGTGAAGAGCTTGAAAGCGCTGCCGGTAGCAACACTCAACCTCGAACTCTTTGAGCAATGAATAAATTTATTAATCTCGAAGCTCGCCAATCTACATTAGAGACAGCTTTAAAGAAGTAAGCAAGAGAGGACTGTGTCAGAAAAATAGGCAGATGCATATATGCAAATGAGCTATCATTCAACATCTTGAATAGTCCATATTGGAAGGAGATGATTGAAGCAGTTGGGAATTTTGGATTTGGTTTGAAGCAACCATCTCCATACGAGATAAGGACGCGGGTTCTTAAGGCCGAGGTTGAGAATATTGACAAGATTAAGGAGAGGCACATGGCGGCTTGGGAGAAATACGGTTGCACATTGATGTCAGATGGGTGGACTGACAGGAAGAGCAGAACCTTAATAAATTTTCTTGTGAATTCACCAGAGGGGACTTTCTTTTATAAGTCCATTGATGCATCGGCTCAGTTCAAGACAGGAGATTACTTATGGGATCGGCTCAGTTCAAGACAGGAGATTACTTATGGGAGTGTCTTGATAAAGTAGTTGAGGAGATAGGAGAGAATAATGTTGTACAAGTGATTACGGACAATCACGCTTCTTATGTCAATGCCGGCACAAAACTTATGGATTCACGAAAACGACTTTACTGGACTCCTTGTGCGGCTCATTGTATTGATTTGATGCTGGAGGATATTGGCAAGATGAAGATCCATAAGGAGACTCTTGAAACAGCAGAGGGGATCATACAATTCATATATAATCATGGCTGGGTTTTGAGTTTGATGCGGACCTACACAAAGGGTAAGGAACTGCTAAGGCCAGCCATCACCCGATTTGCTACGTCATTTTTAACTCTACAAAGACTATAAATTAAGGCAGCCATTGAGAAAGATGTTTGCTTCTGATGATTTCACGAAGAGTGCTTGGGCAAAGAAACCAAATGCAGTAAAGGCAAGAAGAGCAGTGCTACTAGCAGAAGCTTCTGGGGCCGAGTTCTCTTTTGCTTTAGCACCACACTTCCACTGGTCTATGTGCTGCGAGAGGTGGATTCAGATGTGAGGCCTTCCATGCCTTTTCTATATGAGTATCTCGACAGTTGCAAAGAGAGAATTGCCGAAGTCTGTGGGGGCAGTAAGAGAAAGTACATGCCATACTGGAATTTGATTGATAAGAGATGGACAGGCATGTTGCATAGGCCCCTCCATGCAGCGGCCTACTTTCTAAATCCTAAATGCTTCTACAGTGATACATTCTCCAATGTTCCTGAGGTTAGAAGAGGCCTTCGTGAATGCATGCAACGAATGATCCCCGACCTCAATGAGTATGCACAAGCTGATGTGGAGCTGGATCAATATAAACAGAAACTTGGAGAATTTGGATCCCCGCTATCTCAAATGACTATGAATGCCCGAAGTCCTGGTATATCTTAATTCATTGTTTCCATTCTTAGGATTCTATTGGTAGAAATATCATAAAGTTTTTTTTGTATTTTTTAACACCAAAATTAATTATCTGTTTTAACTGCCTGGTGGGAAAGATTTGGAGAGGATGTTCCAACACTCCAAAAATTTGCAATTCGAATCCTCTCTCTTACGACTAGTGCTTCTGGATGTGAACGCAATTGGAGCACTTTTGAACAAGTATGAATTTTAAAAACTTAATATAATATTTTTTAATTACTTTATTTATCATCATGCTTATATAACAATTCACAATTTTGTTAAAGGTGCATTCAAAAAAAAGATGTCACTTGGAGCAAGAACGCCTACATTCTCTCGTGTACGTCATGTACAATATTAAGCTTAGAGAGAGATATTCGGAGGAAGAGAATGAATTTGGATCCAATTTTGATTGATGAGGCGACACCAGAGGATGAATGGCTAGTTGAGAGTGAAGAGTCTTGTCTCCCAGAAGATCTTGGATTGCTAGATGAGCCTATTGATGACGATTCAGCTCCAAGAACTAATGATTTCTTAGAAGTCACTGCAATTAATAGCAATCAAAATATTATTCCATCCATTGTGGATAAGGGAGACAAGCAAGATGAAACTGAAACCCCAGCAAAGAAACGAAAGGTCGATTCCTGTAAGTTATTCAATTTTTATATTTTAATATTGTTAAATGAATACTATCATGATTTGAGTATCTAATAACTTCTTAATTTGTATATCTCTTGTGTAGCATCTTCTTCGGGCAAAGAAAAAGCAATTGATGATAGTTTTGATGAGACAAGAGATGATATCAATCCGGAAGATGCAAATTACATTTTGGAGGAAGATGATCTTGTTATTATTGATTAGATGATCACATGAGTTTATCTTCATGTTAAAGAAAAACAATATTTTGTTGTGTATGACTAAAAAAAATTATTGTGATGTATGATATTTGCTAGCTATGACATTTTATAATTTTTCTACGCCTTTATATTGATTTTACAGTATTTTATATGTTTTTTAGATTTATTTACTTATTTATGAAAATTATTAAATACAGTTTTATATTTATTTTAATTAAATAATTAGAAAATTGCGTAACCTACGTTATGCGTTACGTTATTTGCTACATAACCTAACAAAAAAAAAAACGTTACGTTAATGTTATCGTTATTTTAAACATTGGTTTGGAGTTTCCTTTCGAGATTCATCAAATTCCCACACAGTGTAGTGATGTTATATCATTTGCGGTGATTGATGTATGTCATCTTAGGGAACCAACATATTTATTTTTTGGAGTTGTACCACTTGAGTCTGTTGCATTGCATTTGCCTGATATGCATTTATGCATGATGAGATCTCTAGACAGATAGCAATTTGCAATGATGAGTACAAATTTGTTGTATATCCACATAATATTTTGCAGGAATTTGTACTTGATAATGAAGTGAGTTTTGGTTCCCCCTGAGAAGTTGCTTCCAGAAATTGTGAAGAAATTATACGTTTCACATTCAGGTGTCTTTCCAGATCTACCGTGGTTCGATACAAATTCACTAACGAAGCCAGATCCCCCTCCACAACTTTTATTCAGATGTGATGCACGAGCTATGGTTTCTCGACCACCACCATGGCCTAATTGGGATACTTCGTGAATGCCGATCAGTTCAACTCGGACGTGTTTATCATTACTTATCTCCACATTCATCGGGGATGAATGCTTTGAAGCCGGGGAAAATTGATGGAGATCAGGATTAGATTAGATTTGATTTGATTAGGATTTGGATTGTACTAGATATTTGATTTGATTAGGAGTTTGGATTTTATTAAGATTCTGTTTGTTAGGGTTTCCCTATATATAGGGGTTGTATGAAGTATTGAAAAGATGAATAATATTTTGAGAAATTTTTTTGAGAAATCTCTGGCGTGGAATTCGCTGAGTAAAAATCTTTCCTCGTGGATTCGTGGAGAGTGGACGTGGGCCTGGGTGGATTCTCAAATCCCAAAAGTTTTTCCCAATTTATCATTTCTTCTCCAATCCCTCTAGAAAAAACCCTAATTTCGCCTCCGTCCTGCGTCAACATGTGAGCTGGATGCATGTATGCTATTTACTTTTAAGAAAGTGGTGTGTCGGTGTGCCATGTCTGTGCAACCTAGAAGCATGCTAACAATTAATATGACAAACAACTGCTTTCCCTCGAGGCCTACATAAGTACATATATGAATATAGTTAGGTGCGCTACTGTGGGTTAGATATGCTTTGGGGGTTACTAGGAAAATTTGTCCATCCACTCACTTGAAGATGCTCCAATCTTTCCTCCAGTTCAAGTACTTGTTAGCATTGGATAGGAGACGGCAAAATTTTAATCTAGTACATACTCCTTCGGTCAGTAAACAAACTTGCTACATAAATAGGAGGATCCTCATATCCTCCTGCAGGAGCATATCTAATGCCTGAAGATATCATCATTTATACCAAAGCTTTAGAGAATACTGCACCAAAATGACCAACCATAATTTATCATTATGAAGGGCGACTCCTGGCATGTCATCACCTGTGTTCACCACATGGGCAATCCAATCTTCATCTCCCCTTCTGAGCATATGTATACCAGGATGGCATCAAGAAAGAACACTAAGTAATTAGTATTATCTGGAGATTGGCTGGAAACTCCCTAGGTCAGATACCCTTCTCTGCACTGAATAATGCCCACTGGAAAAGCTGGAAATGGGAACTCCCAAAAGTCCACAACATGTATATGAGAGTATGCATATAGAATTTCACTCTTAACTAGAAATTGCTAATTATTAGTGGCTTATCCTTTGATTCAGTAGATACATCCATAGCCTCACTTGTCTACATCTCTTTAAGACTAACTGGCACATGTTAAAAAAACTATGGACATCTATAAAAATGTGTTCAGCAAATGTCATTATACTTGCAAATATCTACAATATTCTAAATTTTTTTTTCCATAGAACACTGGTCTGGAAAAGTACAATTTGATATACATCATGAAACAAGCTTCTCTCAAGCCAACACTTTAAGTGTTATTGTTTCGACAATTTCTAAAATTGATGTTAGTTAACATTAGTTGTTTTGACTGGTTTTTAGATTTTTCAGATTTGCTCGTTTCAGTCATTTGATTTAGATAAGATTTATATAGAATCCAGATTTTGTCTTTTAATTCATGTTTATCTCTTAGTTACTCATTACTTGACTAGAATTAGGATTTCTCTCGTAATATTTTTATTAACTCCTAGTAGTAAAGTTAAATGCAATTATATATTTTAGAGTTGCCCCAGTGAGAAGTATTATTCTCTCCAAAACTCTACCTGCTCTTGCACCCTGTTCTCCTTTCTTAAAGATCTTCCTTTCCCTAATTTGTTTATGTACAATTTCATTAAGACTTAAGAGCTACAGCACTTGCGATTAGTATAGTAACCGTGAGTCACACACCTGCAAAAAAAATTAATTTAAAACAGAGAGATCCTGCCAACAAGAAAATTAATCTACCCATTTGTCTTTTATTTCCATTGTTGTGTCTACAAACTTCTGATATGGATGTCATAGGCCCATCAGAGATCAAATCAGAGATGAATATGACATTATTGATAAATTTTCCTACTATAACTATTAGGGGGGTGGGTGGCGTATCAGGTCAGGTTGGGTTCAGGTTGACCCACATAAAGCTATATATAGATAGAGAGGCCATACCTGGAACTTGACCTACCAAATAAATGGGTACCTAAAGTGGATTAACCCACTTAAAACCTGGTTGGTTTTGTCTCCGTTCAATTAAGAACTTTTTTTTTTTTTTTAAAAATGCATGCTTTATTGTTGTGTACCAATAAAAGCCTGCTCAAGTAGCTTCACAGCGCTTTTTCGCCCTCTTTGCTGAATAGGAGTGCTAATGGACATGGGGAAGAAGCAGGCGAAGCATATTGCTCGTAATGGAAAGAAAGAAATCACCACTTCACCTCTTTGCAGAATTGCCAGCGCAAATGCAGCGAGCTCCGACCAAGATAAGGAACCAATTCTAATTTGGATCTTGGCATGTCCGGTGTTTTTAACCATAGGCATCTCATGAGAAACTTGGTGGGGGAATTTCGTCAATATTAAGTTGACTATAAACTACTAATCTTGCTTAGCTTAGGAAAGAGGGGTTCTATCTATGCCTGGTTGGGAAAATGGTGAATGGTCCCAAAATTACGATAAACTACTACTATTACTATCAACTTAACCTACTTTTGAACTAAACTACTATGAACATAACCTACCTTGAACTAAACTACCACGAAAATGGCATTAACTATACACAATAAATCACATTTTCACCCTCTCTCTCAATGAAACCCGAAAATCTAACCTATCCCTCATTTGTTTTTTCCCCATCAAACAATCATCTCGATTCTCATCTACCAAACTTACTTCTTTCCTTGAATCTGATCTCAATTAAGTTGTCATTAATGAAGTTGCTAGCTCCCTACAAACCACCCAAAGATAGGAAATCCAAAAAGAAGAGTATGTTGTAAATAAATGTGAATTTATCTTTCCTCCTCCCCTCCACAATTTCATCAAAGAAATTATTAAATACTTCGTTCATTGCATTCATCTTCATTCCAGATCCACATCAATAATGGCTCAGCTTTGGACTGATCACCAAGCCCAATTTGCCATCATTAAAATAACAATAGAGAAATAATAAATAATAAATATGCTGTCTGCCTCTTCTTTTGTAATTTCTAAATCAGCATGTGATTGAATCTTCAAATTTCAACTTCCAAAAAAACATTAAGAGTCCATTATAACCATCAAAATGAAATTATCACAATTTTTCTCCAAGCTTGTTCTAACTGACAGCATCGCGTTCTCAAAAGAGAGAGCATCAGGCAATCATGATTGCCCTTTGAATTACCATAGCAGAACTTGATGCAAACATTGTCACCCCATCCATACCGTCAACTAACATCACCACTATCAATCAGAAATCCCTTCACCACTGTTGGACAATGCAGTTCTAAAACTGCATATTGGGCAAACTCACAAACCAAAATCCAAGACAATTCACGAACCTAATGCTGCTCCCACCACCAACATTGACAAAGTCAAGCTAAACGTGAAATTGCACATGTTCCAGCTCAATTTTGTTCCACAGTCCAGGTTCTTTAGAAAGCATCATAATCGAAGATTGACTCCCGATGCCATTGCTTGATCTGGAAGTTGCTCATATTGATTTCATTCATACAATTAAGTTCTCTGCCTTTTAGTAGCTATAATTAAATATTTTGGGTACGTTCTGTTCTTCTCTAACTCCGCCAGTGCTATGCACTGCCTGTCTCAAGCCAGAATAAAGGAGGAGGGTTGTGGTAGGCCAGTGACAGCCAATGTAAAACATTATCACATATTATGAAATGAGCCAAAATATGAATTTCATTGGGGCATTCCCTACTGAGCAACGCGCTATATCGGAGCCCGGATGTAGTGAAAAATGTATGAGGGTTGCTAGGTCGTCGCCCAGAAGCGACGCGCCACGTCGGCGTCTGGATGTCGTGTCAAATATAAAAGGGTTCCCACATCTTAATGAGCGGATGGGGGTAAAGAAGTTAGCTCATAAACATAAATTTCGGTTGGCATCATGAAATATTGGTTCCCTCACAGGTAGATTAGCAGAGTTAGTTGATACTATGTTTAGAAAGAGAGTTAATATTTTGTGTGTGCAGGAGACTAAGTTGGTAAGTGAGAAAGCTAAATTCATAGAACCTTGGAGTATAAACTTTGGTATACGAGTAGAGATAGAAATCGTAATAGGGTAGGTGTGATCATAAATAAGCAATTACTTGAGAATATAGTGGAGGTTAGGAGAAAGAATGATAGAATTTTATTAGTTAAACTTATTTTAGATTGAAAGATTTTTAATGTCATTAGCGCCTATGCAGCACAAGTAGGACTTGATGAATCCAGTAAACAACAATTTTGGGAGAATGTAGATGAGATAGTACAAAAAATACCCGCTAGAGAAAAACTAATTATTGGTGGTGATCTCAATAGGCATGTAAGAACTAGTCGTAATGGATAGTGTACATGGAGGATTTGGTTTTGGAGAAAGAAATGAAGCAGGTAACTCAATTCTAGATTTTGCTTCATCTTATGATTTAATTTTAGCGAATACTTGGTTTAAAAAGAGAGTTTCTCACTTAGTTATTTTTAAAATTGGATCAAATACAAGCCAAATAGATTTCTTTTTAATTAGGAGGGTAGATAGAGCTAGTTGTATCGATTGTAAAGTAGTGTCAGGTGAGAGTGTAGTTACCCAACATAAACTCTTAGTTTTAAATATTCAGATTAGACAGAAACTTAGAAAAATTAAGTATAAATTAGATCCTAAGATTAAGTGGTGGCGATTAGAAGGTAATCAAAAAAATTTTGTAAATAGAGTAGTACAAAAAGCAGATTGGAGAGACCATGATGATCCTAATGTAACATGAAACAAAATGGCTAGCTGCATTAAAAGGATAGCTAAAAATATATTCGGTGAGTCGAGGGGCGGTGCTCCACCACGTAAGGATACATCATGGTGGAATGAAGAGGTAAAAAATGCTATTAAGATCAAGCGAGATCTTTATAGAGATTTGAAGAAGAACAATAATAATAATGGAATAAGTTTTGAGAAGTATAAATTAGCAAAGAAGGAGGCTAAGAAAACTGTTCGGGATGCAAAAACTAAATTATATAAGCAAGTGTACGAGAAGTTAGATAATAAAGAGGCAGAAAAGAATATATATAGAATTGCTCGAATAAGAGAGAGAAAGTCTAAAGACTTATGTACTGTAAAGTGTATTAAAGATGAGGATCAGACGGTTCTAGTTCGAGACGAAGAGATTAAAAAAAGATAGAAAAATTATTTTGATAGATTATATAATGGTAGGTTTACTCAAAATTTGGGAGATCTTACTATTCAATGTGAGGATATGAATTGTAGTTTTATGCACAGAATCAAAGAGTCTGAAGTAAAAGAGGTTTTGAAGATAATGAAATCAAAAAAAACTGTTGGTCCAGATAAAATTTCTATAGAGGTATGGAGATACTTAGGAGGGATTGGTGTGAGGTGGCTAACAGATCTTTTTAACAAGATTTGGCAAACTAAGATAATGCCAAATGAATGGAGGAAAAGTACCCTAATACCTCTGTATAAGAATAAGGGCGACATTTAGAGTTGTTCTAACTATCGGGAGATAAAACTCATGTGTCACACTATGAAACTTTGGAAAAGCGTAATTGAACATAAACTGCGACAAACTGTTAAAATATCGGAGAACCAGTTTGGATTTATGCCGGGGCGATCGACGACAGAAGCTATTCATTTACTTCAACTTATAGAGCGATTCTAAAATAGAAATAGAGATTTGCATATGGTATTTATTGATTTAGAGAAACCTTCTGATAAAGTTCCACGAGAGATACTTTGGTGGACACTGATGAAGAAAAGAGTTCTCATCAAGTATATCGACATAATTAAGGACATGTATGATGGAGTAGTGGCCAATATCAGAACATGTGGTGGTTTAACAAGTAATTTTTCTATCACAATTCATTACATCAAGGATCTACATTGAGCCCATTCTTATTTGCTATAGTGATGGATGAGCTTACTAAAACCATTCAGAATGAGATACCTTGGTGTATGTTATTTGCTGATAATATTGTCTTAGTTGATGAAGCAGGAGAAGGGGTAAATGCCAAGTTAGAGTTATAGAGGCATACATTAGAATCTAGAGGTTTTAGATTGAGTAAGTCTAAAACAGAGTATATGGAGTGTAAATTTAGTAAACGACGGACCATAAACTATAATGCTGTAAAACTAGATAGACAAGAGATACAAATGAGCAGTTAGTTTAGATATTTGGGTTCTATTATTTAGAATGATAAAGAGATCGATAATGATGTTAACCATAGGATACAAACTGGCTGGTTGAATGGAGGAGGGCAACGGGAGTTTTATGCGACTGTAACATTCTGTTAAGATTGAAAAGAAAATTTTATAGGACTGCTATTAGACCAGCTTTATTATATGGCACGGAATGTTGGGTTATAAAGAAACGTCATTCACAGAAGATAAGTGTAGTAGAGATACGCATGCTCCGTTGAATGTATGGCAACACTAGGAGAGATAAAGTGAGAAATGAAAATATTCGTATTAAGATAGGTGTAGCTCCCATCGATGAGAAGATGCGAGAAAATCGCTTACGATGGTTTGGTCATGTGCAACGTAGGCCTACAAGTGCACCAGTTCGAAGAGGAGAGTTTATCAATGTAGGACTAGTTAAAACAACGAAGGGAAGACCGAACAAAACATGGATGGAGGTGATATGCAAAGATATGGAGTCTAAAAGTTTAAATAAGGAGATATTACTTGATAGAAATGAATGGAGAAGGAATATCAAAGTGATCGATCCGGCGTGATTCTTTTTTGGTTCATGTAGCCTACCCCAAATACTTGGGATAAAAGGCTTAGTTGTTGTTGTTGTTGTTGTTCTGTTCTTCTCTATTTGTGGAGAGAAGAAAAGGTAGAAAACCAATTGCAATCAATGGTCCACTAAACAACCCACAAGCTCCCTGAAATTATCAGGAGTTATTTTACGTTTAAAGCATTTATCTATATTTCAGTTAGTTGGTTTAGATATGATCTGCAAAGAATTTTTTGTTGTGATGTCAGACTGGCTAGAACAGAAATACCAATGAACAATCAGTTTAGATATTTGAATTCTATTATTCAAAGAAAGAGAGATCGATAGTGATGTCAGCCACAGAATCCATTCTACCTAGTTGAAATGGAGAAACACAATAAGAGTTGTATGCGACTAGTAACATTTTGTTAAAACTGAAGAGAAGATTTTATCAAACTGTTAGTATGTCAGCCTTTGTTATATGGAAACGGAATGTTGGCTATAAAAAAACATCACGCACATAAGATAAATGTGGCACAGATGCTCATGCATCATCAAATGTGTAGTAACACAAGAAGAGATAAGATGAAACATGAGGATATTCTTGCCAAGCTAGTGTAGCCCCCATAAAAGAGAGGATGTAAGAAAATCGCCTGTAATGGTTTGATCATGTGCAATGTAGATATACAGATGCACCAGTTAGGCGAGTAGAGCTTATCAATGTAGGAAACGTTAAATAATTGAAGGGACGACCGAATAAAACATGGATGGAGTTGATACAAGAAGAGATAGATGCTAAGACCTTAATAAAGACATATTGCTCGATAAGAATGAGTGGAAAAGAATCTCCATGTGATTGATCTAGTATAATTCTCCTTTGGTTCCTTTAGCCTAACCCAGGTACTTGAGATAGAAGGCATAGTTTTATGATTTATTTAGAATTCAGATTTATATTTATCTGTTCTTATTTATCTCTTATTTCTTTTTTTTTTGTTAATCAAAAAATTAATAACTATTTATTATCTCTTACTTCTCTGCTTGAAGGGATTTGGACAAGGATATTATCTGATCATAACTTTACTTGGTTATGTGGAAAAGGTTACAAGTAACTGGACTTTCCAGGTTGAATGATGAAGAGTTAATGAGTTATTAGGTGACTAAGATGAATAAACCCTTGTCTTTATGGAAGCGAAAAATGTGCACTAAACCTTTATGAGGGTACTACAGAAACAACTGGATAGTAATTAACTAAACAACTAAACATGCATCCATATAACGGGTACCATATGTAATATTTTATAATATCTTTGCATGTGAACATACTACATTTATCTACGTACAATGAGTAAAGCAACTCCCTAGTGCCTACTGATATATGGTCACACAATACTATCCATGTTGCCACATACTTTCTTTGCTTACACAGCTATGCTAAGTAAAGAGATATGACCAGTGACTCTACACGGTGTAAAGTGGATATGGAGCATGTACATGTATTAGAATGCTCTCTCTTTTTCCTATTAACAAACATAGACGTGCATTGGATATTGAGTTGGATTAGGGAGTTTATGTCAACTCCTAAAAGGAGTTAACACCTTATCCACTGTGAATTGAACCAGCCTTTCATTAAATTATCTTAGGGATTAATGAAAAATCATGGGTGCACAATTCTAAAGCAAAACTGCACACACATGCACTCCCACATGCATGCAGAATGAGACAATAAACTAGTACATAGCACTATATTGTTTTTCCTTATTAAACCTATTAACTAGAAGTATCTAGGGCTACAAAAATACCTCTACTAGTATACCCACAAGCATCTAAATTCAGGATTGACCTTGGTCTCACGTTTGCAAAATTCATCATATCCGTTTACCAAGATCCAACAATCAGAAAATATACTCCGTCTGATCCTGAATAAGTGTGATGTTTATAGAGAAAAAAAATGATCCATACTCCCAAATAAATGATGTTTTCATAAAATTAAGAACTATTAATTAACAATAGAAAATTTTGCCCCAAGTCATCATGACCAAATAACAATGATGAGTTTCTTTTGAAATAGGTTCTTGGAATTTAGTTTCTTTTGAAATGGGTGCTTGGAATTTTGTTTAGCTTCTTTTTAGATAAAATAGAAGTTAGTTATTAAGACCTTACGAAGTGTGAAAACCCGTAAAACATCACATATTTAGGACCAGAGGGACTATATGTAAAAAACATAATTAATGGGTCCACTAGCTAGGTTCCCTACTAAATATATATAATTATACATTTAAGAAATGTCATTGAAAATTGAATTTTGCAGAAGTTTTTAAAGAATAGATTTAGAAATTTATACAAGTTTTTAAAAAGTAGACTTAGTAGGACAAGTCATTATTCATTAATCAATTTTTTGAACATGTACACTTCTACAAATCAAAGTGAAATTGAAAATTCAATATATATATATATATATATATATATATATATATATATATATATATATATGAGAAAGAGAGACACACACAGAGAGAGAGAGAGAGAGGGATTTATTTTTACACCATGTGCATTCATATGTGCTAGAAAATCTAGTTCTTTATATGCCTCAGCTATGTCAGATGTTTAATGAACTGTAAGCGTTAAAAATTCCCCAAACAAGGTTAAGCGCACAGTGTCTACATTGAGAAGTATCTTTGCAAACAGAAATACAAAAGAACATTACGTTTTTAAGAAACACAGATCATGGTTTAACCGTTCAGTTGAGAAGAAATAAAAGAATAAATTTCAATGTAACTATTTAAAATAATTGCCACATAGGTTCACCACCCCCACACCCCAAACAAAAACAAAAACAAAAATAAAAAGAGAAAGAAAGAAAGAAGCACACACGCATACAAAAAGTGTAAAGGAAAGATCACACCATAAGCATGGGATGTGTTATTTGCCAGTGTTTAGCTGATGAAGTTGCAAGATTGCATAATCCATGTATGCAAATTAATGCTCAATCCAGTAACTGGTATCATAGATTGCTCACCATAAATTCAATACCACTGGGGAAATTCAAAAGCTGAGAGTTTCATGCTGAAAATGTATCCCATGTGCTATTCTAGCTTGATATCCAACAGAATAAGCATATCTAATGTGCCTAGACATGCCCATTGTGGTGATTATATGCGAAAAATCAAGGTAGAAGATCCAATACTAGTCATTGGAAGAACTTAGCATCAAAAATGCCAATCTGTACCTTTGATTTTCTTTTGTTCATTTTTGTCATCTTTTTCTTCCTTCTATGGAACTCAGGATCCCCCAAAAAAACGAATTGTAAATATATAACTTCCTCATGAAAAAGCTATGGAGCAGATCTCGGGACCCCCAAAAAAATGAATTGTAAATATATAACTTCCTCATGGAACAGCTATGAAGCATTCCTCGGGACCCCCCAAAAAGAAAATTACACCTTCCAACGCCAGAAAGCCAAATAAAGTTCTAGTTTCCTTAAAGAAAAAGCATTAAGACTTAGATTTTAGGCTAAATAAAGTTATCTGTTCTACCAAGAGTTATATGAGAAGGATAGGATAGCATCCAGAGAGGCACAACCAAAAAATTAAATTGAAAGAATCCCAATCCCTTTCAACAGGTTGAAGGTTTTTTTTTGGTTTAGGGGGTCACATGCTGCAATTGAACCCATGTAGCTCCACTCACGTATATGTGTGACTGCACTACCTTCTGATTAATGAATAAAATTTTCAAGTGAAGATTGACTATATCCTCATGCTTACCATCAAATGTCCAAATATTATCACTTACCAGTCATCAAAGTCAGGCTTTTATACATCTGTTAAGGGCAATATGGTTGATCTATCTCCAAAATCAAAAACTCCCTATGGTCCCAAACTAGTGATGTGCAAGGGATTTTTACATCTAATAAGGACACGATAACTATTGTATATCTTTATCTAAAAAGCTACACACTTGGCACCAAACCTCCAAATATTGTCACTTACCTGTCAACGGTCAGGCTTTTTACACCTCCAAGGTCAATGTGGTTGATCTGTCTCCAAAACGAAATACTCAATCTGGTTCCAAATAAGTGATATTTTTGCGGGTTTTCACACCTTTTCTGAACTCAATAACTGTTGCCCTTTTATCTCTAAAAAACTAACATTTTAAATATTCCATGTTCTCTTGTTTCAAAGGAAACCCCATGTTGTTGTTCATTTATTATGACTAAGAACAAAATTCACCTTATTAATTAATGCTTCTCAGCTTTAATAAAACTTCACTTATTTGGGACTAGGAATACTTCTGAAAACGTTACTCATTTGCAACTAGAGGAAGTAGTTCATTTTTCCATTTATAGATCATAAGATCAGACATCTCTAGTATGTGACAGTGCCACATTCATTTTAAAATAACACTGAGTCACTAACATGTGCCATAAAACCATGATAAAGACAATGATAGCCTCGTATTGGTCCATCCAAAAGATAAAAACAATCTAATCAACAGAGAAAATTTTGTTCTCTCGTGAGAAAAATAACATGAGATTTGATTCAGTCGCCTTTTTCAAACTTGATAGTATTTTGAATTTTGATAAAGACAACTCTTCATCCACATGCATCTTGAAGGGCCTAAGACTATCTTTTATGTTGGTTTAACACTTGAGAAATTGTCATCTACAAGGACATCATAGATTCCCCACATTGGATTCTATCAAAACTAGTTTTGAGCATGTGCAAATGCATGTGTAGTTGAATTTTTCTTAACCTCTTTGCAGACTTATTTAGGAAATAATTTATATAGAAAGTGACTATTATAGTATTGCAAGGGATTCTATAACACATAATATGATGGCCCCATGTATCTCCTTTGGTTAATGACTTGGATATCTTATCCCCCCTCATGTGAAGGCTTCAGAAAGAACTTCATTCAGGTATTTGGCAATATATTAATAGTGATAATCCATAAGTTCAACAACCTAGTTACAAGTATACACTTTCCTACAATTGCTTGGTTTCAAATTTTATTAATAGCAGTTTGGTGATCAAAGTATCTTCCAAGAGTTTAAAGCATTTGGAAATGTACAGCAATTTCTGAATCACGAAGCAGCCAGGTCATAACACACCTAAAAAGAAGAAAGAAAGAAATGAAACGAAAAAAGGAAGAGAAAAACCTAAACTTGCATAGTGAACAGTTCCTTATGAACAAGGAAACCCCATGCTTCTCAGTCTGTGGGACAATGCCCTTTTCTCCGAACATGCAGGAGATCAGACAGTCCCTAGGAGCTCACCCATGCCATCAATACTCATCAGATCGCTTGTTCACTAGTTGGCTCGAGCAGGTTTTTGACTAGATCCAAATCCAAAAGTACTTGGGAGCATCTATATCTGTTGAATTGGGTTTACTAGCAGATGCAGGTCAGGCTAGAGGTTCAATTCTCTACTTAAGGGCCAGGGCAGGTTTATCTTAGAATCCTGTATTTTATCTTCTCTCTTCAACAAGAATTTGAGCATTCCATTACTTAAGTTAAATCTAAGGTGATCTCTTTAATGAAAATTTTACTTCAATTTTTAAACTTATTATCATATACATATAATATATATTATATAATACGAATTGGCACACAACCATTTAAATTTATCAAAGCAATGGAGGACAATATTATATATTATATTTTTTTAAGACACTCAGACAACACAAATTTGCAATATGTATTAATAAACTTCGGGTGGGTTGGTCGATATATGGATATGTGCTTGGGTTCTAAGTTTGGTTCAGCTTCATTGTGGGTTTTCAATTGCAAACAGCATAACAATTCGGGTTAGGCAAGGTTCCATATCCATCTTATAGCAGACAGTTGTCAAAGTGTCCATGTGCGTGGAAGTAGACAAACCAACTTTTGAAATATTTCACAATGACACTCCTTTGTAGCGTGAGTAGATATAATATTAACATAACCAATTGGTCCTTACGTTAAATATAATTATTTAGATATTTCTTGCAATTAATGATGTAACATGCATTAGCAAAAGAAAAATTATTGTTTTATCATGATATAATGAGTTGATATACCATCTTGGTGTCCTAAACTGTACTCAAAGCATCCAAATGTTAAAGCATAGGACATATCAAATATAAAAAGTTTCCAGCTAATGCTAATCACAACTGCAATCTCCTGTTGGACCAGGTCAGGGTCAAACTTGACTCCAACAAATATCCCTACAACCAACCAAATATCCCTACATCCAGATCCAGTCTTGTTATCAGAAATCCTTCACTCTTATGATTGTTAGACCAACTAGTGTAGACTCTAGAGACCCTCCCTAGGAGGTAAAGAGTAACAAGCAGAACCACGAAGACAAAGGGTTAACATCACAAAAGATAACAACAGCAATTTATCCGAACATTGTGGACTGCTACCTGAATCCTTTTTCTGCATTCAGCTCTCTAAGAACAAACCTTTTCCTAAAAAACAACTATCATATTCTTTTCAACCGCCTTAGTCCACATTCACTTATGTCCACCTCCCAGTTCTTGCTCCATCAAAATTGTGTTCCTATCAATCTGGATGCCTATCAGTTCTAACCAGTGTACTTCATAGCTGCTTTGCACATACCCAAATCATCTCAACATTTCACTCTCATTTTCATCATAAACAAGCTAACTTTTAGCTTGTTATGCACCCACTCCTTATTCTATATTTTACCATTTTGTTGATCATCCATCTCAACATTTTCATTGCAGTTACTCTTTTTTAGGATATTATGTTTCAGCAGCAATTCAGTTTCAATATGCCTAGTAACTTCATCCATAATCATCACAGAATATTAAGGATTCACTGAATCTTGGTACATGCTTATGGGATGGGCAATGGCTGCATCTTTCCTTAGTCCCTACAATTGTTCTTGAGGTTACTACTTTGTCATATGAACACAAGTCATATCAAACTATTAGACACCTATTTTATCATGCCACATTATCTACATTAGAAATCACATTGCAAGCTCTCTATAAATATTTATGTAAATCTCTTTTCTTTCTATATGTCTCATTAATTGTCCTAATAGGTAAATAGCAACCATGGCCAACCTCCTGATCATGAAACAAATTGGTTTTTTGACACTGGATGCAATCATTGCTTCTTCTTTTTTTAGATTTTGCTAATTACACCGTCCCAAAGGTACAGTTTACTCATAAGTTTGATTACATGATAATGTGTACTGTGTACAACAGCTATCATGATGTATGAAGGTAACATGTGGATGAATTGACTAGAATAATCCTTTTAAAAGAAACTAGATTAAGTAAGATTCTCCAGTGAAGCAGGTGGATAAGCCGGTGAAAACTATTAGGCATTATTGAGTTATATGCAACTCCACAATGTATTATCATGCCAAATAAAGCTTCTATTGACTGAGAATTTCTGAAAAGTGCAATCACAAAAGCAGCTAGCAAAAAAATGCCTACATGTTCTTATGCAGTGTACAAATTTGGTTAGCTTCTAACAACTGACACAATACTAAATGATGCATATAAAATAATCCAAAACATGCTCAAGCTTTCATTACTTATTTAACAGACTTTTATAAACATCACCTGAATTGATAACCAGATAGCTTCCATGACCATAATATCCTCAAGATCCAGATCAAAGTTATCTTCCCTGCATATAATGGGCATCATTTGGTTAGGAGTCACCACAGAAAATATGATGGAAACTGGTTGGTGTATGGATGCAGGATAAAAACACAGGATAAGAAAAACCAAGCCATAACTTGATATTCAAAACAAATTTAAGAACAACCATGTATCATTTTCCAGAAGCAGAAGACTAGTATCCAGCCAAGTAGCTAACCATCAAAAGACAACCAACCAGAACTTTTTCTATTAAAATATTAAATTATGAGAACTATCAACAACCCAAGGCATCATAGCAACAAAGACTTATTGCTGTCGCTTAAATGACATGATTGCAACAATTGATCAAAAATATGCAACAAATATGTTTTATGTAGTATTGAAATAAAAAGCAGTATTTGAACTTTGAAGAACAAATTCAAACAGATAGAGGAAAAAGAATAATTATGGCATATTCTTGTGGTAGAAAATATGATTTTGGATTGAAAAAAAGGCTATCATAAGATAACATAAGATTTGGAGAGCTCAAATAGCACCAAAAGATGTATTGCACCCCATGTGAAAACATAAAGACATGCTGATGACTTACAAATGTCTCCAGAAACAGAATTTTCAACATTTAAGATGCATAGCAATCACAGCATTCTAGACTATGAACAATTTATAATCATAAATAGCATATATATATAATGGCACATCATTGCAGTAAATATTCAGATGCTCTCTATTGACACCAAATGGGTGTTCAAAGCTCTAAAACAAGAGAAAGAGCTCAAGTACCACTTATATTTTAGGTTTTGAATATGTTTTTTAAATAATAAATAAATAATAAGAAGTAAAATGGAATATGATTAATAAAACTCAAGATCAAAGCATGGTTGTGCCACTCTACAATAACCACAACAAAAACAAAGACCTCCCTGAGAAAGGGTCACCATCAGGCAAGGTTCTAAATATCAGATATCTGCATCGAATAGGATGGGGGTTTTCATATCGGATAGGAGATATAAGATATCTCAGGGATATGTGCTCATATCAGGTGTTTATATTGAAGACTTTGTATACGTATCAAATATGTTCGTTTGATATGTTAAGGGTATGGTTTAATGCTCTTATGCCATCTATCTAACAACTATAGCATAATATGTGTAAAGGCATTCAAGAACACATACAGTTATAACACAATAAATAATCCATTGAACAAATTAGTCTAAAGTTGTAAACAAAAAGAAGAAAAACAAATGGGTTAAGGAACGACAATGATAATAGTGAAAGCAAAATTAGAGTAATAATAGTTTCAGCGACAACAACAATAGTGACAACAGCAATAGCAGCAGTGAAGCTAGTAACCAAAGTAAAGGGGAAAGAAGAAGGAAACCATTAAATTAGGTTATACGCCTTGAGCAGTACTTTAAGAAGCTCCGTAATGTATATCTCCGGCATTTTGAACCGTCAACAGTGCGAGAAAGATTCTCTTTCTCAAATTTTCATTGCAATAATTTAATAATCTAGTTGGTTTAAACATAATCCTACGGGCCATTCTAAAAAAAAAAGATTTAAGCATAGATGAAAGAATTTACGTTTTTCTTATATGTAGGAAAGTGATTCGGTATTGGGTGTGAAGCCTAAATCCATCTATAAGTTAAGGGCTCAATTGAAAAAAATGAACCATATTGGGTGACATTTCGAGATGATATACCAGGCCTATATATCAGGCATTATCGCAAATATCGGCCAATATGTGCAAAAAAACGTTATGACCCTCTTTTACCATATCATCATGGCCCCAGAAAAGGATATATTGGGGATACTGAGAGCAGTGCCAACAGGAAATCCCTTATATCCATTTTGCTCAGCCAAATCACTTATCAGTAAACTTCACATCATTATTAGAAAAGGAGTGAAGCCCAAGTGTCCATTAGACAAAAAGAAGGGAATATACATCATTACAAACCTATTTTGCCTTAAATGTGAAGGCTGCCTGCTCGCTGGGACAGGAAATGAGCCTTCAGAAGAAACAATCTCACTGCCATGTGCTGAGAATCTAAAAGATGGCACTGTGGAGATAAATGCACAATGTGAGACCTTGTATCTAGATGAAGAATTGTTGCATAGCATAAGAAGGAAAAATGGCAAGCCTAATAACAAACTACAGTAGCCAACCTGAGCTGTTTGCCACATCCTGGTATTCAACTTCTCCTGTATTTATTAGTCTGCTGGATGAACTTAGATCTTGTCTTTTTTGCATTCTTTCTTCTGCATCTTGAAGTTCTTGTTGCCTCATCCTTATCTGTGCTTCAATAACCTTCTGTTCTTCCTGCAGATTAACAGAAACCACATGGAAAGAGGACGTCAGACTGCATGTTCAGAATTAAGGCCATGATTTATTGGGTGTAATTGTATTTGATAACTGCATTTGCTTGGAGGGAAATTCTAAATTTTGGTGGGAACTCCTAATTCCCATGCAAAATTTCAAAATTAGTTCAATTACAACCACAAATTTGAATGGGAATTAGGTATTCCCACCAAATTTTAAAATTTCACTCTTTCATCTGCAAATGTGTATTCCGATGGAAATTACACCCAGTCAAACACAACCTGAGTATAAAAACACTTGCTTTTTATCCCCTTCAAACTTTATTCATAGGAGAAACAAAAGCAAACAAGTATAACTCACTACAGGAAAAGAAGAGTACACCACTTCTGCTGGCAAGACAATAAAAGGTCATAAAATACTTTACCACTTGTTCAATACCCTTTTCTTCCTTTGTCCTCACACCACGATACTCCACAGCATAATTTGATGTTTTGCAGAAGGGACACCTTACAATGTTAAGTACTAAAACTTACTTTTCTATTGATATAGCACCATCAAAATCCAAAAGAGCATTTTCTAGCTTGTTTTTTTGTGAAACAGAACGCATACAAAAGGATACTGTGTGGGCCGAGTAGAATGAGGTGGTTTCATCTGCAGAAAACACTCTGGCAAGGAGTATTCCATTGAAGTTGAATCAGAATAATAGCTAATAAAAGAACTAAAACAAAGTAAAATATTTCAAATCAACTATGCCTCTTCAAAGCTCAATCGCAGAGCAGTAGTACCTGTACATATGCCTTTCATGCAACATCTCGAGCGATTCAGACTTGGATAGTACTAGGGAAAAAAGACGCAACAAATCAAAATTCAGCTGGTTAAGTTGCTCGAGAAAGCAACATCTACTCTTTAAAATGAATAGAAATCACATCAAAGACAATTTCAACCAATAAAAAATACTAGTGAAAATGGCTGAAAACACAAATACTAGAATTAAACCAAGTCTTTAAAGATGGTAATGGACTCCATGGGTCAATTTTTGGCCCATTATACAAAATTTTGAATTAAAAATGAAAATTTTATTTTTCTAATTTAAAATTTTATATAGAACAGACCAAAAATTGACCTATAGACGCGTCCATTACCATCCCGACAAGTCTTCAATAACACGGACTAGAACGAGAAAACAGAAATAAAATATGCCAGAATCAACTAGAGTGCAATTATTTGGCAGAAGCAATCCTGTGAAATAGTAAACCGCAACGAAATTTTACTCTGTTTAAGCTTGCAGAAAGAAAGAAAGAAAGATTAAAATGACACCCAATGCATAAATAGAAGCCATGAATATATAATCTGCCAAAAAAGGAGTGCAATTTCCAAACATGCGAATAAGCTTTCAGTTGAAATACACTTGCTCCCAAGTTCCATAGAGCTAATAATAGCAATTGGTCACTGTGATCCTGCTTCAACTGAGCAAACAACCTCATTGAATTTAAAGTCCTAGAAAAGATAGGGTTGAAATGAACAGAAAGGCGAGGAATGATGAGAATCAGAACCACTTATGCAGTGCAGTTCAACAAAATATCATCCATTAAGATGTAAAGGGAGCAGCATGGCAGTGTCAAATTTGGGCAAGTTTAATAGGCTATTCACTGAAACTATTAAAATATAAAGAAATGGATCAGATACAGTAACATGACATGCTTCAATAAGATACAGGCATCCCATAAACAATGAGACATATCCAAAATAGGAGCTCTCACAAGCACGCACATGTCTCCCTGGATAATGTCGTGAACAAACAAATGAAAATTTAATTTCATGATCGATCCAACCAAATGAAGCAAATAAACATCCATAATAGAAAGAAATGAAACACCAGCTGCTATTACAAAAGGAAGCAATGAAGTTAACCAGATTCCATATCTCAATGCTTACTCAAAAGCATTCCTAATTCAATAAAATCAAGTGCATAATGAAATTAAACAATACAAAAACATTTTTTTATGTTTTATAAAATAAAATTACGCTTACGACCCCACTAAATTAGAACAACACCAAAACAATTCGACCAAGCTGGCATTTTTTTTACTACTCCCTTCACAAAAACACAAACAACAACCAAATTGAGCACAAGACATCCCCATTCTAAGCAATTTCAGCTGAGAAATCACACACACACACACACACACACACACACACACAGAGAGAGAGCGCGCGGGACGCGGCGGGCCGGGGGGGGGAGGGGGGGAGGGGAGAGAAATCGATACCAGAAAACAAATGGGGCACTCGTCAAGATCGATGCTGCAGTCCTCGTCCCCAGGATAACAAGGCGCGAGCTTTGAATCGAGAATCAGCTTCCTGAGCTTCTTGTGATCGATGTCCCGATGCTGATACAGCCCCTGCGGCCTCGTGTACTTCTCGTCCACCACTTGCCTCCTCCTCCCAATCTTGTTCCCCATTGAGAAAACCCCTCTCGCTCGATCGGCCGATCAACTCCCCCGACGAAACCCTAATCGACCGGCGGCATCCTCTCCGATCGCATCATCGAAACCCTAGCAACGGCAGCAGGCGGGTCAGCAAGCGGGCTGCTGGGGGATTCTAACCCGACAAGATCGGGAGAAAGACGTCAAGACAAGAGATTCACCGAAGTTTCTCTGAGAGAGAGAGAGAGAGAGAGAGAGGCGAGCGCTGCTGCTGCCCTTTTTCTTTTTCCTTTTTTTTTAGGATTTCTTTGTAATAACAGTTTCTGTAGGGATTTGATTTAGTTTAGTTTAGACAGAAGTGGTTGGAGTTGGAGAGATTTGGATATTCTTCGGTTGCGTGATCATGGTTTGTCCACTTGCGATGAGAGAGAGAGAGAGAGAGAGAGTACGATTAATGATGAGGGCGGGGTTTAAATAAAGGGCAAATGGGTTGATCGACCGGAGCGACCACCGCTTGGGAACTTCTAAAGGGGCACAAGATTTTTCCTAGTGAGCCCAGATTTCCTAGTGAGCCAGTTTAAGTTAAGAAAATGGGAGAATTTCTTAGTGAGCACATATTTATTCCCAAAATACCCTTCTACTATATCTCTCATCTCTCTCTCTCTTGAATCTCAGTCCGAATTTTCCGTGCTCCGCTCTTTTCTCCTTCCCAACCCCCCATCGCTCTCTTCTCCTTCCCAACCCCTCGCCGCCGCCACCTCCGCTCCCACCCAGCTCCGCCCGACCCCACCCAGCTCCGCCCGCCCCCAAATCCTCCGCTCCTATCCCCTCCGCCCCCACCCATCTCCGCCCGACCTAACCCAGCTCTGCCCGCCCCTACCCCCTCCGCCCCCACCCGCCTCCGCCCTCCCCCACATCCCCCTCCGCCCCCACCCGGCTCCGCCCGACCCACACTCTCCGCCCGCCCCCACATCCTCCGCCCCTACCCCCTCCCCCCCACCCGCCTCCGCCCGGCTCCCCCACCCTCCGCCCGCCCCAACGCGCCCCGCCCCCACCCGCCGCTGCCACACCCCCACCGTCTGCCTCCAGTGTCCGCTGCCACACCCCAACCCTCAGCTACCTGATTTCTTCTCGGTTAAGGATTTTTGAGGTCTACTGTAAGTCTCCTTTAATTTAAATTTAATTTTGTTTTATTTTGTTTATTCTTATATACTTTGTAACTGTCTTGAAAATTGAAAACTTCTTGTATGGTTCGATAATAATTTACATTCGGAAAATTCTAAACGAGTACAATTTTTTTGTTAATTTTGTTTATTTAATATTTAGATTATAATTACGAAAAAAGTATAATATTGTAATCGTAGTTGTAAAATTTGCGAAACAAGTAGTTATTTTCTAATTGTAGGTGTTAATATTAAAATTTAATAATTAATTTAGAAGTTGAAAATAAATAGATAAAATATTATATTTGTAACAAATTATACTTTATTACTACTTATTTGCTCATAGAAAATTTATTGCTTTGATAAAATGTTTCTATAAATGAAATATCTTTGTGTTACATAGATGGATCCGTTACTTAGAATATTATTCCTAATTATTACGAGAGTAATAGGTTTTAACCTAGTTAATATTATGATACTGTCGCTAGCAAATAGTAATTCAACAGCAAAAAACCCAATTTTTACTATATTAATTGATACTTGATACTTACGTTTTATTAGATTTTTATTATGGTAAATCTCAACATTATACATCCGTATCTAAATGTTAGTTCTTGAAAATGTCATCATACATTGTTTATTACATCATTTGAGTTTTTACTATGATAAACCAAGTTATTAGAACATGGAATCAAAACTATCAAATTGACTTATTTTATTATAGAGATTATTTTATAGTGGTGGATGGTTCGTATTATCATTATCATTATCTTATTATTGTTATTTTAATTTATTAGATTATATCATGTTAAATCTAATTATAAAAAATATGAAAATTAAATACATTGAACTGATATTGTTTATCGTTAAGATTGCATGCAATGGCGTATAGACATAGTTATTATATTATTAACTTGAAAATTGAATATTATCACCTTTGGCATTAATCTAAGAGATTGATAATATGGATAATAGAATAATTAGATATTGGGAAATACCAAACTAAAAAGAGGTGCACATTGAAATGATGTATTGCCATTGTTATTAGATATGAGATAAGCTCTATCTATGTTATTCGTGATTATGTCTCCCAGGTGCTTACAAGATGGATGACGACCATATCATTCTTAACTCTATTTTCTTGGGTGATTACTTGCGCAAGGAGCGATCTGGATTGTTATTTACTGCACTTGCGAAGATCAAAGCCGTGCTAACCGGTTGCAGTCAATTTGAAGAAGAACCACCACAAGAGCAAACGGAGGAACCGACACCAGATCAATCCACTCCTAATGCACCCGATACGGCAATTATGACTCGAACCAGAAGCAGACGTAATCCCCCGAGAAAAACAAGGAGACAGTGATCATTGCACGAGTTATGTAATGATATGGATAATGTATGTAACTTGAAGTGGCCGGTGTAAAATTATTTCTTGCAAACATATCAAGTTATGTTGAATTTATGGTTTTTTCTATGTAATGATCTCTCTTGTTCGCTTTTTCTCGTTTTAATATAAACACTATTTCATTGTATCATAGTTGTGTCGAAATATCTATGTATCGGAGTATCCATGTTTCATTATATCATTATTTCAGTGTATCATGAGTATCTGTGTATTTGTGTATCAGCAATATCATTATATTTTCGTATCTGGAGTATCATTGTGTGTCGGTGTATCATTATAATCCACTGATTGATGTATCAGTGTATCAATGGGGTTGGTGATGTGTATCCGTATTTAATTGTATGTTTTCTTGCTTCCTTGCCTAAATTCCAAAAATAATATATAAATACGTAATAATAAAAGTCCATACACTGCGTTACTTTCATTACAACTAAATATATCAATTAACCACTGGAATATTCAGAGGCCGAGTTGATGGCCACTGTTCGGGATGGCAGTCCGAAAGAATGGGATTCGTTCGGACTGACAGTCCGAACAGCGGGGGATCGTTCGGACTGTAAGTCCGAACAGTCCTAATTCGTTCGGACTGTAAGTCCGAACGACACCCTGCTGTTCGGACTGTCATTCCGAACAGCGGGATTTCGTTCGGACTGTAAGTCCGAACGGGCTAAAAAAAATTCTGCGCGAGAAGGAAGAAGGGCAATATGAGAATTTTTTTTTTAGGGCAAACTTGATATTTATACTGAATTTTAACTAGGCTCACTAGGAAAAAACTTGTGCCCATTTAGAAGTTCCCCCACCGCTTTGATATTTCCCTTTTTATTTTCCCTATTTTTTAAATAAATATAAATAAATAAATAGGTCATGTGATCTTGGGGGTATCGTTTCTTGCTGATGATGGCAATTTTTTTTTTGTGAAGGAGAAAAGCGAGGCGCCTTATCTTAAGGTTGGGACCGCTTTCGCCACTTTTTTGACCATGCGGTCCTTGTCTGACATAAGTAAGGGGAGAGGTGAGACTTGAGGTCGGTCGGGTTGGTTCGGAAAGAAATAGCGAGTCATAAGTGGGCTGGCCCACTTCGGCCCATGGGAAAGAGCAATTTCGAGCCCTTCGTGTACCATCTCCTGTGAGCATGGATTGGTTCTGGTACATTTTTACAAAATCGGACTGAATCAAAATCAAAATCAAACCAAACTAACTTCATTAAAAATAAGAAAATTTAATTATTTCAGTAAATATATCTCTCCCATAAATAAAATTGATATTGAATTTATTATAAATGCATTTATATATGTATTTGTATATATATTTATATATATATATATATATAGAGAGAGAGAAAACGGGAAATACACCGGCGGTGAAGGAAGTTTCCTTCACCGCCGCTTAGGTGGCCCAATAAAATTATTACACGTGGTGTCATTTAAGAGAATGCATTTATTTTGTTATCTTGAATGACGCCCCGTGTTATAATTTTATTGGGCCACGTAAGCGGCGGTGAAGGAACTCCCTTCACCGCCGGTGTATTTCCCATTTCCTCATATATATATATATATATATATATATATATATATATATATATATATATATATATATATATATATATATATATATATATATATATATATATATATATATATATATTATTATATATTTAATTTTTAAATAATTTGGTATGGTTTGGTTTCGGATTCCAAACCTCAAAACAAAAAAACCAACCGAATTATTTTGTTTCGATTCGATTTAGCTTATTCAGATCAGTTTCGATCAATTATTTTGATTTTAACCGAATTCTGCTCACACCTACCTCGCTCTAACTAATCACGAAAAGATGAATATAATGTTGAGGAAGCATTCCGCCGATACATCCTACTTCTCTAAGATGTTAATAATAGATATTTCTAACTCTTCATATCATTTGTCTTATCTTATTATATACAAAGTTGTTGTATGTTTTCTTTCTCCTTTTCTTTTTTTCTTTTTTTTTTCTATCCTTGCTGCACCATTCTAATGAGCCTGATTTGCCATATCTAGACACTTCTGAGTTCTGATATGTAGATTGATGTGGAGGAAGAACACCACAGTTGGAATCATTTTTTGAGGAGTAACCAAATAGTTAATAGGTGTTTTTGTGGAGAGAGCTTTATGAGGATATTTTTATTTTACTAATTGATATTTCAATAATATTGACAATTGAGTTTGTTCTTCGTACCGTGTGTCTCAAACTTATAATAAGAATGATTGTTTCCCTTGGCCTTTTCGCGTGCATTGTTTAGGTGATTGTTTATTTGAAATAAATTTTCTTATTTTTATTTCATGTCATTATTTCTTTGATTATATGTGTATACAAAGTGGTGACAGTAATATTTGTACGATTATCATAGCATTTTTTAGCTTGGCATATTTACTTAAATATGTTATCGAATGATAGCTACACTTTGGTCTGCGGAGCAATACATTACAAAATTAAACGATGCAATCCTAACGCTGATTATATGTTTAGAAATTATAGCAAAAAACAAATCTTTGGTAGTGAAATTAGATAATCATAGCACCATCCAACGATTTAAAAAAGAGAGTTGCTAGATGCACCCCATACTTTTCTTAGGGAGCCCCAATTTCTCAGTGAATTCCAAGAAATTTTAAAACTTATTCAATTTTTCTTAGTGAGCTCCATATTTTTTTTTATAGAATTGTCCCTCTTCTCTCTCTCTTAGCAATACTAGTAGCAACGGTGGCAGTGACAATAACAACGGCGACGACAATAATGACGGCAGCCGCAGGTGCTCGCCACTGTAGCTATCTCCTGCTGTTGCAGAGGTGGCCAGCAACAACAATAATTGCTGTCTGCCGTTGCGGCCGCCACTGCAGCGGCGACGGAGGAGGATTTTTTTTGCTGAGAAGAAAGAACTGAGGGTTTTAAGTTTTCATGACAAACTTATAATTAAATCATAGGCTCATTAAGAAAAGTCTGGCCGCATCCAGCAATTCTCTTTAAAAAAATTAATTTTTCATCCTGCTATGGTGTCAAGTATGCTACGAAACATCAACTTGCTAATTTTCACGAGGCTTGTCATGTAGAAGCCCGCTAACGAATAGGATCTAGTCTCGCACATGTCTTGACGCATTGAGAGCCACTAAAGGTAAAAATTCACACATAGTTATCTGCTTTTAGCACACATGCGTGTTAAATTGAGATGCTAAAACCAATCTGAACCCATCCAAACTCCCAAGCTTGATTGCTAATTCTAAACCAACTGAAAGTTTCGGATTTGCTTTGATCTAAAACCTTATAGAAAACTATGAAACTGGACATGCATTCTTATTTCTCTTTTTTTTTTTTTTTGGGGTACCTTTTTAAATAACATTGTAGCCTAATTAAATTTTCTGATCGCTAGGTAAAGAAATCTAACTATGGAACTTTACTTTTTAGATCATGTGGTGGTTACCCATGGGTTACCTTGGATTCATTGGTTTTAGATATAAAATATTGGGTTAATTACGCTCACACTCCTTATAATATAAGGATTATATAACTTATCACGCATAAAGTTTAAAACTCTAACTTAGACCTCCGGGGCCGCAAAAAAAAAAGCTAACAGGAAACACAAACGAAAATATTTTTTTCGCTATTCAGGGAGTCTAAGTGAGAGTTTAAAATTTTAGGGGTGATAAGTTATACAATCTCATATTACAGAGGGTCTGAGAGTAATTAACCCTAAAATATTTTCCAGTCATTTCATTGTTACATAATTTTTTTGGTTTTTTTAATAGACCACATAACTTGGACTTAAACTTTGGACATCTTGTAATCTAATCACTCTTCTTAGCAACTGAGTCAAAAGCTAATATGATTCTCTCTCATTGTCCATTGGACCAAAATTTTCTGCCATAGAAATATTTAAATATCATTATTTGAGCACTGGGCTATTTGTCACATAACGAAATTCCCCGCGACAATTTAAATATATGTTACTATTTTCTTTCTGATTTTTTATATGCAAAATGAGTGGATATTAGGGTATTTCTTTAGATTTATAAAATCACCATAAAGAAAATAAACCTTATTTTTGGTTGGGATATTTATACGAGTGTTATTACCGATATCTTACCCATATAATGTATGAAAGAGTTCGCGTATAGTTTACGATCGGCTCATATGCAGTTTCTCTAAGATTTGGGGGAAATTCTAAATGCGGACCATTTTTCCCCCAGTGAGCACCATTTTCCCCTGAGTTGTAAATCACTTTATTGTGGGGTGTGGTACTCACTCGGTAAAATGTGGTGCTCATTTAGAATTTCCCTAGATTTGGCCGTACGGAATATTAACGCGACCAAGTAAAAGAATATCTCGCCCGTAAAAATCGGTCCGATCCTGCATTCTCCCTCTCTCTCTCAATCGCAATGCGGAGCTCTAGGGTTTCGGAGCACGAGGATCAAAGAATCAGGTGATTCTCTCTCTCTCTCTCTCTCTCTCTCGCAAATTTAGGGTTTCAATTCGTGAGAAGAATATCTTTGTTTGAATTCTTTACATTCTCACTTCAAAGTCAGGGACTTTGGCCACACGTTTTTGTCTTCTTAGTTCGAAATTAGGGTTTCCTCTAGGGGATTGTACCTTTTAGATCAAATTAGGTCTTCCGCTTTGATTTTTTTAAGAACAATGACAGCTTTGATTTTCTTTTAGGAGATTTTTTTAAGAACTCTGGGAGTGCTTTGCTTAAAGATTTATCCTATCACTGTCTGTTCCAATCAGGATAAAGAAGGAGCAGACCGGTGAAAGCTAGAGTAAAACACTGTCATATATTATATTATGATATGAGTCAAAACATGATTTTTGTTAGGGCATTCCCTACTAAGCAATGCTACACCGAAACCCGGTGCTGAGTGAGGGTTGTTAGGTAATCCCGTAATCGCCCAGAAACGATGCTTTATGTCGGCGTCCAGATGTGGTGTCAAATGTAAAAGGGTTCCCATACCTTAGTTAGCGGACGGAGATAAAAAAGTTAGCTCATAAACATAGTATTTGGTTGGTATTGTGGAATATAGATTCTCTTAAAGGTAGATTAGCAGAGTTAGTTGATGATATGATTAGAAGGATGGTTAATATTGCTATTAGGCTAACTTTATTATATGACTGGAGAAGGATTATCAACGTGATCGATCTGGCGTGATTCTCTTTTGGTTCATATAGCTTACCCCAAGTACTTGAGATAAAAGGCTTAGTTGTTGTTGTTGTTGACCGTGGATTACTAATGTTTTCATTTCATTTAACTGGTTGGCTCTTTTTCCCGCAAGAATTGTCTTTTAGGTTTAAATTACGGCTTCGACCGCAAGCTTTTTATTTCTCAGTTCTAAATTAGGTTGTCCCATAAACGGCGTCACCTTTTGGGCTCAAATTCAGAATTCAGGTTCAATCACTAAGTAAGGTGGTCCTTATTCTGGATGACTTCGATGATCCTAAAAATTTATGACTTCAGATTGGGGGTTCATTCTCAAAGTTAAGTTTTTTACTTTCTGTTAGGGTTTGGCCGAATAAATTGTGTCCTTTTAATTTTAGACTATGCCTTCATTATCAAATTCAAATTTCTGGCACTATTAATATGATGTATAGGGTTCAAATTTTTTTAAGACTAGTTTGTAAATATGATCTAAATTCTGCTATCCTATGGGATTTTGAAGCTTTAAACCCTATTCTTTTCACCATAACTATTGAGACGGTAAAGATGTGACTTAGAAATTTGTTGTTCTGCTCCTTATCATCACTTACTAGTCTATAAACATTGGTTAGGATATGCGTTCTTTACTTATGTTAGCTGATTATTTACCATCTAGCACAACTTGTTTTATGCTTATGCATTAGCTATTAGCCTGAATCTTTAGTTTGCATTTTTTCAGTGATTTATGTCTTACATAAAGGTTCAATTAATATGGCAAGTGATGTTTCTCATGCATAAACTATAGAATCATCTATTTATTACCTCATCTATTTATTATCTCCATTTGGTAGCAGCTTTGCTGCTGTTTTCATATACTGCTTTACTAGCTGTGCCACTTTATCGAATTTAAAATTTTGAGGTTTTGTGCAATAGGATTCATTTGGTTTCATCCTCCACATATTCTTCAATTGTACAGCTGTAGTTAGCACTGATGTGTGGGCAATTTGCCATCACTGTATACTGCATTTTGTCGCAATTAAATATGTCGCCAGAAATTAAAATGTCTTTCATCTATTATCTTATGTTTGAGAAGCTAATATATCAAGAATGCTAGCTTGAAGATTAACTATTGGTCTTTTTTTTTTTTTTAAATATTTTAAATCTTGTGGGATGCTAGATGATTATTGGTCCTTATTTATCACTCTCAATCCTATTACTTCAGTAAAGAGTTCACACACAACAAGCTTCTGCGGATTAATATAGTTACCAATCCAATTTCTAATATGCATGCTGAGCTTTCTTCAAGTTCTATTTTTCCAATGCTAATCAAGTCAAGTTTCAGAATTTTTATAACTAGGTATGCATCGCGCTACTACTAATATTTAGCTTTAGTTTTAGCATAATACTCCCACGTCTGATGCTTATTTTTTCATTTTAATAAGTCTAATTTTTAATATGGATGCTTCATGTTGACATCAAACTAATACATTTAAACTTGTTATGCTATTGCTAATTCCGAACATATTTTTCTGGTAGTCTAGCTTCTATCATTGATTTATACCAACAAAAGGACAATTAGGAATACAGCGTCTGATGCTTATCTTTGCAGTTTAATATATTTGAAGTGTTAATTTCAATGTTTCCCATTGACATCAAATCTAACATTTGATCTTGTTATTATTACTGCTTATTTTAAACACATTTTAAATAATTTTCTGGCAGTTTAGTCTTCTTTTATTGATCTATATGAACGCACAGAATAATTAGCTAATACAGTATCTGATGTTTTTTTTTTCAGTTTAATAAATTTGAAGTTTTAATTTCGATGTTTCCTTTTAACATCAATTCTAACATTTGATCTTGTTATACTACTGCTTATTTTGAACACATTTTCAAGAAATTTCTGGCAGTCTGGCTTCTTTCATTCCTCTATATCAACACATAGAATAAATAGCTAATATAGTATCTGATGTTTTTTTTTCTTCTCTCAGTTTATTAAATTTGAAGTTTTAATTTGATGTTTTCTATTGTCATCGAATCAAACATTTGATCATGTTACTCTACTGGCTAGTTTGAACACATTCTCGGTTAGTTCTTTCATTTATTTATATTAACAAATAAATAATAATCAAACTTTTAGCAGTCCATTTTGGGGACATGGTCGGTTTTCTTTGCTCACTGCAGTAAAGAAATAAATCTTTGTTCGTATCATTTCAAAATGAGTTTTTTCGGAATTGTGCAAACCATTAAAAATAATTGTTTCCTTCCCTATATAACTGTAGTTAGTATTTCGACATTTTATTCTACTCCATAACTAACTTTATCAGGTTCCTATATGGCGGTTCTCATTATATTAGTCAGATCATTCACTTACCTCTAGCCATGTAATCTCAATCGGAAGATGATACAGGAGTGAAGGAAGTTTTTTTTTTAATTCCTTTTTTTGTTGAGAAAAACAGGAGGGAGAGAGTTCCCTTGAATTATTTGTGTTCGATAAACACAACCTATCAATTTATCTTCTGTTCTTTCTAAAGCTATATAGCTAGTTCGAATTTGCTATATGTAACCTGCCTCAACTTTGACTAATAATTGCAGATTGAGAAGTCATGGTCCTTGTGTACTAGAAACTCATAAATTGTGTTTGATTTGGGATGGTCAATCAACTATCTGTTCTGCTTCAGACCCTGGCTGCTTGAACTTTTTCCAAGCTGGAGGAAGTAATGCCAAATGCTAGAGAGTTGTTTGGCCGAGTGTGTTGACATGGTGCCAGGAATAAACAAGCAGTCAGACTAGTGTGTACCAAGTGTTTGGGGTGTGCTGATCTAACGGAAATGGGTCTGCTACTGAATCTTGTTACAGCCTTTGGGTGCTGAACTTGTAGGATTCTTCGTATTTTCTTGATCTCTTTCAGTATCGTTGTGGCTGCTGTAGGTTTCTCGGGTCTCTTATCTGCCTAATGCTGGGGCACATGGCATTTGTTTCCACCATGCACCAGCCATTTACTAGGGAGAGACCCTCTCAGAGTGATTCTAGTTGTGGCTACAAAAGCCTTTGTTATGTTTATGAATTTGACTGTGGAGGAAAATGTGAGTCCAGTTTCATGCAAAGAGAGATTAGAATATACCATGATAGTGGAGGAAAGATATTAACATCAGGTAATAGACAGTCACATGATTGAATTGCATCTCGGATCTGGCGGAGCATTTGATAGGTTTTATCTTGGTCGGATTGTCTTTCCAGGTTCATGACCGAATGAGCTAGAGCACGGGTAACTGGTACTACGAGACAATGATGGATAAGGGTTTTCTAGCAAAAATATATAATATGTTTGACTGGTTGTTATCGTTTTGTTTGTTTTCTATTTTCCTCATCCTATTTTGTTCTCCTTCTATAGCATAAACATCCCATGTCGTGTTTCTCATGATACTCTCATATATTGCTGCATGTGGAATACATCTTATTCGGCGAAGCCGCATATAACTTGTTCTTTGTTTTGAAAATCTTCTGTCTGTGAACATTTGATGTGGTATTATTGGCTTCAGAATGATATTTTGACTGTAATTTGCCATCTTATTATTGGTTATAGCTTTCTATTTTGAAGCACGAGCTGTGGGAGATATGGCGAAAATTTGTCATTACATTCTTGTTTACTAGTCTCTAACTGTGTACACTATCTCAAACCCCAGAGCTATTGGTGAAATTAGAAATTAAATTAGAGAAGCATGTAACTACTTTTTGTTTATATGTTCTTATTTTTCAAGAAAAATTATATTTATTAATGATGTTTTCATACATACTCTTCAAGGTTTTCGAATTATTTTGTGGAAATTTTCTTCCTTCTTCAACTAAAGGTATCAAAGTTGAATCCATAATGATTTTCACAATATAAGAAAACTAATTTGGTTTTGGCTAACATGTATGACAATACATTCTCAAAATACAAATTTAACATTTACTCGCTCAATGTTTATGCAACTTATTGTGGTATGTTAAAATGATAAATTTGTGAAAATGATGAAAGATGAAAATTCTATGCCGATTTATAGCTAGCTTAGATTTTGAATTAACTATAAAAAATTATTTTTCATTCAAGTTTTATTGGTATCCAAGGGTTACGAGTCTATAGTTAGGTATTAGTAAAGATTTAATTCAGATACGTTGATTCTCAGGCTGTGTCTGGATTGAGGGAAAATGAAGGAAAAGAAAAGAAAATGACAGGCTGTGTCTGGATTGAGGGAAATGAAGGAAAAGAAAAGAAAAGAAAAGAAAATGAAAGGAAAGGAAAAGAGAAAGGGAAGGAAAATGATACGAAAATTGGTTTTCTTTTTTATGTTTGGTTAGAAAGAAAATAAAGAAGAAAATCTCAAGGAAATTTTAGAAGAAAATAGTTTTTTATATTTGGTTGCTCAATAGAAAATTAAGAGGAAAATATAATTTTAATTAAACTATAGAAACTTTTAATATTAATTTATATATTATTGATATAATTTTTAATTTTTAAATAATTAAGCATATAATAAACAAAGCGTCCGAACTTTACAAAATTTAAAAATATCATGGGACTAAAATTACAAGGAAGTTTCTACAAAAATTTTTCTCCCTTTTTTCTTTTTCTCTCAATTTTTCTTTTCTTTCATTTTCTCCTGCGTTTGAGGAAGAAAGGAAAAAAGTAAAAAAATCTAATACATTTTCTCTCATTTTCTTTTCTTTTTATTTTCTCTCAAATTTTCTCTTTAATCAAACAATGAAAAATAACTTTTCCTTTCTTTTTCTTTTATTTTCCTTCATTTTCTCCCAATCCAAACACAGCCTCACACAATACTAAATTTAATGGTGTAGCGCTATTGCTGTGCATCTAGCAATATTCATTTCCATGCAAGATGTTTTGGGTTTGAGCCCGAGAACTTCCTGTGCCTAGTTTAAGTATAGAGTTTATTTAGTCTTTCAATTAAGTTTTACAAAACTATGTATACAAACCTATAATAACTCTGGTTTTACTAAGTAAGATATTACATCCAAATTAGACCTAAATGATAGTGAGATAAAGTTACTAGGATATATAGAAAGATAGATAGTATACTTTAGTTACATACTATATATATTTGAAGACCAATGAGTTAAAAAAAATAAAACGGTACATAACAAAAATTTCGAATTTTGAGAGATCAGTACCACGAATAAATTGCTCTAAAATTGAATATAAAATATAAAACTCTAAAAGCTAAATATATATATATATATATATATATATATATATATATATATATATATATATATATATATATATATATATATATATATATATATATATATATATATATATATGAGGAAACAGGAAATACACCGACGGTGAAGAGAGTTCCTTCACCGCAGCTTAGGTGGCCCAATAAAATTATTACACGTGGCGCAACTTAAAGTAACAAATAAAAGAACTCTCTTAAATACCTCTTGAGTGGCGCCACATATAATAATTTTATTGGGCCACCTAAGCGGCGGTGAAGGAACGTATTTCTCGTTTCCTATATATATATATATATATATATATATATATATATATATATATATATATATATATATATAGAGGAAACGGGAAATACACCGGCGGTGAGGGGAGTTCCTTCACCGCCGCTTAGGTGGCCCAATAAAATTATAACACGGGGCGTCATTCAAGATAACAAATAAATGAATTCTGTTAAATGATACCACGTGTAATAATTTTATTAGGCCACCTAAGCGGCGGTGAAGGAAACTCCCTTCATCGCCGGTGTATTTTCCGTTTTCTTATATATATATATATATATATATATATATATATATATATATATATATATATATATATATATATATATATATATATATATATATATATATAGGGTGAATATTAAACGGGCTCTACGAGGCATGTTGCAAAACAGGCCCAATCATCCCTCCATTTGTAAAAGCGAGATACCTCTCTCTCTCATCCCCAGCCATTTCCAAAGCATACAAAAATACGAAGAGAAAGAAAGAGAAAGAACACCATCAACCCTATACGACCCGATTCTTATCCCCTCTTTCTCTAGATCTTCTCTAGAAATAACGAGAGAGAGAGAATGTCTGTAGAGAAAGAAGGTGCTGCGATGGACCCAGGAGGTCCGGCAGCTGATGCGGAGATGTCGGAGGCGGGCCCACCGCCCGCGGCTCCTTCGGCGGCGGCGGGGGCACCGGCGGGGATGGAGAACATCTCGGCGACGCTGAGCCACGGCGGGCGATTCATACAGTACAACATCTTCGGCAACATTTTCGAGGTCACATCCAAGTATAAACCCCCAATCATGCCCATTGGAAAGGGCGCGTACGGCATCGTCTGGTAATTTCTCTTTTGATTTTTTTTTTTTTTTTTTTTTGGTTTTGGTTTTGATTTTGTTGATTTGAATGGTCGGAATGAATGGATCGATTGGATTGGTTTCAGCTCGGCGTTGAATTCGGAGACGAACGAGCAGGTGGCGATCAAGAAGATCGCAAATGCTTTCGACAACAGGATCGATGCAAAGAGGACCCTGAGGGAGATCAAGCTTTTGAGGCACATGGATCATGAAAATGTTAGTGAGTTTTTTTTCTTTTTTTTCTGGATTTATTCTGCTTTCAATTTTACTAGCATCTTTGATTTCGTTGGTTTTGTTGCAAGAGGAGAATTTTTTTTGAAACAACGGTGTTTGCTGTATTTAGAGTTAAGAGGAGGTTTAAATGTTCCTTCTTTGTTAAAGTTTGCCACAAATTATTTAAAAAAGGTAAAACTTTATTAGATTTGGATTGGATATTACTTGACCAAATAACTACTTATAATCATTTTAGAAAGTAGGATTATCATCCATGGTATTTATTGCTTCAGGGCATTGCATTGGTTTTGCAGCTAATGGTTGTAGATGTAAGTGGAGGGTTTGTTCTGTAAGTGGGGAGTTTGTTCTGGTGTATAGACTTATCTTTGTTCTACAAGCATAACCCTGAACATTATGAGTTAATCGCCCTTTTCTTGATAGTTTTTTCCCCCTTGTCAGTGTATACTTTTCTACTTGTATGAGTTTATTTGTTATCATAGCTCTTGCTGGTTCTGATGCAACTAAGCCTCTTGAGGATACTTTTACCTTTTCACCCACCCTTTCCCTTCAATTTGAACTTTATGAAAAGCCTCCTAACCTGAGATATCTATAGAAGTAGAGACATGCAACTACTTGTCTACTACCAGGGGCACTTGTCACCTCAACCTAGTTATATACAGTGTAGGTACTAAAAAATAAAACAATCTGCAAAAAAAGAGCACCAGATGCCCGTGGCCAAGGAGCGCGCGCCTTTCAGACGAGTGCATCTTATCCCAAGGCGTGCGCATCCTCAAAACGAGTGTATCTCATGTCCACTCACAATCCAAAAGCATAGTTAGGGGCGCATGTCGAGGAGCATATCCCTGATGCCACAGAATGCGCACTAAGGAGTGTGCACATTCCAGATGAGCGCATTCCATTCTCAGGAGCGCGCGCAACCCAGAAGCGTAACTAGATATACTCACTGGGCACCGCAAAGTGTGCACCGAGGAGCACGTGATCTCTAGACGATGCATCCAATGCCTAGAAGTGCACGTGCGTTCCCAGCAAGCGTGCGCCTCTCAGGCATGTGCTATCCGAAAATAAATTTAGGAACGCATACCGAGTCAGTGTGAAGCACAAACCGAGAAGCGCACACTCGGTGCACTGTGCACGCCATAAGATGCAATGCGCGAACCCAAAATGCAACACACGCATGCCCACAACGCATCGCATGCGCCCAATGCACCACCTGAGATGCTGTGCACGCCAACCCCATTGGGGGCGCTGTGCGCGCGCCCCACCGGGGGTGCTGCGCGGGGAGGTTGCACGCACTTTGTGCGCTTCGTACGCTCTCCCTTCTGTGCTCTACGTTCCGCTTTGTACTCCACGTTGCGCTTCATGTTCGCGTTCCAATTGTGGGAACAATCATGTTCACTCAATTTATAAAATGAGAAAGGGAAAATAAAGAGACCAGAGTTCAGAGAAATAGACAGAAGACAGAAGGAGTCCAGAAGAGTCAAGGCGTTCTTCCAAGAGTTTGGTGCAAAAAAAGAGTTTCCCTATGTTCGGATCGTCAACATAGTAGATCAATAACGCTGCATCACTGCCTTAAAATCCCACAAATAAAAAAGAAAAATTGAGCAATCTCTTTTCCCTATTCTTATAACTCGAGTTTAGTTGTAATTTTTCTTTTATTTGATGTAATTTCTTTACAAATGGCAACGAAAGAAAGTTCTCCGATTTCGGACGTACATACAGAGGGATAGATAGAAAGGGGTTTCCTCTTTCTTTGACAGTGTGCAAACTTTTGTACCATGTGTCTTGTGGTCCATGGTCCAATTGGCGTTTCCAACCTATAATGTAGGATATCATCCTTCACTTTCCTATTTGTTTTACCATGGTTGTGTTAGGAATACAGCTAGAGTACAGCTATATATAGCTACATCTCTTACAGTTTGACCAACTGGTTACAAGTTTTTCGGGCTTGCTTGTCAAGTGGTAACAAAAGTAAGAAATTGTAATTCGGTGGAAACAATACAAAAATTCTATTTCCTCCTTTTCTGGCAAGTGGAATAAAAAGGAAGGGAATTGGAAAGGGCTGTTTTCAATTGGTGGCCTTCTCATCTTAAATTCCAAAGTTTGTTCCCACCGCAAGAGGTGGAAATATATGGAAGCGAAAAAAAAATAAAATAAGAAATAAGTGATCCACCGCATTAATTATATCCGACTTTATTTTTTATTTTCATCTCCAAAGTAGGGAATTAGAAACAAAGTTCTAGTTTTACTTCTAATTAATTATATAAGATTAAAGCCTTTGGAGAAGGGGAGTGAAAAAGGGGGATAGATAAGTAGAAGATTTAGGCAAAGATGGTTAGTGATTCACTGGTGTGATGTCAATGTTTTAAATATCAAATTGTGAAGAAATGTTGGCTGGGAAAATCCCACATGGGATATCGGTTATTTGGGAGATATAGTGGATATTTGACAAATATCTGATGTCCAAATCAGACTAGAAATATACATAGTTACTTATTCATAATGAAAACTAATGAAAATAATACATGCATATATCATGTAAAATTACATAAAACATTTTAAAGATTTTTTGGTTATTATATTCGAAACGAACTAGACCTATAGCCAATATCTAAATATTTGAGTCATCTTAAAAGAATGAATAACCGATGTATCTGATTTTAGAGCCTGATATAGCGGGTGCTATATTGAGTTCTGCCCGATATAGTACCGATAAAGAGTCTGAAATGCTAAACGTTATGGAGAGCCTCATATTGTAGCGTAACGAGGCTGAAAATGAATTTCGGCCATCATATTCGCTATAGTGGCCAATATTTAAAGTATTGTGATGATGTTGAAGATCATTGTAAGGAGTCTGGAGAGGGTAAGAGAATGATGCACACAGTTGACAAGGAGGAGTCACTCAGTTGGGGAAAGGAAGGAGAGATAGGGGAAGATAGTTAAGTTGTTTAGGTGAATGATGGTAGCTCTTGAGATGATACTGAAGATGGCTCGAGCGGAGATATTTATAAGTTTAGCACCAAAGATATTTGGGGGGGGGGGGTGGTGCAAAGATGGATTGTCGCAGGGCAGTTCAGTACCACTATCTGCATACCGAAAATGTGAAGAAGGGAGAATTACTGAAGCTGGTATAATCTAATCTGGACAGTTGAGTCATCACCTTATGGTTAAATAAGTTGAGAGTCAAACATTGCCATATATCATAAATGTTTGAATATAGTTCCGTCTATTAGAGAAAGAAAAAAATCACTGCTAATATTGTAGTGCTTAGGTTCAAATCTAACAAAGTTTTGTGAAAATGTCTTTTGAAAACGAGTAATTGGTAAAGGTCTTGATTTTCTCCTCTATGTAATAAGATTTTGTAGGGATTCATGCACTATGTCCAACAGACGAGTCCTGCCACATCTGATGGTGATGCACATGGGATGACAGGCATTTAGTTGGTGTTTTCCAGAGGCCATATAAGATAGCAAGTTGAGATATTAGGGAGTCTAGTAAAAATTGGTTAAAAGGTCATTTTGAGTATTGATTGAAGCAGTTTTGAATTTGCTCAGGCATGCCTGGACGTTTAAAATAAGGTTCTATCTGCAATCTTTTGGCTTTAGTGGTGTCATAACAGCCTTCTCAAGAAGAGGGGAGGGGGGTTTCTAAAACTCTGTTCAAACTTCGCTCCTTTTCTTGATATTTGGAATAGATTCTTGTGAGATACTGGGGAAAAAAACAGATTTAATATTCACAATGTGAGCTATTTGAACAGAATTGATGATTAATTGCAGCTTGTCAAAAACCCGAGTTGAATGTCAAAAATATCATTAAATTTAATATAATTTCAAGGGGTGAAGGGAGGGGAGGTGAGAAAGATGTAGACTTATTTTTGAAGAGAATCAAGCTTTTCCGCAAAACAAAGTAACTTGTAATTCAGTCCTTCAAACGGAGATCGAGGATGGATTACATAAAGGAGTCTGATTTGGAGCGTGCATTAGGTATGATTTGAATCTCAATCTCTTCTGGAGAAATTTGGGGGGGGCTTCCATAGACCCTTCACCTTAAAGTTTTAGTATTTTGATAAGTAATTAGTGGCTAATTTGACCAGAAAGCTTAAGCTACTAAGTTTATGGTGACTCTAGCAGCATAGCCAACTGACATGACCCTTTGTAGACTGAATAAGTTATATGCCTACCATGCACTTTCATATTGCAAAAAGAATACCACATATTTGTCTAAATTAGTAAAACCAGAGTACAATCTCCCAGGAAGTTTTAGTAATGTGCATTCATTTGTAAGCTGGAAGTAGGCTTGTTGCTGGAGTCTTTGTGCAATTCAGCAAGTTGCCAAAAGCATTATTTTCTGTGGTGTAGTCCAAGCACGGAGCAGTAAGGAGTAAGGACCTTGGTAGTTCACTAAATCTTGGCAATTTTATTAGTAGTTTTCTATAATAGAATAAGTAGATCATAATATTTCTATCAAAGAGATGACATTTTGTGATAGTTTCTATAATTTAGTTTTAAATACAATGTTCATGAACTTGCCACATGATTCTAGGATTGGCTTTCATGGCAACTAAATTCTTTGTTTCGTATCAGTGTGAAATTAGATTATGTTTTGATGTAACTGAAATGAGTCCTCTGAAATAAAAAAACAATCTAAAAGATATTTCTTATTATCTCCTTACGATCTAGATATTATTCCTCACTATCCTACTGGAGTTCCCTCTGCTTATCCCGCTTTTCTTTGACCCACTAGTCTCAGTTTGTGACTCCCAACCTCAGCTGTTTTTAGTGACGTCCGAATCATCTCAACCAATTTCAAGTCTAGTTCTTCTGTTGATTCTGCCTCTAACCAACATTATCTTCTGAGACATGATTTCATCTAATTGAACTTTATACTGCACTTGTCAATTATGCAAAAGAAATAGTATGCGTGATGCTTTGGGCAATCTTGTGCTTCAGTTTTAAATTTTATTCCTGTATATGTGGGAATAATTTTGCTCTTTTGATTTGTGATGGTCTATTTCAGAAGTTTCTAATTTTACTTCTTTCTTTTGTTCAAACAGATTGTGGCAATCAGAGATATAATACCACCCCCACTGCGGGAATCATTCAATGATGTCTACATTGCTTATGAGTTAATGGACACTGATCTGCATCAAATAATTCGCTCAAATCAACCTTTATCCGAAGAACATTGTCAGGTTGTCATCTCCTAGAAAGAACGTTAAAGATAGTATATGCTTGTCGTGCTTGATTTTTTCAGTGTGGAGTTTTTTAATCATGAAAGGAATGGTTGTTCATTCACTTGAACTTATTGACCTAACCTACTTCAAAGCTAAAGTGATTGCTATTTATCCACTCATGTGAACTGCCAGTTGTTCCTTGATATAGTAGTGCATGCTTGAAAATGCAGAAAACTTGTACCCTGTGTGTCAAGTCATCATCTCGGCATTATTTTTGAAACTACTCACTGGGTTTATAGGTCAGCCAAGCGATTAATACAGGTAGCAGAACTTCAAAAAAAATAAAATAAAATAAAATAAAGTCCTAGTAAAAGATTGTAGTATATTCATGTGAGTTGGTACCACATTTGATTGGATCACTTTCAGAAATATAGTATATGATCAGCTATAACAAATTACATAGCTAAATCTTGGTCATGAACACTAAAAGTGCAGGAAAATGTGAGTTGGTACCACATTTGATTGGATCACTTTCAGAAATATAGTATATGATCAGCTATAACAAATTACATAGCTAAATCTTGGTCATGAACACTAAAAGTGCAGGAAAATGTCATATAATTCGTCTATGTCATATAAATCTTGGTCATGAACACTAAAAGTGCAGGAAAATGTCATATAATTCATCTATGAACATTAAAAGATGCATATTTATATGAGAATTTATGTAAGAATTAGATCTTTTTTCACCCTGAATAAATGATGAACTTCCTAAAATCATAAAACCTGCAGAGTTTTCTTTTAGGTCCCTTTCTCTTCAAGATTCATCCTATTTGAAAGATGGAAGTAGTGTAGTAGTATCACTGCCAACTTCAGTTTCCATTATTTGAATTTCCCCTGCACTTCTGCTGGAGATAGTGCATTAAATATCATTGCAAACTTTGATTTCCAATCATGAACTGCTAGAACTGTTTTTCCACATTTGGTCCAGTATGTTGAATTGAATGTTTTTTTTTTTTTTTTGAAAAATAATATACTGATAGTAATATATGAGAAGACAAAAAAGTTAATATACTATACGGGTAGTTGCAAAGAGGAAGTTGGAATCATTTATACTATTAGTTCCTTGTTTTGGTTGATGCATTATAATATTTGCCATAATGTTGCATGGAGCTTTCCCTAAGCATGAATACATGCTGATTTTCAGTCCAGAGGGTTTGTGGGTTTACCAGATAATTGTAGCTCATTACACACACACACACGTACACGTATATATACATAATTACATATATGTATATATATGCATATATATACTTATACACACACACACACACGTATACACACACACACACGTATATATATGTATGTATATGTGTGTGTGTGTGTATTTATATATGTATGTATGTATGTGTACACACACATATCCTTTTGGGTAACTGGGGGTTCCTTGTGTAAATTTCAGACCACCATCAATTTACGTATGGAAACTATGCAAAGGAATAATCTATAGAGTTTGAATTTCCTTATTAGAGTGATTAGCTATATAAATATAGATTTTTCTATCTTCTACTGGGACTTCCATGTTGACATTTCTTGCTGCAATTGAAATATCTTAAATATGGGAACAAAGTGATTTATGGAATTTTAATTGTATTCATAAACTTTATACCCTGTACAAATGGAACTATGTACTCCTTAAAATGACTTGGATTCTCGTTTTCCACCGTCCAATGGTATGGTTACTGTTTTCCACTTTCAGTGGTATAGCATAGCTAGTTTTCCTCTTGTCGATGGTATGACATAGGCCTCATTTCTCGGCTTTATATCTTCATGAGAGGTGTTAAACTTCACATCTTGCAGTTCTGTTAGATTAATTTGGAACGAAAGGTCAAAACTTCTGAAATTGGAATATCAATGTTCTTCATACTTGAATACCTCTATACTTGCTAGTTAATCAGATAAGTTTAATGATATTCATCTTGCACGTTGATGTAAGCATCTTTCTTCTGGCAACACTTTGTCTAAATCATGAAATAATTTAATTGGTTTTTTTAGACTTGTACATCTTCTTACATCTAAATAGTAACTCTTATAAAATATTTGAATTTGTTGCATAAGGTGGCTAATTTCTTTATATATTTCTGTTTGCAGTATTTTCTATACCAGATCCTCCGTGGCTTGAAATATATACATTCAGCAAATGTCCTTCACAGAGATTTAAAGCCAAGCAACCTTCTCTTAAATGCAAACTGTGATCTGAAGATTTGTGATTTTGGGCTTGCTCGCACTACCGCTGAAACAGACTTCATGACAGAATACGTTGTTACAAGATGGTACCGAGCACCAGAACTATTGTTGAATTCCTCAGAATATACTGCAGCAATTGATGTTTGGTCGGTAGGATGTATTTTTATGGAACTCATGGATCGAAAGCCTTTATTTCCTGGGAGAGACCATGTGCACCAGCTACGTTTACTCATGGAGGTGAAACTACCCTGTCTATATTGTTTGTTGATATTTATCTACAAATCTCATCTGCCACATGACTGCTTTATCTGTATGTTTCGTATATTGATTCTGAGTTTCTAATTGGATTAAGCTATTATATTTTCCTAAAAGAAATTGAATCCTCAATTTTCTACAAGTGGTAGCTTGCTTAGATCTTCTGGATGTGATGAACCCTCCCCCCAGCTTATGTCATTTGCCTCCTTTCCATGCTCTTCGTATCTACTATAGATTGGTACAATATCAATTAAATTCTATTGCTAGCACCTGTCTGACTCACATGGTTGGGAGATCTGATTTTATTATTATCATTTGGCTTTTCTATTCTATCAAAAAGTAAGGAGACTATTCGTTTAGGTTTTTGTGAGTTTTGTAACCACTCAAGGACCATACTGTAGTTGTATGCCATGATTTCTGTTTAAACCCTCAGAATAATTAATGAACTTGGAATGACATTTTTTGTAAAAGCTTCTTAGTGTAGTAAAATTGCTTTAAGGTTTCATTAACCTCTCCTCTTCTATGGTCTTGTTACTTGGTTTCCAGGGAGACAATGGAGTGTTTATAAGGTCTTCAAATGAAAATCACATGTTAGAGTTGATATTTTGGTATTAAACAAATAGCCCAATTTTTTCACTTTTCTATAGGCGTGGACCATATCAAGGGACTTGAATTGGTTGAATTTAACATATATATTCTTCAGTGTGCTGAATTAATTTGCTATATGTTTTATTATATGCATGTGTTTAGGCTGTGCCTCTGTACTACAGATCAATGTAAAATGTAAATACAGAATGCTTCTTGCATGTGGTTTCTAAGACAGCTATCCTTTATTTATGCTTTGAAAATCATGTTATTGATTCTTCAGTTTTAGTAATAAGTGTGGAATCATGCAGCTGATTGGCACGCCAGATGAGGCTGATTTGGGATATGTGAATGAAAATGCTAGAATATATATCCGTCAACTCCCTCGTCATGCGCGACAATCATTTACTGAAAAGTTTCCCCATGTTCACCCAGCAGCTGTCGATCTTGTTGAAAAGATGCTGACATTTGATCCTAGACAAAGAATTACTGGTGAGCATATACTTCCTTCACGTACATACAACCTACCTCTTCCTTGTCATTTGTCATTATGTCGTCATTTGGATACTGTGATGACAATATACTTAAATATGTTTCTGTGTGCCTGCATTGTGCACACGCATGTGCATCCATATGCCTGCCTGCACACGTTTTTATGTGTGCATCATTGTGTTTGTGCGTGCGTGCGTATATGCTTCTATCTTTTGTGTGTGCCTGCCTGTATTTGTGTGTCCACCTGCACGTGCTTTTGTCTGTATGACTATCTATATATATGTTTGTGTTTTTGTTTCTATTGGTGTATGTATACTTGAGTATATATGTATATTTTTATGTATATGCGTATATCACTTGTACCTTGAATGTGGAAACTGTTTGGATGTTGTTTTGATTTAAATAATATGTGGGCCAAGTTCAGAACAGGGTAAGCTTTTACCTAATATAGATCATCATATGACGCAAGACGGAAGATGAACTAGGGTTTATAGTGGAGATTTGGAGATGAAATTAGGAATTTAATATAAAATAGATAAAGACTTGGGTCTCACACCTAGACAAGACATGCCCACTCTCACATAAATCACTCGAGAAAATATTTAAAAGTAACAGTTCACTCGATTTCAAAATAGATCCCTCTAAAACAATTCAATGATTTCAAATTGAAGTCTTACAAGCAAATAAATAAAAATTCTATATGTGCACTACACATGCAAATAAGATAAAAAGTCAATTATTATAGAATCTAAACAAGTATATTGAAATTCTAATAAATCACTAATCAAATCTTAACCAAAATAAAACCAAATCCAAATAAAATCTTATCTTAATTGTCTCCATCAATTCTCCACAGTTTGGGAACATTCATCACCTGGTGAATGGCAAATGGCGACAATAGTAACAATGGTGCAAATTCGGAGGAACCTAATCAATTAGCTATAGGAAAATTGAACAAGCCGTATATGCTGTCTGACATTTCCATATTGGCATCAATAATAGTGGTGGAATATTTGAAAGGGTTGAAATATGTTTCTACAAGGAAAGAAGGATTTGGAATGGGAGTTGTAGAGGTAGAGAATTTGTAATAGATCTTTAAGAATCTTCATTCCTCACAATCTGTTGTCGGATTTACTCATGATATTTAAGCAGTAGGTAAGCAAGTGAGACTACATGTGTGTTAGGTCTCGTACGCTCCTCATGAACATGGCTATTGAGTACTTCTGGGGGTGGCTCCAGCAAGAATGTGACGCTCTATGTTGTAACTCGATCTCAATTATAACATCACCTAAACTCTCAAAAACAGATATATAGGTATCTGGACTTTTCGAAGGACACGAGTATTCATAGTGGTAAAATTTTCCACAAGCAGAGCATTTGATTGAAGGACAGTGGTGAGAGGAGTGTTTATATCCTTCACACTTATAACTCTGTCGGGCCTTTAAAAAAATGGTGAACAATTGAAAATAATTGAAAATAAGATATACTGTGCATAAAAATGATCTTGCAACTGATCCCAAGTTGGACAAGATTCATAGTTACTTACATACTAAATAGAAGCTTCTCCAGCGAACTTTAATTAAGCATAAATAATATTTCTATTCTGAAGTCAAAAAATGTAGTTGAGGGCACAACTTTAAAATATATCGTGCAAAGCATTTCAAAGGCAGACCAACCCTTGCTATGTTGTAAAGAATAATTGTGATTTCTCGTTCATCCAATTATTATTCTTTGCTTGAATATCTTTACTCCCATATTCTCTTTTCTTTTTTATTTGCAGTTGAACAAGCTCTTGCACATCCCTACCTTGAATCTCTGCATGACATCAGTGATGAGCCAGTATGTATGATGCCCTTCAGCTTCGACTTTGAGCAGCATGCTTTGTCGGAGGAACAGATGAAGGAGCTTATATACCGAGAGGCGCTTGCCTTCAACCCCGAGTACCGGCAGTGAGAAATCCTCTGCTCCTATTTATTGACTTCACTCTTATTTGCTTAGTTTTGTGTGTATGCCACCTGCTTTTGATTCCTCGATGTAAATATGTATACCTGTAAGCCCATTTGCCTTGTTTATTCAAAGGGCAAATGACACTTCGTGGGGTTCAGGGGGTCTGTTGCTGGGTAGTTCTGCTTTTTTATCATTTGCTGACATTTATTTGGATCAACAGTTTCTAAATTTGAGCTTGCTGAAAGAATTCACATCATCAATTGCATTCTAGTTCACACAACTGAATGAACAAAAAAAACTGACCGTAAAAGTGAGTTCCATGGTCTTAATCATGTATATATTTTTTTCCCCTTTAATTGTAGCAAAAAGTGTCTTGGTTGTCATATTTTGTAAAGATTGTCTACTTGGGGCATGTGGTTGGTTGCTTATTGCTATGTGCGGATGTCACTGGAGGAGGCAAGACAAGTTGAGGAATCAAGAGTCAATTGGCGCCCAAATTGTTGCCAGAACTAGTTTTGTTGTTGCCTTATGGTTTCTGTATGCACTGGCATTGATTTCTTTTGGATTTCATTGTGTAAAAGAGGTGCTTATATTATTATTTGCAGCTATTATTTACAATGATTTATTTTCATTATAAATATGCAAATTTGAAGGAAATATATTGCTAAGAGATGGGGTATTTTGTTGCCAAAAGACTGTCCTTGACAACAGAAGATGACATTAATAAACATAATTCATCGCTAGTTTACTTTAAGAATCCTTGCCTTCATCTTCGTCGCTCACAGTTCTTTCATTCTCCAATATTTTCTTTTCTTTGCATTCAATTTACGAGCTTCTACTGAACTTTTTTTTTTTTTTGAAAAACTTATTAGATACTAATTTTTAGAAATAAACGATTAATTAATAAAATTTTACTAGTACGTGTTTCTTATATTTTTGGTAGACCTATTTATTTCTCCTCTAAATTTATTTCTTATGGATCCCTCCGTTATGTTTTCACAATAGGTTCATATCATCTATGTGGATTGTATCATATTTTTTTCGATTTTCTCTCCATTTTTTTGGCCCTAGTTTCAGTTTTATAATGTGCTTAATAGAAATATTAATATGCTTGAGTATCGTATTGTACTGCATTGCTATGTGTTTTATGACGGATTGTAAGGTACATGTTATATATTGTAGAATATTTTATGTCGGATTGATCGTAATTTGCTCCTCTTGCCTTGTCCTGCATCACTTATTTTCTGATATGTTATTCAACCTATTACCTATGCGATAAATACTCCTTGTACATAAAAACAAACTATGTCACTTGAACATAGTTTGTTAAATAGGGCCTCACATAACTTTAAATTTTTTTTTAATAATTTATAGTTCGCTTGTAATTATAATTTGAATGCTTAATTTGAATAGCATTGCTAATATACGGAAAATTCTATTTACACACGGATATTTACTCTTCATGGTTTTAAAATTTGTAAATAGTTACAAATTTATTATTTATTTTTTTTACTAAATTAACCTTTTAAATTTCAAATTAAGACTTCTTCGTCTTCCTCCTCTGTTTTTTCTCTAAAATTCTAAAAAATATTTTTTTGTGGAATTTAAATTAAAAAAAAATATATCTTTCACAAACTCAACGATTTGATTACTTGGCCCTCTAAAATGAAATTCCAACTTCACATGATACAATGAGAGCCCAACTTCTCCTCTGCTCGATTCTCCTCACCTTCTTCTTGTGCTGCTACTGTTGTTTTGCTGCAGGCGACCGAGGCCAGAACCTGCAGCAGCAGACCTACATTGTTCAGCTCCATCCTCAGGAGATGACTGCATCTCTTTTCGAGAACAAACTCGACTGGCACCACTCTTTCCTTGCGAAGGCCGTAAATGATTCTGATTCTGACTCGTCGTCTCGGCTTCTCTACTCCTATGATGCTGCCATTGAAGGCTTTGCTGCCCGCCTCGACGAAGAGGAGGTTGTGACACTGCGAAGATTCCCTGGTGTTGTCTCCGTCCGACCTGACCGCCGATTGGAGATACACACAATTTACTCACACAAGTTCTTGGGGCTGAGCCTCTCGCCTGGCGGAGCCTGGGCTCAAGCAGGCTATGGTAAGGGGACCAGTATCGGCATTCTTGATCCTGGACCATTATCCCACATTGCCATCTACAAGGTGTGCTAGTTTAGTGGCTGCTACAGCTCTGACATACTAGCCGGAATGGATAATGCAGTTCGGGATGGGGTCGACATCCTCTCCCTCTCGCTCAGCGGATCCCCTCTCCCGCTGTTTGAGGATAGCATCATCATCGCGGTAACTTCCGAGCAGTCAAGAGGGGTGTCTCTGTAGTGTGCACCGCAAGTAACAATGGGTCGAGAAAAGAAGTTAGAGGGAAGGAGGCAGAGTTAAAATTGGAAAAAAAATTTAGACGCAGAGAGAGTAAATTGGTGGTATTTCAAAATAAAAATTTAGTATAATGAGTAATCAGAACGTAAAAGTAAATTGTTGTGCGTAAATAAAATTTCTCTTAAAATACTTTTGTGGCTAATAGTAACTTTTTCCTCATTCAGTGTACCTTGATTGACACACCATAGTTTGAATCCACAGAAAGGTAGCAACATTTTTTTTCTTTTATTTTTAACTAGCAGTTTTATTTTCTAATTCAAAAATTTAAATAAAATAAAGGGGTATTTACTGGTTTGTCCCTCAAATTTTTATATATTATGATTTAGTCTCTCAAATCTTTATATTTAAGATTTAGTCTCACAAATCTCCTAAGTTACTACAATTTAGTCCCCCTCCCAAAATCTCCTAAATTTTTGACCTGATATTACCATTTTACCCTTCCTTATTCAATCTTTCTTTTCTACTCTCTTCTCCTCATATCTTCCTCTTCTCTTCTCCTTTTCTTCACTATTCCTCATCTTTTCTCCTTCTCTCTTCCTCCTCTCTTCCTTCTCTTTTCTTCATTGGGAGAAGAGATGAGGAAGAGAGAAAGAAAAGAGAGGAGAAATAGTAAAGAAAAGGAGAAGTGAGGAGGAAGAGAGGAGAAGAAGAGAGGAGGAAGAGAAAGAATGAATAAGGAGGGATAAAATGGTAATATCAGGTCAAAAATTTAGGAGATTTGGAAAAGGGGACTAAATTGTAGTAACTTAGGAGATTTAGGACTAAATCCTAAATATGGAGATTTGAGAACTAAATCATAATATATAAAGATTTGAGGGACAAACCAGTAAATACTCCTAAAATAAAATTTTTGATCCATCCATTCACACTCCCACCGGTGACAATTAATAGTGATTGTTCAAGAATTTAGTATCTCCCGTCTTGATCGTGAGCTTCTCTAACGAAGACCATCACAAACAGTATCCATTTAATTTGAATTTCTTTAGAGATCCCTGTACAAATAATGGATGTTGGTGGTTTGTCAATTTATTGACCAATTATATATATATATATATATATATATATATATATATATATATATATATATATATATATATATATATATATATATATATAAAGAAAGAAAGAAGATACCCTTAACATTCCTAATAAATTCTATAAAATTGTATTCTTTCTTTTGGCTGAAAGGGGAGAAAAAAAAAAGGTGTAACCTTGTCTCTATGTATGCTTCCTAGCATTCTTATGCAATTCAATCTAACCATTAAAATCTCTTTGTGCTATCATGAGTAATCGCCTTTGCTTTCTGGACAATAACACTACAAACAATATTACTGTAATGATTTTCTGACTTGTTATCATTTTTGCCAACACAGGTACTCAAGAATTAAAGCCTCTCATATCAAACCCTTGAACACATCCCTGACCACAAGCTCAACCAACCGACTGAAAGTTCCTCCGCTAAATACTATCTTGGAACTATAATTTAGTCTCCTACACACGACAGAGTCTGCACATTTCTCGTAGAACGGGGAGAAACACCTAGTTATCACATGTATTATTATTCGGTTTTGTTTATTTGGATCGATTCGGTTTTAATTTTCATTACTAATCGGTTCGATTTTTCTAAGATTGGCAAAAACCAAACCTAACCCTACATACTGTACTAATTTCTGTTTTAGGTCAGATGACTCTGATCTTGCTAGGCACAACATTCTGTCTTATTAATTGCTAATGAGTTTGACGAATCAACACAAGTTTGTTGCTAATTAAGGGTGTATTTGTTTGCATGAAATTAGAAGGAAAGTAGTAAAAGTAAAACTATTTCCACTACATCAAATTTTTATTTGGACAAGAAATATGTAGGAAGTTATTTTTTAAATAATGATGAGGTGTCTATATGGTACTTTACTTTTAAATTTTTTTCTTCATATTTTTTGCCTGGAAGAACTTTAAGAAGTAAAGGATCAATGCAGGAAATTAATTTTTTATTTACATATCATAATTACCATTTAAAAATTATATTTTTATACATAAAAATTAATAAAATAATATAATTATTGTTTTCTTTAATCAATTAAAAATATTAGCTTTACTTCATAATAATTTTTTAAAAAAAAAATTAACAAATAAACATATAAAAAAATCTCTTATTCATTTCCTGTACTTCCATGACCTAAGCACACCCTAAGTATTCAACCGGCACCGACTTGTTAATGCAACAGCCAGCCCCCAGCTGAAGCTGCTGACTAAAATATTTAACCCTTAACCACTAATTAATCCTAACTTAAATAATGACTAGCTAATCACATAATTTGTGAATCCCAACAAATCAAAAAGCCCTTTTCAGCTCTTAATTAGCAAATTCAACTCTTAATTAACAAAAAAAAAAAAAAAAAAAAAACTACACATGCGCGTGTGACAACAGAACAACCCCGCGCTCCCTCTCCTCCCTCCTCAAACGGGGAGTTCCAAAGGAGCACACCATTTTTCCTAATGGGCTCATTTTTTCTAATGGGCTCACTTTAAAACTGTCCGGATTTTGGTGTGCTTCTTTGTAAACTCCCCTTAAACGCCACCTTTTTCGTTCTCTCTCTTCGTCATCTCTGAGAAAATCTTTTATTTTTTGATAAAAGCCCCTCAATATTGACGCTTTTCCTTTAATACCCAACAGATTCTCCTCCTCCGCATCATCATACAAATGCCTCCTAATCTCAACCCCTCATCTTTCATCCACTCTCGATCAATTTCCTGTACCCTTGATCTTTGATCGATCGAAAAGTTCTGATTTTGATGGCGGCTGTGGCTGAGAACGGGCCGGTGGAGTCCGTCGATCAGCAGTTCAATGGCGGCGGCGATGATCGGGAGAAGAGTAGCGACAACAAGTTTGCTCACCGGGATGTGAGAGAGCTGGTCGATCTGCTGTCGAAATTGAACCCGTTGGCCAAGGAATTCGTGCCGTCGGCGAAATCCAACGGGAGACTGTCGGCAGATGCGCCGGTGTTCGTGGTGTCATCGGCCGATTACTATAATAAGTTGTTTGGCGGTGGGTTTAATTATATTAAGGGGTTTGGGGCCGATGGATCGCCTCTTGGGGTTAATAATCAACTGCAGCTCCAGCAGCATCGCCAGGTATGTATTTTTATTTTGATTCTAGTTTTGTAAAGTTGAGCTTTAAAAAATTCTAATTTATTTTTGTTAAAATACAAAATAAATTATACCGATGGTTAAAGCCCAGATTTCTCAAAATGGACCATCAATTTGCGGGGGCTTGATAAAATACAAAATAAATTTTGGCTGCCAAAATTGGGGTTTGGAGAGAAATGATAGTTGAATTTTGGTTGATCTTTCTGTTGGAGATGATCGGTGGGAGCGTGTAGGTTATTTGGGTTTTGCGTTTTATCCGAACTATGTAATTTGAAGTGAAATGGATGGATTCAGTTGCAATCAATTGCTTCAACAGTAAATTTAGAGACAAAAGTTGCAAATTTTTTTACTGTGATGAGTTTTGAATAAATTGTGATTTCTCTTTTATGTTCTTGCTCTATAATTGGGCAAAAGTTGTGTGTTTATTTTGTTTTATACAGAGTATAGTTTAAAATTTTACAATTTTCTTGGTTTTGTTTCTCTTCCTTTTTTTTTTCCCTTTCAAGATGTTACGATGGTGACCCAGATCATGTAAATGATTTCGATTTTGGTTTTTGAAAGTTTACCTTTTGGTTTTCTTCAATTAATTGTTGGTTGTTTGGATAACTTGAAGTGGACAGAAATAGAACTAGTGATTTTGTGACGGCTCTTTGTTTCTCCTGTAGTACACACACGTGTGTGTATGTGTGTGTATAAGAAAAATGAAAATGAGCTGATAGCTCACGCAAGCAGAGCTGCAGCTCATTTCCGCTATCTCTAATAATTTTTTTAAGAAATTTTCTTTCGGATTAAAATCTCGACCCTCTAGGGTTCACTCATGACCAATTTCTTGGGTTTTAGTTTTGATTTGATCATTCATCAAGTTGATACAAATTTTAACGGCTTCTAATGAGTAAACATTTTGTATCCACTTGATGAAAGTGTAAATGAACTTCAAAATTTATGAAATTTGATCTTATTAAAGTTAAAAGAGGTAGAGATCGTAATTCTAAAAAAAATTTGAAGAAAATTCATTGGATTACTATATTTTCGCCGCTAGCTCATGTAATTTTTTCCGAGCTGGCGGCTCACCTACAGTATTCCCTACACACACACACACACATATGTATATATACATATGTGTGTGTATATACATATATACATCTACGCACACGTGCACACACACACACACATACATATATATACACACACACACATGTACACACACACACACACACATATATATATATTTACACACACACACACACACACACACACATATATATATATAACACAAACAAAAACAAAAACAAAAAAGAAATTGCATCTTAATTTGGATTATGCTGAGCAATCTAGTTGTCGTACTTACTTTTTTTATTAATTGTTAATTATTAATTTATTTAGAGGAGGAATGGTTACACTCAAGGCCGGAAGAGGTTCAATGAAAGAGTTCAAAAGGCTCAGAAGGAGGACTCCATTAGGCGAACTGTATATGTATCTGATATAGATCAACACGTGAGGCCTCCTACTTGGAAACTTCTAATTTCCTCACTGTTATGGTCCATGGATGATCCAATCGTCATGAACCTGATGTGAACATTGTACTGACGTTAAATTAGTTATTTGTATCAGGAATATCTCTATATTATCTGTTAATCTAAACTCTGTGGTTGGTGAACTTAGGTCACTGAAGAGCAGCTTGCTGCATTATTTAACACGTGCGGGCAAGTAAGTTTCCCGACTTAAATGTAGAGTTGCAGTACATGTATTTTTGTTAGAACTTTTGTTATTCAATCTGAGAAATATAGACATATGGTTTATAAGAATTAGGTGGCATATCATCAATGAGTAGATTGTGTCTATTAACATGTTTATAATTCATCTTTTCTGTTTATTTCCAATTATTATATCTATATAGAATCTTGCTTTGGTCTCTAGAGATGATTGGAAATGATTGCTTTTTCCGTTGAGAGTTGAAGAATGTTTCTAATGCTGATATTAGCTTATCATGGCTCCTAGAGTCACTCTTTGCATTAGTTGAAAAATATGTCTGGTGTGTGTGCCCTCTCGTGCTCAAAATTCTGGAGCATTTAGAAGCAATGCTACAGGCTGGAAAATCTTTTAATTATGTTTTGTTAGACATTTGAAATTTGGAAAGTGAAAATGTATTTTTAGATCAGAATAAGACACATGGATGAGGTTTATGAACTTATGGAACTATGACATCTTGTTACAAATTTCTATATCAGTATATACATGATACATCAGTATATACATGACGTAAATGTATATCAGTATGGTAAGCATGGAATATAAAACATGTAATAAACTATATAGTAACTATGATATAAAAAGAGTTGCTATTGGCGTATGAGGAGGATGATTTTCAAAAAATAATGTTAAATATAACATTTTTGTTTTCGTTTATACCTATCTAGCTATGCATATGACACTTCTATCATAAAGTAGTAACCATGTGGTGTACCACACAACTCAGACGATCAAACACTTTGCACGCACAACGATATCCTCAATTTTATAATAATTTTTAAATTTTGACTCTTGTTAGGCAAATGTGGGCACTTTGTAACAATGTCTTCAATTTTATAGTGTAATTTTTAATTTAAGCCACGTGCTGGACACATTTATGATTCTCATGCATGACTTTGTTCACTTCACTTACTTGAGATGTCTGTTCATTTATATATCAAAGACGATACTAAATACTTTAATTGAAGAGGGTTGTCATCTGTTCTTTATAAAATTGAAGTGCTGAGGCCTATTCATTTTGAAAAGTCATAAAAGTCTATGATTAGTTATAATGTTAACAAAATATTGTATACTATTGTATTATTAGGATGTGTGTCCAAGCGATGGGTACATGAGCCATTGCAAATAACATGTTACTTGTTATATAACTTTCACATCATTACATAACTACTTCAAACAACCTAAATATTGCATAACCTCGAGTTATTTTGGATTATATTTTAAATTACATTACACCGTAATCTAACTCCGTTATAAGTCTCTATTATAGTATATAAATATCAGGACCAACAATCCCCCACCCCTCGCATAGGCACAACGACTCTAATTGCTCCCAATTAAGCCCTAGAGTAGTTGGATTTTAACTCCTTTGCCAATGTCACGGATATGACATGACACGTAAATGGGTACACGATAAATTCTTAAAAGTTTGGACAAGAAGACATGAAGATACATGTGTTTGTGCATGTGTCCATATATAATGCATATAAAAGCTTGAAATTGTTAAGACATTTCTTAAACTCTTATTAGAAATAAAAATAAAAGAAAATGAGATGTTGATGATTGATAATAGATTCAATCTGATACCTCACTCGATACAAGTCTACAAAGTCTCTTTCATGTTTATGAGGTATTTAGATTCCATTATTATAGTATTCTCTTAGGCCGAAAGCTCTTTTTCTATTTTTCTAGAGCAATAAATGGCTCCATAGTCTCAGACACTATCTTTTAAACTTTCTATCTGACATAGATCCGTCATGTATTTTTTTTTTTTTTAAGAATCCAATATGGCTTTTGAAGTGTCCGATTCGTGTCATACAAGTGCATATATCCAATACATGTTCGATGCGAAAATAATATCCACTTTGAAGTGTTCATACTTCATAGTCCTTGTTCATCTGACTCTTGACCTCAACTCCCTACTGATTCCTATACCGTTTCTGACTATTGAGTCATACTTCAATTCTCCACGTCAACGACTTCGAAACAGATTGTGATTCTTGACCTCAACTCCAATATCGGCTCATACTCTAGGTTTCACTTTGACTTTGACAATAGCTGTCGACTTCAAATTCAACCCCTTTTATGGGTTCCAAACTCAACTTCAACAAGGTTTATTATTTTTCGTTATATTTTGATATTATAAAAATCAGTTTTCCATATTTTGAAGTTATTTTAACATCTTTGTGTTTATTTTGAATAAAAAATTAAAAATCTATACTATGGGTTAGGCTAAATGAGCTATAACTTTCTAGGAGACCGAGCGTTACAAAACGTACATTATGCATGATCATTATTTTCAATATTGGCATGGGCATTGCTAATGTGTTATGTATTAGTTATTGTTTATTTTATTCTATTGCCATATTGGCATTTCCGAGTTCATGCTTTTATGGAATCTCTGTGTTTTGTCTTTGCGTCATGTCTCTGAAACAATGCTATGTATTTCTTAGGTTCAAAGTGTGGAATGCAAAGACAACTTTTTCTTGATGAAATTGAATTCTTAAAACAAGAACTCAATTGTTTTTGTGTCATGTCTGAGGCAATGCTATATACTTATGAGATTTCAAAGTCTGGAATGCAAAGATAACTTTTTCTTGATGAAATCAAATTCTTAAAACAAGACTTTATTCCCACTACTTAACTGCATTGTACGATCTTATGCCATTATTAAACATATTAAGCTTTTAGTTCTGTATATACACATTAAAGATCTATAATTCTATATTGTAAATGTAGTATAAGAATCAAAGATATGTTCTGAAGCTTGTAAATGCTGGATAAAAGAGGCTACATGTTCAAAAAATTTCCTCTACTGAAAAATGGCCTGTCCAATATGGCTGGGACACAAGAAACGTGGCCATCTTTACCTCGATCATTCTGCAGGATGAAGTATGTTATCCCCCTTTTGGCAAAAGATAATTTTTCTGTTGACCAATTTTTCTATGTTCGGCTTTCTCATACATGAACAGCAATACATATACTTTGTGTTAATTATACATATTTTCAACACACCAATACGAACAGGGTTGAGCCTTACCCTCATTTTTGGATTTTTGGGAATTAATGTGTTTGACACCTTATGTCCATCTCTGCAAACTGTAGCATAAAACTTCATTAGCTGGGTATTTATGCTATTCTCAAGTTTAATTTGAATTGATTTTCTGATTTTGGTTATATATATATGTTTTTGTTTAGCCAGTGTATTGGCAATTTCCTTTCTGGTTTTCAAAATGAATGACTAGCAGTTTTCATCCTTGATATTGTTATTAAACTTGGATTATATGATTTTCTTTTTCTTGTTTGTTTGCAAGGGATTTATATAAGGGATGAAATATGCAAACATTTTTTTTTTTATAGTTTTGCTCAAATATAGAGTGGCAATAAATTATGGAGTGTGTGTATTTTTGGGCCGGGGTGCAGATCCTTGTAAATTTGCTAAGTTATATAATGCAACATCTTTTTGGGCCGTATTAAGAAACAAAATGGAGAAGATATTTGTTACTATTATACAGAACAGATGAGTCCATATGTGAATAATTGTGTATATCCTCTTCGCGACATACTGAAAAAATGGTAAATTTTGAACTATTACCCTAGAACTCCATAGTTGTGGTCAGCCTTGGAGAATATCTTTTTATATTCTAATTAGAACTAGATTGTAATAACCCTTCATCTTTTATAGCTAAAAATAATTTTAAAAAAATAAACAAAAAATAAATATAACATTTCATTTTTTCTTTAACTCTTACACTTTTCATTTTTTTTAACCTCCTAAACTTTTCATCTTCTCCAACTCCAAACTCTTCATCTTCTTCATTATTTAAACCATGAAACTCCATATTTAATTCTCAAAATTAAACTTTTTATTTAACTAAAACTTTTCATCTTTTGTAACTCTCAGTCCTTTCAACTCTTAAAACCTCCCAAACTTTTCACCTTCTAAACTCCCATCCTTAACTCTAAAATTAAAATCTTTAAATTAAATTAAAACCTTTCATATTCTCAACTCATTACTCATTCATTTCTCTAACTCCCATCCTTTCATCTTCTCCATGAATTATCTACATTAAACCTCCAATTTAACACTCTTAACTCTCTAAATTCTATAACTCCTCAAACCTTTTAGATTCTATAACTCGCTAAACTTTTTATATTCTGTAACTCTTAAATCCAATCATATATAAACTCCTAAATTAAAACGCATTCCACTCATTCTAAAAATCATCCTCTAACATTCTCATATTACTGGAGCCACCTTCAAAACCACTGCAGGAGTTGCCGCTGGAGCCGCCACCACTTCACCGGGAAAGAGCATCTCTTTCCACATTTTAGGTTCTCACCTTTTGACAGGAGGTTAGATATTATCTTTCTTTTTTTTTTTTGTTAAAATATAAATCATATGTTAGCTCATTTACTATTCAATAATCCTAATAACTTAAAAATAGCATCCATCATCTTATAAGCCCAATAAAATGGAGCCAAACCTATTTCCTAATTTCAGACCCGCTTAATACTAAAATCAATTTTGAGTATGTTATAAATATTAGAAAAATCCCTAAAAATCATCTAAATTTATATTAATCTATTTTTTAATATTCTTAGAATATTTTTAATGTGTAGATTACTCCATTGAGCGACATCGGGAAACAAAATCCAGGTGTGTTCATTTTTGGACTCACTAATCATGCTATCTTATATACCTGTTATTTCAATCATGCTATTTATTTTATATAAATTAATTTGTTATCTTGTACGAATTTATCAATTACTTATTATGTTTCTTGTCATCAGAAATCTATTGTCAATTATCATTAAATTTAAATTACATAGTATAATTAGATTTTAGAATATCATATATACAATATTTGATAAATCATATAAAAGTTATAATCACGGAAAAATACTGTTTGTGATATCATTTTGTATCGGTGTCTACAAAAGTTGTTTTGTATGCTGGTTCTCTAATTAAGGAACGTGCAACGCACGGAAAACCTCCAAGCATCCATATGCTTGCCTGGGCGATATCTTTATGTCTCAAATCAGTAACTCTTGCATATAGCTAATTATGATTTATTAAATAAAGTATAAACTGAACGGACTCTATAAATTATGTTGTTAACAAATTAACAAAATTCAATTGAAATATGTACCTGATATAATCAATATACTGTACTATACCTAAATGACACTGGGTTGGGGGAGAAACTGAATGATGGAAATATATTCTGTTTCGGCTGTAAACTTGTTAAGTTGTACAACTGAATATTTCGCACACCATGGGTGCGTGATGATTTGCTGGATCATACCTGATTATAATTCCTGTTTGCCTGACGGCAGGTCCGACTCAGCACCGGACAATCCTGTGACCATTTCCTGGGTCTGTACAGGAAACAATCGAAACAGTGTATCCCATCAATTAGCTTTTCCAATTACATGACATCCTAGACAAAAATATCTCTGTTATAAAGTTGACTTCATTAAAATGACATTAAGATAATCTAAATTAATTGACATCATTATTACAGACATCTCATTCCATATTTTCTAAAACTTGTGTTATTATTATGTTTGGATATAACTGCTATATTTCATATTCTTTCTGCGTTTTTATTTTGGTCGCAATCTGACGAGCTGGGTGTGCATGCCCAAATTTACCGATGGACACGCCAAAACTGACGCAGGATCTGGTGTACTTTAAACATCATATTGAAGCTCCATAACGGATTAGAGATTCTTTTCTTCCTTTTGTTTAATTTTATTATATTTTGTTTCAATTGTATCTACTTCATTCCAATAAATGACAAGTCAAACTTTTGTTGAATTTTTCTATCGTAATTACTGAGTATTATTGTGGTAAATTTATTGAGATTTTAGCATATTCAAACTGAATATGTTGCCGGTACCTGTTATACGTGCTTGTATATCGTATATCGGGAGCGGGGCGTGACATATATTTTAGTGGTATCAGAGCCCAGGTTTCTCAAATCAGTTCATGTGACTTGAATTGATATAAAATTTTGCCACATTTATATAATAATTTTCTTTGAAATTTCTAATGTCCCAATCTATTGACTCTTTCGGTATCTCTTATTTATGCTAATTGATGACCCACCTATGTTAAATCCATGTTCAAATTCTTCAGTGCCTAAAATGAATTACATCCTAAATATGGATTAAATATTTACTATTTATTTTATAATTATATTTTTCATAACTCTTCATTTATTTCTATTTTTTTTTCAAAAAAAAAATGATTCGCCTATTCCGTATATCAACCTTAAGCTTAATTGTTGAGCAATCGTCCTTAAGAAAAAAGACAAAGTGGCCTATTGATCATGAGTAAAAATGAAAAATTTTAATATGAGTTCAAAAATAGATAGACAATATTTTTCTATTTTACCTTATTTAATTTCGAGGACAAAATTATTTTTCTAAGGGGGGTAGAATGTAATAACCCTTCATCTTTTATAGCTAAAAATAATTTTAAAAAAATAAATAAATAATAAATATAACATTTCATTTTTTCTTTAACTCTTACATTTTTTATTTTTTTTAACCTCCTAAACCTTTCATCTTCTCCAACTCCAAACTCTTCATCTTCTTCATTATTTAAACCATGAAACTCCATATTTAATTCTCAAAATTAAACTTTTTAATTAACTAAAACTTTTTATCTTTTGTAACTCACAGTCCTTTCAACTCTTAAAACCTCCCAAACTTTTCACCTTCTAAACTTCCATTCTTAACTCTAAAATTAAAATCTCTAAATTAAATTAAAACCTTTCATATTCTCAACTCATTACTCATTCATTTCTCTAACTCCCATCCTTTCATCTTCTCCATGAATTATCTACATTAAACCTCCAATTTAACACTCTTAACTCTCTAAATTCTATAACTCCTCAAACCTTTTAGATTCTATAACTCGCTAAACTCTTCATATTCTGTAACTCCTAAATCCAATCATATATAAACTCCTAAATTAAAACGCATTCCACTCATTCTAAAAATCATCCTCTAACATTCTCATCTTACTGGAGCCACCTTCAAAACCACTGCAGGAGCTGCCGCTGGAGCCGCCACCACTTCACCGGAAAAGAGCATCTCCTTCCATCTCTTTCCACATTTTAGGTTCTCACCTTTTGACAAGAGATTAGATATTATCTTTCTTTTTCTTTTGGTTAAAATATAAATCATAGATTAGCTCATTTACTATTCAATAATCCTAATAACTTAAAAATAGCATCCATCATCTTATAAGCCCAATAAAATAGAGCCAAACCTATTTCTTAATTTCAGACCCGCTTAATACTAAAATCAATTTTGAGTATGTTACAAATATTAGAAAAATCCCTAAAAATCATCTAAATTTATATTAATCTGTTTTTTAATATTCTTAGAATATTTTTTATGTGTAGATTACTCCATTGAGCGACATCGGGAAACAAAATTCAGGTGTGTTCATTTTTGGACTCACTAATCATGCTATCTTATATACCTGTTGTTTCAATCATGCTATTTATTTTGTATAAATTAATTTGTTATTTTGTACGAATTTATTAATTACTTATTATGTTTCTTGTCATCAGAAATCTATTGTCAATTATCATTAAATTTAAATTACATAGTATAGTTAGATTTTAGAATATCATATATACAATATTTGATAAATCATATAAAAGTTATAATCACGGAAAAATACTGTTTGTGATATCATTTTGTATCGGTGTCTAGAAAAGTTGTTTTATATGCTGGTTCTCTAATTAAGGAACGTGCAATGCACGGAAAACCTTCCAGCATCCATATATTTGCCTGGCCGATATCTTTATGATGTCTCAAATCAGTAACTCTTGCATATAGCTAATTATGATTTATTGAATAAAGTATAAACTGAACGGACTCTATAAATCATGTTGTTAACAAATTAACAAAATTCAATTGAAATATGTACCTGATATAATCAATATACTGTACTATACCTAAATGATACTGGGTTGGGGGAGAAACTGAATGATGGAAATATACTCTGTTTCGGCTGTAAACTTGTTAAGTTGTACAACTGAATATTTCGCACACCATGGGTGCGTGATGATTTGCTGGATCATACCTGATTATAATTCCTGTTTGCCTGACGACAGGTCCGACTCAGCACCGGACAATCCTGTGACCATTTCCTGAGTCTGTACAGGAAACAATCGAAACAGTGGTATCCCATCAATTAGTTTTTCCAATTACATGACATTCTAGATAAAAATAGCTCTGTTATAAAGTTGATTTCATTAAAATGACATTAAGATAAGCTAAATTAATTGACATCATTATTACAGACATCTCATTCCATATTTTCTAAAACTTGTGTTATTATTATGTTTGGATATAACTGCTATATTTCATATTCTTTTTGCGTTTTTATTTTGGTCGCAATCTGACGACCTGGGTGTGCATGCCCAAATTTACCGATAGACACGCCAAAACTGACGCAGGATCTGGTGTATTTTAAATATCATATTGAAGCTCCATAACGGATTAGAGATTCTCTTCTTCCTTTTGTTTAATTTTATTATATTTTGTTTCAATTGTATCTACTTCATTCCAATAAATGAAAAGTCAAACTTTTGTTGAATTTTTCTATCGTAATTACTGAGTATTATTGTGGCAAATTAATTGAGGCTTTAGCATATTCAAACTGAATATGTTGCCGGTACCTGTTACACGTACTTGTATACCGTATATCGGGAGCGGGGCGTGACAAATAACGACTGCTCCTTGAGCTAAGTTCTTTAGACCAGGTATTGAGATTATCATGACACCGTATTTGATCTTTGGGTTGAGCAGATTGGCATGTTAATATTGTCATGCACTAAGTGCTAAATCTGGGTAGTTGATAGCGGTCTCACACAGCTGCACTAATTCCGAAGACTCGTCTTTAAATGATCTCTTTATAAAGAAGCATTCCTTAGGGGAGCATTGTGGACATACTCAACACGAATGAATTTTCACTATGTAGACCTCCTGGAGATGACCTATCGGAGCAGTCATTATAGAAGTAGGCCAATCAAGTCTTTGAGCCTCCTTGAGGGTGTGACATAATTTAGATGTAAAATATGATTGGCACAAGGATTTGAGTCATTTATCAACTTTTGTAAGGATTGTATTGTATTGTCATATTATCCATTATATACAAATATTACACATTTCAAATTCATATGCATATTTATAAGCACTTCCATTTTATATGTTTATCGAAGGTTCACCTCTATTTAAATGCTTCCACCTTATTTATAAACGCTTCCACCTTACGTGTTTATAGAAGATTCACCTCTGTTTGAATGCTTCCACCTTGTGTCTTTATGGAAGGTTCACCTGGTTTATGGAAGTTTCATGTGTCAGATACGGTGCATTCCGGGCACTCAAAGAATCCTTGTTGCTTTACTTGTCCAATTATACTATCGGTTGATGATGATCTTGTTACTGGCGATAAGATCGATGTCACATCGTTTGCATGCATATGGATTGAATTGTGCCTTATCTTAAGAAACACATCATGGAAGCTATAAACATTACTCATCGTGAATTGCCTCTATATTAAAAATGATAAGCACATATCTTGTATTACATCCACCTACTGGTCATTCTGCCAAGACACCGTGCAAAAAATGGAGAAACAGCTCCCTAAACACGTGTAAGCACAGCAGGAGCTCACAAATCCTGATGTTTCCACTTTTGACTGATCAAGTGTCTCTTTTCAATAAAAAACGATTTCATCAATGGCACAGTTGGGTTTTGCCATTTTTGAGCATTCATATACTTATTAAATAAATTATCTAAACAGTTTTTATCAGGATTGGATCAGCTTAGACTTTATTTTTGTGCAGTAAAAGCCATTTTTCTTTACACCATTCCAAAACTTGCTTGATGTCTGTAAGGATAAACTAAACAATTATGGCCATTTGTTGACAGTTCAATGGCTAAATTTATTTAAATGGGGAAAGCCATTTATTAATAGTCCTATATTTTACTTGATTCTCATGACAAGTTGTTTCCTCTGTTAATTTAAATGGTCTTAGATGATTGCATTATGTAAGATGTCTGTGTGGTTTTTATCTCACATGATGAATAATGAGATAATTAACACACATTTCTTTTTCTTATTGTCACATTTAACAAATGCTTCTGTGTTCTCCCCATACATAGTGGTACTGTTTCAATTGGTGTAGTACATTTGCATTCAGAAGACATGAAATGTTAGGACTATGGTTTGTAGATCGACATTATTATATTGATTTTAAGCATGCTGGTTTTATAGAAACTGCCAAAATTGCCAGTAATTTCAGTTGAAAACTTTGAAACTGCCATTACCAAGACCAGTAAAGGTGAACCTGAACCATGTCCAATACCAAGGTTTTGGATCTTGATTAGGATCTAGGGACGATAGGTAACTTCTAGTGTGTAATACTATTATTGAAGTGACATTTTATCAAACATTGAATTTATTAAAACTTAGTAGTCTTTTTTTTTAAAGTTATGAATTGATAGTAGTTTCAGCTCTTATAGGTGCCTGTAGATCTCATTTTATTACGCCCTCTTGTGAAAATCTATATTCTATAACTTTAAAACTTATCGTTTGTTTGGGACATGGGAATTAAATTCATGCAAAAATGTGAGGAGCATTTGACATCACCATCTCAGCCTCTTCCTGTCAAAATGGGATTGGCTATGAAGCACAATGTCCCGTGGAAGATGTGATAAACTTCCTAGTCTTTTGTCTGTCATCAGAAATTAACCCTCTAAATCGGTTGACACAGATAGAAAAATGGTTCCATTTTTAGGCATTCTGCAGTCATAACAACTATCAGTTGCATTCCAGGAACAGAGCCATTCCTCACCATCATAAGATTATACCAAGGATTTACAACAAAGATGGTCCAGTTTTAGGCATTCTTCAATCATAACAACTATCAGTTGGATTCCAGGAACAGAGCCATTCCTCATCATCATAAGATTATACCAAGGATTTACAACTGGGTGGGAACAATTGGAGAAGAGACAAGAGTCATCTCTTGTCGTACATTAATTATGAATGAACTCACTGGGGATAGGATCGAGTTCTGTAGTGCATGTTTGTCCATGACATATTGCATGCCATCATATGATAGTTATGGATTAATTAACTAATTATTTACAACTTCCACAGAACTTTCAAGTTAACGATCTTAATAAATAATCACTTCTAACAAACTAAAAGTTTCTAGTTTATAGTTAATTAGATAAACCAACTTTAGGAGGAAGTTTTGATCAAAATTGATGAAAAATTAGGGGAAATTTTTGGGTAAATCTTGACTAAAGTCCAAACACCCCAAAAAAATGATTTAGAATTTTTATATTTCCAGAAAGTTTATAGACTTATGAATGAAAAAACATTTAAATAATTTTAAATATCATAATAGATGGAGGATTTTCAAATAATTAACCCATTCTAGTCGACTAAGAATTTTAATTATAATTGGTTTTAACTTGATGAGTTTTCTTCTTAAGAAAAAGTTTAGTATTTTAGTTATAATTTAAATTTTTCTTATGATCAACTAATTTGTTATTTCCTAATTACCTGAGAATCTTAACAATTATTGCTTCTAACCAATAAATAATTTCTCGTGAAAAGATAATGGAATGAGTATTTCTTATACAATTAAATCTAATTCATTCTAATTTCACTGGTTCTCTTTTAAAATAGATTTCATAAAAAAACAACTTAACGGTCTTATTTTCTTTTTAAAAAAACAATGGACAAGATGTTCATGTAGGGAAAAATTAAGGTGTCTTTACCATCTAGGGCTATTAGACGTATTTTTCTTAAAAAACCGAGGCCAAGATGATTTTTATTGGGAAACAAGTACAACAAGGGGGACATGGTTCCAAACTATTTGCTCTTAAGAATAGTAGTAGATTAGTTTATAAGGCTAGTGAAGGAATAATTTTCAAAGTAGAAAGGTGGAGAAATCATTTAGAATCTAAGGTCTAAAACCAGTAGAAGGAAAACATTCAACAAAATTTTTAGAGGCAATGGGTGTATAACCTAGGATCAATCATTCATCAAGATGGTGAAACCGAGGAAGATGTGGTTCATAAAATTAAAGCAGAGATTGTTGAGAAGTGCTTCTAAGTTTTATCTTTCATGTAATACCTATGAAATATGAAGGGAAGGTCCTATAGGACGACTATAAGACTAGCGCTATTTCATGGCTTGGAATGTTGGGCAGTTAAGAAAAATCAATGTCCAAAAAATGAGTGAAGTAGAAATGAGAATGCTATGGATGACTGGAAATTCATTAAGAGATATGACAAAAAATAAGTGCAGTCATAGGAAGTAATAGGTTGCTTCTGATGGGAATAAAGTTAGGATTGAGATTGTGGTGGTATTTACAACAGAGGCTGATAAGTGTACTGGTTAGGAAAAATGATAGGATTGTACTCAATGGAGCAAGGAGGATTAGAGGTAGCTAAGTGAACTTAGATGGAGGTCATTAAGTAGAATATGGTGATGGTTGCTTTAACCAAGGAGATAGCCCTTAATAGAATTAAACATAAGAAAAAGGTTCATGTAACGGACCCCAAAAGATTTGGGACAAAGACTTTGCTATTGATGTATTCCAGAAACTTTACTTCCGGATACGTTGTGGCACCTTATTTTGTAATTACTCTTTCTTTTTGATACTGTATTCAGGTTTGAGTGACGATCCATATTGTTGCTCTTATTAATAAACATGCTTGCTATACCCTTCAGTTTTTTGACCAATCAATGCATTACTAACTAGCTAATTTTGGGTGATAGAGCTTAGATGTGTATATAACTAACGTATTATTTTTAGTTTTGATGTCTTAAATGCGTTTGGCACTTGATGGACTTGGCCCCCCATAGCTTAGTAGCAGAATTTAATTTGACTATGTATATGTGATCATGCATACACTTCCATGTGTTCTAATGTGTGTGTGTTTGTGCGCGCGCACATGTCCACATGCCCATGTGCCCTTGTGTTTTGCATCTATAGCTGTCTGAAGTTTTGTTTGGTATATTCAGAAAGAGAGATTTTCTCCAAAAAAATTCAGCAAGATTGAGTTGGATTTAGTAAAGTCTTCTATCCTCGTCTGCCACTCTCGTTTGGAACAGATCGCTCCATTTGTCCTTGTTTTCCAAATGCCGTAATAGCAACAGAGGAGTAAATATGCCAATAGGGATATATATGTAAAATTTCCCCACACCTGAGCAAAAATGATCATTATATTGCATGCATATGCTGCATTTATCTGTTGTAGCTGGGGCTAGATACTGATGAGTCTATTAGTCTGTTTCGTTTTTGATGGTTGGATTTAATCTGATGGTATGTAAATGTGTCAAATGAAAATTTCTGATTATTTAAAACCTATGTTGAAGGTTATGGATTGCCGTGTTTGCGGTGACCCACGCTCAGTTCTTCGATTTGCATTTATAGAGTTTGCCAATGAGCGTAAGTTAGAGCCTGCCTATATTGTCCCTGAGGCCTTTGTGCTTAAACTTCAGTCTGATTCATGTTTAATAATATATATATATATATATATATATATATATATATTTTTTTTTTTTTTTTTTTTCATTTTCTGCAGAAGGAGCAAGAGCAGCTCTCAGTCTTGGAGGGACAATGCTGGGCTTCTATCCTGTCAGGGTTTTACCTTCAAAGACTGCTATACTGCCCGTGAATCCTACATTTCTTCCTCGGGTGACGAAAATGACTATGCTAGAGTATTTATTTATTCTTCATATTCGTTTTAACCATTTTTTCTTTACTCGCTGCTACTATTTTTCCGCTATATATCTCTACATGAAGGATATTTTAGTTCTGAAATTTCTAACTTAATGAAATTATTACAGTCTGCAGATGAACGAGAAATGTGTTCAAGGACAGTCTATTGCACGAATATCGATAAGAAGGTAGGTAATTTTACCTCTGATACTGAAACTTTTTGAGGCTATTACATGTTGAATATCTATATGATAGGGTCAACCATATTGTTTAAGGAAAAAAAATGAGTAGTTTTTTTATCGGCATCTTTCTGTCAGGTTACACAGATAGAAGTAAAAGATTTCTTTGAGAGCCAGTGTGGTGAGGTCAGTACACTTCCTCAATCTGGCAATTTATCGGTTCCTTAAGATTATTAAATTTTTTTAAGGGCATTATTTGTCAGCATAATCATTGTTCTATAGGTTTCTCGCTTGAGGCTTCTCGGGGATCATGTGCATTCAACACGCATTGCATTTGTTGAGTTTGTCCAGGTAATCGTTCAACAGGTTCAGTTTGAATTTCATACAGCTACTCTTAGATATAAGGGGTTAAGTTTGTAGAATATGATGTCAATAGGACCCAGCTTCTGCAGTCAGTATTAACTAGTGAGCTCTATGGTGAGCATAATAGAAACTAGATAAATGTATTGAATTAGAGGAAAAGGAAAGATAATAAGAATGGAGCATGATATTGGATATCATCACTGTATTTATCATCAGAATGCGTAGAAGACTAAATGACAACCAGAGGAGTAGCAAGGAAAAGAACAGAGGAGATGAATGAATCATCACCATCCTGTGTCATCAAATAAATGCAGGTCTCTAAGGATATATCATCCAAATTACATGTTCCATATTGTGGAACATAGTGATCTGGTACAGGATGGCGTCAAAATATCTGGATCTTGGACATCTTTTCAAGCATAATGCCTCCATCCAACCTTCAAAACAACTATTTGGTAGCAATGAAATCAAATACTACATCTTCACGTTTATGAAATTCTTGTCTATTTGACAATGAGCATATTGCCCCTTCAGTTCCCCTGCAGTCAACAAAGAACAAGATGGAAAGTCGAAACCCCTGAGAGAAGAAGTTCTTTTTCGAGGATAAACTATGCGCTTTTCAAAAATGGTCAGGAAAAATGCACCATATTCTAGATTAATTTGGAAGCAATTTTCTTGTTTTGGGAACAGAATGAAGGAAAGAGGCAAGGTGGAAGAAGTTTAATTTGGAAGGCGCAAAAGCTATTTTAGATTAATTGGAATTTTAGTAGCATCTTTTTGAAGGGGGAAGAAGAAACTAAGAAGAAACTAAGATAACCTTTTAACAAGGAGAGCTGCAGCCTAGTTAAATACGCAACCATGTGCTGGACCGTTCTTTTGTGTGTGTGAGAGAGTAAATGCCTCGTATAAAATAGTCCAACAGCCATCTGTCAGCATCACAGCATTTCTTCCAAGTTAGTCTGAAAGATACTCTTTCTCCTTATGCAAGTGTTTTTCCTTCATTCTGATTATTTGGTGAGAGTTCAGTTTCTGGCTATTGTAATTTGACAGTTAGCTGTACTGCTAGTTTATTTGGATAGTATCATTGCTTGATATTTCAACATTTAAACATATGGGGCTGTTCTAAATGATGATTGATCTGTTAGACTGAAAGAGGCAAGCATACACTTTAGAAGAAAAAAAGACATGCTTCTAAAGGATTAAAATTTGGTTTTGGGAGAAAACATTCTGTGTTATCTTTTGCCCTTTTACTGGAAGCTTTGGGTTGTTGGGTTAATTAAATTTATATTAAGGCAATTATCTAAGAATCTAAAAGCTTGTTAATTGAGATATCTTTCTGTGATACAAGTATCTTAACATTTCTTGCTATATCTATATGTATGTGCAGGCAGATAGTGCCCTTCAAGCTTTAAACTTAAGTGGCTCGGCTCTGCGATCCCTTCCAATTAGGTGTGATCCTTTATTCACACTTGCTGTTAAAAGTCTAAACCAACTTGATTTCCTATCTTTTACTCTTTGGCCTTTACTGTTATTTCAGGGTAAGCCCTTCGAAGACCCCTGTGAGGCCCCGTACACCTCGTCCAAATCTGCAATAACTCTGGTTTAGTTTACTTTTGAACCATCGGCTGAGTTTCAATTAGAGGAACTTTGTTCTGTTGGGTGAGCTGACGAACTGCCCCTTTCTTTAGTTGCTTCTTTTTTTCTTCCTTATTGGCAGTAAGCACGTTCTGCAACTAAATGTGATCCACATTCACCAGTCCGCCTTTCAAGCTTGAACTGAAGCATCTCTTGCGTTGCACGGCCATCTTTATCTTTTTATGGTTGTTGTCTTTTGTCAAGCTACAAAAACATGCCATTGAACTGGGGCACCGGTCTAATCACTAGTCATGTTGATTGCATGTTTACATATTCCAGTTTTTACCCATCAGAGAATGGACTGAGCTAATGAGATACTGTTGTAATGCACAGTATGAGAATTCTTGGTGATGTCCACCAGGAAATGTCTTTTTTGAGTTTCTGAGAACTTCTGCAAAAATGTTCTATGTCCTGGTTATATCTACCAGCAGCTTTTTTTCTTTTTCTTTTTTTATCCCTCATTTTTAATTTTAGCATTTGATCGTTCTTCGTCTGAGATGTACTTAAAAAATCTGTATCGGCTTTGTGTTCTGCTAGATTGGCCTGCAGAAAATGGTGCTGCAGTCAAATAGTGAGATGCATTATTAATATGTGAAACAATGTCTCTTAGAGATAGAGCTTATTTTACTGTTTCAATTATTAGAGGATGGGCTTCAGTAATAAATTTCTCTTTATTCATTTTTATACTTACGAGAGGCATTGACAAGGGTTGTAAGTAGCTAGTAATAAGTTGACATGCTGTAAAGGTGTAAGATGTGTGAAATATTCTTCCGTCAATGTGATTCATTCAGCTGAGTTATAGCTTCTTATGAGTTGCCATGAAAATTTGGGAAATTTGTTTTTGGTTCTCTATTCTAGCCAAGGCTTATCATTTTCAGTCATTACCGACTTATATTGAACTGTTTATGTTTTTTTTTTTTTTTTGGCTAAATAAAATTTGAATCTTGGTTCTCTCCTGTGCCAAAATGGGTTCCATAGGAAACTTTTTCACATTAATTTCTAGAGGTTTGCAACGTACCCTTTGTTTTTTCCCATCAAATCATGGTACCATGCCTACTTCTATTTTCTGGATCTGAAGACTCGGATATATATATTTTTTTTTCATAAGACCTTTCTGAATCTGAAAACTCAGATATTAATCATCATGTGAATTTCAATTAATCAGGTTACAAAGTTGGTTTTTATCCTATCTGAATATAATTTGGGTCTTCAACACACTTTTTTTTTATTTCTCACTATGGAAACTTAATTCTTACAGGTCAGAAACAATATTCATTCTCACTGTCTAAACCCACTTAGACATTATGACCTTGAAAAGGAAAGAGTAGGATACGAATGGATATGGCTTTTGTTAATAATCTATAAGCTACTTTTAAAAGCAAATAATTTGGAGTCATCTCGCCCTTTGGTCACAGATTGTTCCGCAATCTCCGAGTTGATTAGAATACTATAGGAAACAGATTTCTATTTAATTTTAAATTAATGTATTGTAATTTGATCTTAATTTTTATTTTATCAGATGAAATATTTGAACATTTAAGATTAGATATTATTTGAAACTATTAATATTTTCCCGTTTAATTTCAATATATGGATGTCAAACCCGAATGGAGGAATATTTATTAATGTTTCTTCCATCATCTGTTTGTTTTCAGCCTTTGTTATTACGGGCAAGGAAGATCCAATTCAATTTTGCATAGAAGAAAAATTCCTCAAAGATTGGTTGCCCGCTTACTCATTATGAACTTTTATTCAATAGCATCGTTACTTCACGAATGGACGTCCTTCAACAGTGTGAAACCGATAAATTTAGGAAATCTTGAAATGTCTTCTTTTTACTTTTTGGTCATCTTTTGGGTGCTAATGAAGGTATCCATGCCTAAACTACACTAGCACGTGCGTTCCGGCACAACAAAAATTGCACAGAAACAATAAATTACCTGACGCAAGTAGAGACCAGATATAATGACATAAGAACTCTATAATATCAACTTCCCTACATTTGACAGCCAAAAGAAAGAACCCAAGTAGAACAAGATGTTACGTAGTCTAACCAACTTTATGTATGATAGTCTATTCAACTTCATGTATGATATAACAATGCAGTAAAAAGACACGTATTCCAAAATTTCCCTCAATGTTTATGTTCCTGCTACCGTTCTTGTTGGATCATCAGTAGCCTAGAAAATGATAAGGTAACATATGTTCTTTTACCAAAGCAGTTTTATCCAAATAAGTGTGCAACAATCAACTGGCAAATGCACACTAGTTATTACGAAACTGAATATATCTTAATGGATCTCTGAATGTATCTTAATGCATTAGAGATCCGCCCAAAGTTAACTACTTCACCACTGATACATATAGAGGAAGGTGGCATCATATTAAAGAAAACGATATACAGAGTACAGCATATAAGCTTCAGCAGTTCTCACATTAGCACTCCCCAATGATTTTAAAAGAAAGCATGATATGGGGTTTCATGCAATAGAGATGTTATTGTACCGAATGGTATCCATAGTCTGATCACACACTGCTGGCATATAGACGCGTCCATTCCTTTGCTGCATCCAAAAGGCTTTCCCTTGTTAGCATCAAAATATTTTACAAGAAAAAATTATAAATTCTTATACGCATCTATATTTGCTTGCACAAAGAGATCCACCTGATCAATGACATCAAAATAGGTTGCCATACAAAAGCCTCATTATATTTACCTGTTTCTACAGCTTCAGCTTCATTTGCCTTCCAATGCTTTGCAATGTTGTCTGAAAGGGGATCATCCGGGTTCGGAGCACTCAGAAGTGCTTGAATACTGGCACAGGAAGATAGTAAGTTACAACACAATTTCTTATGTTAATTGAAATGAGAAACCCTTCTACAGTCAACAAGCCAGCACCCAAATAGAAAATGGAAATAGAGGAAATGAGCAAATGTAGGCTATTGCAGTCTAAATAAATTTGTTGAGCTGGGTAGCTAATAATAATGTCCCTTGGGCATTGCATCAAAACTAATAAATACATCATATTTAGGACTTTGCGATGAACTTTTTAATACAGACAGACGCGCGCGCGCACACACACACGCATACATACATACATAATGGAAAGCATACAAGTTTCTCAAGGGATGTGAAAGTGCATCAAAACTAGAAAATAGAATTCCTATGGCATCTTCATCAAATTCTTTATTTTAACAGTAAGAGTCAGATATATTATATGGATAAAAAAATTATTGGTATGTTGCCTTATCAAATAACTTAAGACACTGAAAAATAGTTCATAAAGGAAAATGGCATGAGCGTTCTAGGGCTGAAGCAGAATTGAGAATATAGAAGCCAAATGAGGATACTTCACTGTTCTACAAATTAAAAATAGAAAAGCTGGTTTTCTAATAAAAGAACTATAGACTTGACAAGTGGTTTCTTAAAAGGAAGTGTTGGCTCAAGCAGAAATCTAACTAATTTGAAATTTTTGGGTTCCATACATATACTGAAACACGGGCGTATTATATGTGACTTCGAAATAATTCAAGTCATCTAATAAGCTCTCTTTTGTTACTGCATCTTGATTTCCGTGCTCGAGTTGAATTTTGGGGAAGTTCACTCCAGATGCATTACACAAGGTTCAAATTGTTTATTATGTAGTATACTGCTACATACTGCCTTTCCAACATTCATGGCAGGTTCCTCTTGCAGAACAGACTTGAATCTTTCCAGTAATTGTAATACTGGCTGCAGTCAACATAAAAATTTCAAATTACATTTATTATTTCCCTTCGATAGTTTTCCTGCAATGCTCAAAGCATAAGAGACATATCATGATAGAAAAGAGTTATTGACTAGTAGGGAAAATAGATTCCTAAAAGAAATTACAGAGAAGGAAGCAAAATGCAAACAAACAATTTGGAAATAGATAAGGATAATATTTATATAAAAAAAAAAAAAACAGCAACAATAACCCACTACAAATGAATCACTGTACTACTAAGAAAATTTTATTAACAGAAAAAAGAAAGAGAAGCTCCTGAAAAGAATGCTCCTGATATAAGGTCATGCCAAAGTTTTGTTTGCAAGCTTAACATCAAATTGTATACTATTTGTCTAAAGAATCCTTCATCTTTCTTGGTTATCATACATACAGTATAGGCATAAAAGCAGAGACACGTCACCTTAGCAATACTGTTCGAATCTGAAGAGCTGGACTCCATTTGTCTTTAAGAATATCAAGGCATATTCTTCCAAGCTGTATGCAATAAAAGTTAAATACGGGAAGAATAATTTCTATGCAGCAGATCCAGAATACATATGCATATAATCAGTGCTTGCCTTGTCAATGTTAGGATGGTAAATTTTGGTGAGAAATCGAACCTGTTTAAGTGAAGATCAAAAGAATGAAAGGGAATTATAACTGCAAATTAGAACGTGGATAAGAAAAACACAAATTTTACTCAAACAAGAAATATTGAGGCTGACAAAAGTACAACTTTCTTGGTTTATAAATGTTGTAACATGAGAGACCACAAAAACATTGTGTTTAAAGACATCATGCTGATAGAGAATCATAAAGAGAGAACTTCAACATCTTCGAGCAAGTAATCTCTTAGCTTCGTATTCTAACAAAGTCATAGATCAAAGTGTTGCAGATTTAGCTATTATCCAATTGTTCAATTGTCCATAACTCAGTAACAAAAGAAATTTTATTCCGACACCTTTTAGACATGAATTTATCAAAATCTACGTGGCCACATATTATATCTTAAAATATATATTCTTAAAAAACATATAAAAGGCCTAGATATCTCCTCGGTTAAAAAATGAGTCTTCCAACAAGCCAAGTAATCTTCTACGGTTTATTGGCACGCCTATCTAATGGTCTATGTTTCATTAACCAGGTCTGGGAATTGGAACCAAAAGGCTTGATGTCTGGTTCCCTGCCTGTGGTTGTAGAATCTTGTCAACCCTGTCAGTTGCAGAATCTTGTCAATCCTGTCGGTTGTAGAATCTTGTCAACCATTTCACAGCCTTATGCCCCTAGCAATCTGCTTTTGCTTAGAAAGGTACAGATGATGATTATGAGACATAATAGATTTTTAAAATAGTATAAATAACTTGCATTGTTTAGAACAATCAAGAACTTTATTGTAAGCAGATTATGTAGTATGATAGTATTTACTTTTACTTTTGCTGGGCTGAACACCACAATAGATGATAGCGCAAGGCAATTTTACTTTTCTACTCATGTATCAGCAATTATTTTTCAAATTCAACTTAAGTAGACTCGAAGTTTTTTACAATCCCACAGAATAGCACTTTCTTGGTACAAACTTCCCTGGTTTGGTGGGTTTGTTCTATTTTTTGTGTTTGCGTGCATGTAGGGGTTGTGTCAAGGGATGGGGGAAATCATGCAAGCCTCTACATCAGCACCCACTTTATAATACAGATAATCAAAACATAAGACGTTTTCTAACAGATATCTTACCTTTGGTGCAGCCATTGGGTACTCTTCAGGCAAAAACAACTCGAGTTTGAAAACACCTCCTAGATAAAGGGCAAACAAAAATATATATAAATAATATGAAACACCCTATTGGCAAGCACTTAATTACAAAATCAATCTAATCAACAACTGCTGAAAATGCAATACACAACAATCATATGGCCTCCCAGTTAGACCTATAGCTCGATTTACAAATTCCATTCAATAGATAACAGCAGCTACATTATTGTTTGACACGTTTTTCTTACTCAAACATATCATCATGGATAATTTTACACATACGGTAAAGAATTACATGCCAACATCAATCTAAACTTATACATAAATATTTACGACACATTTCAAAATCATGAACAAATATCAGCCATCAGGTAAGCAGGGGTAGAGAAGTTCATAAGCTACTAACTGGTATAGTTTTTTTTTTTAATTTTTTTGATACACAAAAAAAATTGCATAGTTGACTTTGATGAGAAGTTAATCAATAAAAGCTCACCCCGGCTGAAGCAATTTCATAGAAGTTAATAATACGAACGTAAATGCAAACCAGTAAGGTTGTGCAAAAATTTTAGCGCTTCCTTTTAGTTTCATCCAATTTGGGGGCTGATTGTTTAAGAACAATATTTGGTTCAATTGAGATACAAATACTAGTTCGTTAAAATCTAGCCATAACCACAAATATAGCTGATTTTTTGACACGAGTGCTCAGTTTAAGCATTTGCCATAAATCCTAGAAATAATTCTCGTATGATAATGTACTTATGATTAAGTCATCACCTAATCCTGAAAAGTTGCTTGTTATCTACCTAAGTCACAAAAAGGTTTCTCAAACAAATACTATAGTATTTATACTTCCATTCTATAAACATTAGCAATGAGGTCAAATCTATGATAAAACAACTCGTTTGAGGCCAAATACATAACATATTCCACTTCTAAAAAGGCATCAAGGTTCATCTGCAAAGACTTGCCCAATCTATACCAGCAACTCTATGCAAGTGGTGGTTTGGTGACTGCTCAATTCAGTATTTTAAATATCGGATATCGACGATGTACCAATTGGCAAAATTATATACTAGATACTGGATACCGGGTGATATATAACGATATAACAATAAATATCAGATGTCATATCAATATCATAACGATTAAAAAATATACATGTAATTACATCCATAAAATATATTGAATTACTTAAAACATGTTTAGGGTCTTAGATACTTATTTTGATCAATTTGCTCGTAAAAGGCGATATGCTTGAGAGTTGAGACAAGGAGGGGTCTGCTTGAGAGAGGATTGATCTGCTCCTGAGTTGAAAAAGAGGGGGATCTGCTCAAGGGTGATTTGCCTAAGTGAAGGATGGAGAGTTTACACTATCTTTTGGGGAGAGAGCAAGAGCGATGAGTTATCATCGAGGCTCAAGAATTATCAGAACGAAGCTCTTGATAGTCGGTCCTGGAAGGAGAGCGAAAGGTACAGGATCTCTACTACATTATGTTTAATGTTATCGCTCAAGTGAGAGAACAGAGAGGATCAGAAAGAGCAAGACAACGAATCGTCGATCAACTTATAGGTGGTCGGAGTCGTCATCACAGGATTATCGGAGTCGAAGTCAGAACTCTCGTTAGTCAGTACTAGTAGCGGAGAAAGACAAGTGTAGGACTGTGATGCAGTTTTTTCGATGTGATCACTCGATCAAGCAAGAGAGAGAATGCAGAAAGGAATAGGAAAAAGCAAGGCGTTGAATTGTCAATCAATTAAATTTATGATAGAATGAGGAATTTGGAATAAAATGATATTTATATAAATGGGTTCAGATATTAAAGAGTTCAGATTAATGGATCTAAATTTAAAAATTTTTAAAAAAAAGTAATATATTAATCTCGCTAATATTTTTCATATCATCTAGCATGCAATATATCACCACGTAATCAATATATCGACAGATATCAGTCCAAAACAAGAACCATAAAAAATCACCTTTTCATATCAATTTTTAGTTCCAAAACCGATATAATGGTCGGATTTAAAACACTAGCCTAGTCATCACAAAAATGTACCACAATTGGGAAAAAAGTGAAAAAACTTACTAAACTGATGATTACCTATGGGATATGGATATTACAATATTATAAATAAGAGAAGGATTACCAAGTTCTCATGTGCCTACCTAGCATTACCATCCTAATCCTGCAACGAAAGTAGATTTTCCTCAAAAAATATTATAGTAAAGAACTTTTTATTGTCGTCTGAAAGAAATTTCTTCGTCTTGAGAAATGTGTGGATCGTGTGTCTTGGAAATGTGAGCACTAGTAACATATCATAAATTTAGAAGTATTAAATTTAATTTGAATCACACCCTTGGTACAAGTTATATCATTAAACACCATATCCAAATTTATTTTGTGAACATCACACAAGCCAAATATCCAATTTATTATTAGAGAAATCATGATCAAGGTAAAGATACAAAATTGATCGAACTGAGCTTCATGTCTATTTCATAAACAAATCAATACCCCAAGTAAGGGTAACTTATGAAGCAAGCAACAATATCATGTCTACAAATGCATGCAACGCATTTAAGATGTCATTCTCCAGAGAGGGAGGAGAGAAAAAGAACTAGTTTTGATACATACCATACATAGTGAACTTAGTGACTTGTCTCTAATCAAAGAACCTTACATTTCCTAAGTTCTGATCTGAAGCGCAGCTCAGACCCAAAATGCTAGTAGAGTTAAGTATTCATATAGAAGTTGATTTTCCAATGGTTTGGACAAGGGCATGCATTCATACATTGTTGTGTGTGGGTTGACACATTGTTACGCCACTAACACCCATCTAATTGGGAGTAAATATCTAGAGGTGCAGAGAAAGAAGCAAGCATGAACTATACTTTCTGCGCCTTAAAAGATGAATGTAATTCCCTTAGCAAATTCATGATCCTCCCCTTTGCATGATGCCTAGTTGATGAGAATTTTGAGGTTTTTTCCTTGTGTATCTAGCTTTAAACTGCAAATTGGTATATTTGCTGTCAAACATATGACTTTACAGGGACCTATGACAAGCCCTCTCTTGTTTATACCTTGCCTGGCAGAGAATTTGGAACCAACTCAAATGGTTGATGTCAGGTTGTCACCTATCAGAATTTTCTGCCAAAACTTTGATGGAGTCTTGAGCTCCATAGCTGATCCAACATTTTTGTGGCAAAAGGCTTAAATGATGAAAATGTGGCCGCCCAGTTGGCCAGTAGCCCCAAAATACCATTCAGGTCAATAATCAATAAAAATACTGACTTTCCATTACCAAAAACTACTCACGTACAGGGTCAATATATGTGAAATTAAATAATAATTTAGACCAAAAGATCCCATTGTCAGCAAAACAAGTCAGATTTTATCAAATTCCAACAACAAGATGTTATTAACTCGGTACCTTCATATGGAGACTGCGTTGGTCCCAGGATCATAACATTGAAGTAACGCATGTTCTCCTCAGACGGAGACGCACTGATACCAGGAGCTACAAAAAACAACAGCACAACACGCAATCAAAACCCTAAACCCTCACAACAACCAAAATTTTTAAAAATCCTAAAACCCTCATTTCATCGTATCCCATCTGAGCAAATTGAACAAAGATCGACAGAAAAATTCGGCCTTGAATCGCTACCTGGCTCGCTGAGCAGCCGCTGCGTCTCCTGCTCAAACAAAATGAATCAAGAAAACACCAAAAATCAAAACGCTAAAAACGAGCGCGATCACAAAGAAAGAGAATAAACATGATCGGACTGAATCGGCGAAAGAACCTTGATGATTCTCCGAGGTAGATTGCTGTTCGCCATCCCTTCAGATCGACCGATCGATCGATCAAAATCCTAGCGTTTTGCTTTCTTCTAATGGATCGAAATCGAAGATGAGAGAGAGAGAGAGAGAGATCGAGAGAGGTGAAGAGATAATCGCCCGAAAGGGGAAAAGGGCAAAGAGAGGGCCGTGGGGGTTCGGATCGATTGTGTGTGTTTTTAAAGCTTTATGAGGTTCGACTTTTTTGATATTTGCCACCCGGCTTTTTCGTTATGTGGCCCTTGGAGAGGTGAGTGCAGTTATTAAAGGCGTACAGAAAAATATATGCGTTTATTCGTTGCTTCGTCAACCCTACGCGACCTTTCTTTACCGTGACTGATGGGAATTTCCAAAGGAGCACACCTTTTTTTCTTCCCAGATAGTCACTTAAAAATTTATTTTTATTTATAATTTTATAATTCAAATTTTATGATAAAATACCTTTATTTTCAACCGCTTATCCCTCAAATTAATTTTCCTGAACCTTCTCCCTACTCTCCCACTTGCTCTTCTCTTCACTCTTCTCTCTAGTCTCCATTCTCTCTGTCACCTATAAAATGGAGGACCACTCAAAAAGTAGTCCTACATCGTTGATATTTCAATTTTTTTTCTCCCTTTCATTCTTGACCTGGGCTTACAGTTCCGAATTTCCTTATTGGATCCGGACTGTCTAGTACGGATTAAGGAGACAGACCAATCTCTCTCTCTAAGTCAAAGGTCTGTAGAATTCTCCACTGTCATGGCATCTTCCATATTCGCATCGATCGTCCTTCAATCCGCCGGCTTCCAGCCTCACGTTCGCTGCTGCTGCTGATGCGAGTTCAAGAACTTAAGAACATGGGAGAGAGAAGATGTGGAGGGTATTTTGGATATTATAAGTATGTTTACTGGGAAAAATCATATTTTCAATATAGAAAATTTGCTCACTGGAAAAAGTGGGCTCACTAGGAAAATGGTGTGCTCCTTTGGAAATTCCCTGACTCGATGGGGCCCATGGGATGCACGTAAGGCAGTCTTGAAATGGACGGCAATGGATGAGATCAAGATTGGTGACTGAAAAGTCACTATCACCGTTCCAAAACTAATCGGTGGTGGAATTTGAGAGAAATTAATTTCTATAACTGAATTCTTGAAGATTCTTTTTAGTGAACATTTAATGAAAATTGAATCACACACTTTTATCTCCTCGGAAAAAAAATAAAAAAAATTGATTGAAATTTTGAAATTAATATTTTTATATGATGTGATCGTAATAGTGAAATAGAATTATTTAAAGCATGTTAAGGCCTAATATTTTAATATAACGGTTACCCAGATTTATGGTGAAATAATATTATCAAATATAAAATATTTTTCATTGGGAGGTGATTGGGTGGTAATTCTGTTGGAGATAATAAAGAAAATAAATAGTTCTAATGAGTTTCTAATAATAATTCTGAGACAATCTATTATCAGAATTTCTAAGAATACTTCCTTAATGATTTTTCTTCTTCATGTTTTTTTCTTTTTTTTTTGCTAATCAACAAAATAAATAAAAGGTAGACCTAATATATAAATAAAATAAAGAAATATTTATTTAATCAATAAAACAATAGTCAATATTTAACAGTTTTTGCTACCCTTCTTTCAAAAGGTTAACAAACACAATAATTCTATAGAATTTTATTTTAAAAGAATTAATTCTCTGGAACTGTCCATTCGAGAGGGTAGAATTTTACCAGCTGGACTAATCCACTTTTGAGGAGCCGAGTATCCTAACCAAGTAGCCTACAACGGATTTGTATACTTTACTATAAATAATCTTTATTCTGAAATGTATCTTTTCCATACCAAAGTTTTTTCTCCACGTTTTGGTACAAGATTAACAACTAAATTGGGATACGAATGGTCAGATTTAAAGATCAATTCTTAACTAATCCTATTTAAAATTTTAAATTAGTAAAATAAATTTTTTATTTTTAATTCAAAATTTTAAATATACCGAGTCAGAAGTTGGTTGTTGAACCACTCCATTCTCAAGCGTTGCAAGCATTTTTTTTTAGGTTAATTACAGTTAGACCCCCTGTAGTATTGGGGATGTGTCACTTAACACCGTTGAAGTTTGAAACTCTCAAAAAATCCCCTGAACTTAGTTATTTTCACTCACTTTTTTTTACTAAAGTGCACTCTTGTGCCTCAAATTCCTATTGTACCATCATCCCTCATTTTAACCAGCACACTTATTAAAGAGAGATAATGGTGGAATAGGAATTTGAGAGATAAGAGTGCACTTTAATAAAAAAGAAGAGTGAAAATAACTAAGTTCAGGGAGTTTTTTGAGAATTTCAAACTTCAGGCGTGTTAAGTGACACATCCCCAATACTACATGGCTCTACCTGTAATTAATTCTTTTTTTTTTTCAGTCATTTCGTTCCGTGGACAGGGACCAATTCCTTCATGGTCTCTTCACCCACATATATTGAAACTTTGATTTCGCGTGATAAGATAATATTGCTTCATAATTAGTTGTTGATTCCCATCCAATATTATAGGTTTGGTTCTTCGTGATAAATACATTCGTTCGCAATTTATGAGTTTCAACTTTAAATATCCGTGTCATGCTAACCATTTTTTATTTTTCCTCTTCTTCTCCAAAGAAGTCATCATTCCTTGAGACTATTCATATACGCAGTACTCGATAATTAAGTTTTAGCTTCTTGAATTCAACTGAGCAAACAAAGTAATCAGGCCACACAATCTCAACAGGCGAGCAAACACCGAACATGAGTAATATGAGGGCATAATCTCTGTGGTGCCACAGTACATAGTTAATCTTGCAGGTACAAGAAGACGATTAGCTGGGCCCCGTCAGCAGCTGCAATGGAGGGACGTGAAAGGCCCTATTACAAGACTTCGATGGAATAATATTTTGACTGAAATTCACATGTTTATTTGCAATTTTAGTTTGCAAAGCAGGGATTGTCTACTTTATTCTTCTATTATCGTAGTTATGTATTAATTAACTTATAGCTTGTTTTATTATGAGCTAATTAATGAAATGCGGGGATATACCTATCGTTAAGACGATTATGAGTGTGAAACACTAAGCTCGGAAGGCAGCTTCTTCTAGGGGAGGATTGTTTATGTTGTGGAAAAAAAAAAAAAAAAAAGGGAAGATCCAATGCCGCTAGTGCGATGTTCTCATCTTCTTCGCATATTGCTAATGCCCCCTGCCTGCCTGCCTGCAAGTCAGATGCCAAGGAGTACTATTGAGCTACAAATGATTAACTGCAGCAGAAAGGTATGCATAGAGTTCCTTGTGTGCGCCTCTATATATACACACACAGAGATATATATATATATATATATATATATATATATATATATATATATATATATATATATATATATATATATATATATATATATAGAGAGAGAGAGAGAGAGAGAGAGAGAGAGAAAACGGGAAATACACCGGCGGTGAAGGAAACTTCCTTCACCGCCGCTTAGGTGACCCAATAAAATTATTACACGTGGTGTCATTTAAGAAAATTCATTTATTTGTTACCTTGAATGACGCCCCGTGTTATAATTTTATTGGGCCACCTAAGCGGCGGTGAAGGAACTCCTTTCACCGCCGATGTATTTCCCGTTTCCTCATATATATATATGTATATGTATATGTATATATGCGGCGGTGAAGTGAGTTACTTCACTAGCACTTAGTTGACCCAATAAAATAATTATACGTGGTACCATTCAAAAGACGGTTAAGCAAGTTTTTTTTATTTGTTATGTTGAGTGGCACCACTTGTAATTATTTTATTGGGCTACCTAACCGCTAGTAAAAGAACTCACTTCACCGCTATCATATATATATATATATATAGAGAGAGAAATGAAAATGAGTTCACAACTCATGCAACTTAACTAAACTGTAGTTCATTTCCACTATATCTAATATTTAAAAAAAAAAAATTCTTTTGGATTGTGATCTCAATCCTTTAGGGTCCACTCATACCCAATTTATTAGGTTTTAGTTTTGATTTGGTTCTCAATCAATTTGACAAAAAATTTAACGATTTCAATAAATAAATATTTTGTATCTACTTGATGAAAGTGTAAATGAACCTCAAAATTTATAAAATTTAATTTTATTAAATTTAAAAAGATAAAAATTCTAATTCTTGAAAAAATTTGAAGAAAAATTGTTGGATCATTATATTGTTGTCACTAACTTATGTAATTTTCCCTAAGTTGGCAGCTCACCCATAATAAACACACACACACACACACACACATATATATATATATATATATATATATATATATATATATATATATATATATATATATATATATATATATGAGGAAACAGGAAATACACCAGCGGTGAAGGGAGTTCTTTCACCGCCGCTTAGGTGGCCAAATAAAATTATTATACGTGGCGTCATTCAAGATAACAAATAAATGAATTTCCTTAACCGCCCTTTGAGTGGTGCCACATGTAATAAATTCATTGGGTCACCTAAGCGGCAGTAAAGGAACTCCCTTCACCGCTGGTGAATTTTCCGTTTATTATATATATATATATATATAAAGAGAGAGAGAGAGAGAGAGAGTTGGGGGGGGGGGGGGGGGGTTATGATCCTTAAAGCATTTTCCAACGTCAAACTATGTTTATTTATTTATGGTTATAAGTTAACTTATAACCATTTATAAATAAACATAAATAAACTCTGCTTCACTGACCACGTTCTTTTCCTTACGCTCATAAATTGCTTTTTTTTTTTTTTTTTTCCATGTCAAACTATATTTTAGATGCTAATCCATTGACAATATATAATTTTAATTTGAACAACTTCAAGGTGTAATCATGTAAAAAACCATTTTTTTGTTTTCAAATCTAAATTCAAAGTGGACATAATTGCAAATTAATCCTCCATTATTTTTGGGAATTCCTAAAGAGCACACTTTTTTTCTTTGTGAACCCACTTAACAAGTTGGCTATTATTACAAATTTGACATCATTTTTTTTTTTGAATAGAACTATCCTCGTTTTCAACCTCTCTTCTCCCTCTTTATTTGTACCCGCGATAGCTACAATAAATAAATAAATAAATAAATCTTCAAACCTAAATCTACTTAATCTCATCTTTCGCTCTACTAAATTATCTCAAAAATTAAAATCGTAATTCGAATTTATTCATCTTTTGTTTCTCACAAACCTTAAAAGAAGAGTAATTTTTTTGGTTGAAGAAAATGGAGAGTATAAATATGACATCAGATCGAAAGTTTTTGGAGATATAAATCTATCTTCCTATTAAAATTATTAAGTTATCTAAGTTAGTATTTAGATTAAAAAAACATAGAAAGGGGATTGAAGTTGGTGGTTTATGGAGTTAGCAGTTGTCCGGTACAGATTTCCGGATTAGATGATGTCTGTTCGGGTTACTTTTCCGAACTGGGTGATGTCTGTCTGGCTGACAAGACCCGAACAGACGATTCAAAAATATTAACAGATCAACTGGTCGGGGGTTTATCCCAACCAGTAGAAAATCTTTCCAACATTATTCCCCATACAGTAATTCAGACTATCCGGAGAAAAACCCTGGACAGTGGGTTTTTGTTTTGCAGTTTTGTAACTCTATTTATTTTAGTTTCTAATCTTGTCTTAGACTAATTATTAAATATTAATATGCACATTTGGTGGTTATGGGATGAAGCTTCAACACAGCACCCGAGTCTAGAACAAGTTAGTTGTTGAGTACAATTTGGGCTTCAGAACAAGTCAAGTACGAATGATGAGGGATTTAGGGGTAGCAAAAAATGTGGTTGTCCATTTTAGTTAAAAGGTTAACAGATCTCTATTGATGGCCCAAATGGAGATTGATGATTATGTCCGATGTGCACAATCATCCCATAGTGAAATATCTTAAAGGACACTCGTACGCAGCAAGACTGTTTCTATACAATGCGGTCGAGTTCAGAATAAATTAGTTGTTGACTACAGTTCGGATTTTTGAACAAGTCAGGTACGGATGATTAGGGATTTAGGGGTAGCAATCCCTTTCAATTAAAAGTCAATAGATCTCTATTGGGGCCCGAATGGAGATTGACGGTTATATCCAGTGTGCATAATTATCCCGCAGTGAAATATCTTGAACGACACTCATACTCAGGAAGACTGTCAAAAAGCGAGACTTCTACTGTAATAGAGGTGTCGAAGTGTCACGTACAACCGAAAGTTATCATGACATCGCTGAAGCTCAAGGACCTGAAGAATGCGGAGATTAAGAGATTAAAACATCCTTCCAAAAAAAATTGACTATCGTTCATCGGAATTTTATGTTATCGGAATTTAGAGAGCTCTAAGACTTAATCTCAATTCATCCGTTGAATTTGATTTTGAGCCAATTAAAAAGAGCTGCTTCTATCAGAGTCGATCCAGTCGAATGTAATTGCATAATTCAGCATACACACAATTTGTTGTGCGCCCATGAGGTTGCAATTTACATAAGAGACAACTGACCGATCCCCTTGGACTGCATTGGGTATCATTGGCAGAAGCATCAGTGATTGAAGGTGTTTGGTACTAGAAAAATGTGAAAGTATTCGTTTCTGGATGTCACCGCTCGATAAATGTTGTTAACTCGATACTGCTGATATATTGATAAGAACATAATACCAGCGGATGCAGGGAAGAATTACGGATCAACTGTACGAAACAGGTATTTGCTGTCTCGATTTTAGGGCCATGCATTAATTTCCTTCAGATGGTTAATGCACCGCAGTGGATCTCACTCCTGAATGCATAACATGATAAGATACTGTAGCTATATAGCTATAGCTACACATTTAAGTTGCATTTTTAGATATAAAGTAAGCAATGTTTACCCTGGAACTCTTCAGTAGTGTCAAATCAACCAATCCTCTACTAATTGGCCGCACTTCCTCTTCTTCTGAGTCCGATTCATCAATGTTCTCTCTTTCTTGTAGCGATCCGTGATACATGAGTAGAGAAGGAGTCTCCATCTCAACATCAGCATGCATGACTGGTTGATCACGAATTTCAAGTATGCTTGGATTGGCAGGGGGTCAGGTTGTCGTTTTCTTCCTCCTATTTGACGTTATTAATCAAATGTGGAATGATTGCACTGAATCCATTTGTAGACCATAAAAATATATATTTATATAATGAAACTTAAAATAGCCCACAATAACACATCACCGTATGCTAATTAAATTTATCTATCTAAATCCTTGAAGTATCTTAATATAACTGTCATATATCTAGATTTCAGCTGTTTTCCCTCATGAACCTCAATATTAATTTAAAGTTGCAATTAACTTAAAAAAAATTATTTACTCCGGAAAATCCATTAATTCATATTCTTTCGAATCCGCCCATAATTTTCCCCATACAATTCATATCAATATTATTAACACTAAAACCTAGCAATTACTTTTAACACTATACATTTTACACTCAACTATAACATAATCCGGCCACCATTTCTCTACAATAAATTGAAAAAGTATATAAAATTCAAATTAATCCCCACCGAACTGAACTTAGCCTAAACAAACTTCATTTTCCAATATCTGCTTAAAGCTAATAATTAAAATAAACACACAAAAAAAATTGTATTTCAGTTTTTACCTCTTTCTAGGGTTTCTTCCTGAGCGCGGCGTCGCTGGGATAGGAAGTAAGGCTCGAGGGCAAGCTGCTGTCTGGGAATGGGAGGAGGGGCAATGGGCGGCAGTCGGTGGCGGTGAATGCAGGAATTGGGAGATAGAGAGGGGTTTGGTGGTCACGGCTGAGAGCACGTAGGGACTTTGTGGGAGAGAGGAATGAAAGAGAACGGCCTTTTGGAGATGAATTGTGCGTATAGTAGGAAAAACTTCATTTTTCAAAAGAGAAAGATGCGCCTCTAAGAAAAGAGGTCAGCAGAAAAAATAGAGAGTTTCTAAAGGGGCACATTATTTTCTTAGTGAGTCCACTTTGCAGGATGTTTTTAATTTTATTGGATGGTTATTAAATGGGCTCAGTAGGAAAAATGGTGTGCCCCTATAGAAACTCCCGAAAAATGGTATGCTCTTTTTATTTTTTATTCAAATCCCGCGCCCAATACTCACTCCCCTGGAAGTGAGCCCCACTGCCTCTGAAGATGCAGGAGATGCAGAGAGCCTGCCAGCATCCAAAGCTAAAAAATGAGGAAGAAGCAAAACACGCGAAAATCACCGTTCCCTCAAAACCCTAACCCTAATCCCGCCGTAACTGATAGACCAATGCAATTCCCTTGAAATCAAGATCGCACCCCGAGAAAACCGTAACCCTAGCCCCAAAATGGCCGCCACCGCCGCCCTCTCCCTCTCCCTCTCCCTCTCCCTGCAGAAACCCCCTTGCCGGATCCTGACCCCTGTCGCCTCCGCCCAACCCCGACCCGAGAAACTCCTCATCACTGGCGGCCGCGAGCTCTCCGGCCACGTCAGCATCAGCGGGTCTAAGAACTCCGCCCTTGCAATCCTCGCCGGGACCTTATGCTGCTCCGGCGGCCCCACGGTGCTCCACGGGGTGCCGGATCTCTCGGACACCCGGACCATGGCGTCGATCCTGCGGTCGCTGGGGGTGGCCGTGGAGGAGACGGGCGGCGGGGATGTGGTGGTCGACGCAAGTGACGTCCGGTCGGCCGAGCCGTGCTCGGACCTGGTGAGCCAGATCCGGGCGGGGTTCTTCGTGGTGGGTCCGCTGGTGGGGAGGTTCGGGGAGGCTGACGTGGCTCTGCCAGGTGGGTGCAAGATCGGGGCGAGGCCGGTGGATCTTTACATACAGGGGCTCGCTAAGCTCGGAGCGGTGGTGGATATGAGGTGGGTGTTCGATTGTTAGTTTTAGATGAAGTAGTTCGATTTTTTTTAGATGAGGTGGGTGTTCGATTTTTTTTTCTTCCCTAACTTCAAAACCCAAGAATTTCTCATATGTCCTTGTAAATGATGAAGCCTGGCTCAGGGCCGCATTTGGACATATAATGCTTGGAGCGCATCCCCTCAATAAAGAAATTGGTGTGTCCAGCGCACACACAAAACGCCCCTTCATTCGGGTCTGACACGACAGTGTCAATATATGTTATTTATCATTAAAAATGATATATGAAATGGAGTATGAGGCGCCCCTTTAAATTTTTGCTAAATTAGATGCAATCAATAGTGACTAATGCACATATTTACATAAAAGGACTACCATTTGTTGATGTGTTTGTTTATTTTATTTTTTTTAGTATGAACGTGTGACCATTAAGATCCAAATTTAGCCTAGAATTATTGCTGTATACTACAGGGATGGGAAAATTCATGTACACGCTGCAAATGGCAAAGGCCTTGTTGGAGGTAGATTCCATCTCGACTACCCAAGTGTCGGCGCTACAGAGACTTTAATGATGGCAGCGTCTATGGCAGAAGGTGTAACTGTACTCACAAATGTAGCTTGGGTGAGAGCATTGCTATTAATCAAATTACTCTTCTCTTGGTTTTTATATGTATACTTACTGACATAGCTCACTCAATTGTTGCATAGGAGCCAGAAGTGGTTGACCTTGCCCAATTTCTGAATGCAAGTGGAGCTTGCATCGAAGGAGCTGGTACAAGCACGCTTGTCATCAATGGTACAAAACGCTTACATGGTGCTGAGTACACCATTATACCTGATCGCGTTGAAGCGGGGACATTCATGGCTGCTGCAGCCATTTCTAGGTCGTGTATTTCGTTATCACCTATCATCCCATCTCACTTAACCAGCATGGTGGAAAAGCTTTCAGCAGCTGGATGTAGGATCACACAGAGAGGAGCTCAAATTTTTGAAGTAAGTGCAATTTCAGACTTATTTTCTCTTGAATCGTTGTTAGATGAGTTAAGAGATTTTACATGGATTGGCAGATTTCTGCATTGTCTGCAGTGACTGGTGGGGATCTTCGAGCTTTCAATGTTAGGACATCACCATATCCTGGGTTTCCTACAGATGCCCAGGCTCAGTTCATGGCCTTGCTTACCACATGCATTGGGTCGAGCATTGTTGAGGAATCTGTATTTGAAAACCGTATGCATCATGGTAAGATAAACTCGTACGTCCGTTGGTGATGTTAAGCATATCAAGTATCCGAGTATGATCATAAATAAATAGCTGAAATGCTAAATGTTTGTGCTTTTCCATAGGCTATGTTCTTTTACTAGCCAACATGGGAAAGAAACGCAGTGTCAAGGACTTTGTTTTGCCTTTTGTTTCAGCGATGGCAGTAAACAAAATTTGATCAAAATTTTTTCTTTCTATCCACCGACTTCTTACATAGTTGAAAGCATTGAAATTAAATAGAAGAACTAAATGTCCAACGTAAAAGCATTTTGCAAGAACCAAACAAACATTGGAACTTATCAGCCAACATGTTGCCTTATACAGCCAGGAGCATAGTTTGTTGAGAGAATGATTTGGTGAAGTGATTTCAAGGGCACTTGATATTGACAAGCAAGACAGGATCAGTGGAGGCCCCTTAACTCATTAAGTTATAGCTTAAGTTGTAGGCCAATTGCTTTTCTCTTATTTGCTTACAATTATCATTATATTATCTAGCTCAATTTTCCCCTTCCTGTTACTTCTCTCAAATGTTTATGCACGTAAAAATCTATAAGCCTCTCTCTTTCGTTTTCCTTCTAGTGATTTTACTACATTACTAGAGGAATTGATGGTTAAATTTGGCAGTAAACAGTAATTAGCCTCTACAGTTCTACTTTGATCCTTACGATGCTTACTCTTTGCTAGCAAAACTGAAGTCACCTGCCATGTTGCTACTTGTAACAGTGAAAGAACTGCAGAAGCTTGGTGCCAGAATAAAGGTGATCGGGAATTCGGCATTCATCGAAGGGAAGAAACCGGGAAGGTATGGTTAGTTGCAGCCTCACCAGTCGGTCCGAAATTGTTGCTTGAAACCTATGTTTCATGGCCTCTCTTAATTTCTTTGGTCCAGGGTCACACTCTCTGGCGGAAGGGTCACAGCAGCTGATCTGCGAGGTGGAGCTGCACTGGTCTTGGCAGGGCTGACAGCAGACGGCGTAACTGAGGTTGAAGGTGTCTCACATATAGATCGTGGTTATGAACAATTTGAGGTTAAACTCACGTCACTCGGTGCTGATATCAGAAGAGAGATCGATTCCAGGCAGTATGAAGAAATTATTGCTTAAACTGTATGGAGAATTCCTGCACAAATAAAAAAAAAAAAAAAAAAAAAAAAATTTCCCAAAGCTAATTTTTTAATTATTTGCCAAGACTGGTGTGTTCCAGTGCCAATGCCTTTGGGGTAAAGTGGGGATACACCCCATGCACTGTAGTCAAATTAGCACTTGCACACATTTCTTCGGCTGCTATGCAAAAGTTTTTCTGGTAAAAGGAGTCGGGAAATTCTATTTGCACACGGTATTTTACTCTTGACGCACGGTTTTAAAACTTATAAATAATTATAAGTTTGTCATTATTTTTTTAGACTAAATTATCCTTATAAATTCCAAATTAAGACTTTTTAAAATTTGGAACTACGACTCATCTTCCTCCTCTATTTTCTCTTTAAAACCCTAGATGATTCTTTTTGGTATTTAATAAAAACGCATTTCCTACAAAATCATCTATTTGATTTCTTAACTCCTTAAAATTTTTTACATTAATATTCCTGAAAAGATTAGATGAATTTTAAATTCTTCGATTTCACCGTGACAAGTGAAATTTGAGTTTGGAATTTGCATTTGAGTTTTCTTATACAAATAGAAAATCCCAATATACAATTGATGTCAGAGAACAAATCTAAGGTATATTTAAAATTTTTTTAAAGGTTTTATATGTATTTGTTTGAAATTTATCGTTAATTAGTTTTTTTTTTTTTGAGACTTCGCTTGCTGGTCGGGTATTAATACCCGACCAGCATGTTTCTTGGTCGGGTATTAATACCCGACCAAAATATTTTTTTCCTAAATGGAATTGGATGGGTGAGGAGTTAGAGAAAAATAGGAGGGGTATTTTTGGAAAAAAATTGGGTGCAGAAAGTAAAATGACAATATTTCAAAATATGAGTTTGGTGTAAAGAGGAAGCAGGGCGCCAAGAGTAAAATGCCGTGTGCAAATAGAATTTCCCAAAAGGAGTCTTATATACTGAACTTTTTTTTAGACCATTTTGCCCTTTCTTATTCTTATTACTCATGATCAATCCATCTTAAAAAGTCTCTCTTCCATTGTCTCCATTTTCTCTCATTTTCAAACTCAATTTCTTATAAAATTGAAGTGTCCTACACCTCTCTCAAAACTAAATTTAGTGATTTTTATGAACTTTTCTCCAAATTTGCTCTTTGAGACATTGACACAGATTGTTGAGTTTTCACCCTACTCTTTTTGGTTATATCTTAGGTGCAAGACCTGGGAAATTAGAGTTGCATGCCTAATAATTATGGATGGTAATGTGTACGTCCATTGGTCAATTCTTGGTATGTTCTTTACAATATTTTTAATTAAAAATAAAAAATTTATTTTTCTAATTCAAAATTTTGTATAAAAATGGCCAAAATATGACCCGTAGACACGTCCATTACCATCATTGCTTAACAATTGGGAAATTCTATTTATGCACAACAAATTACTTTTAACGTCAAGTTACTCTTTGCACCAATCTCCTATTCTGAAATATCACTAATTTACTCTTTACGGTCAATTTTTTTTCTAAATTTAACCCTTCATCTCTCTCCTACTTTTGTCTATCGTGATTGATCTCTAAAATTTCCAAACTTTCCTCTGAGTCTGGCTCTGTTGTCCGCCCACCTTCTTCGCTATCCTTAACTCCGTCGCTACTCACTGTCTTAAGTGCCACTCTCCGCCTCCAGCCCTGTAACAATTTTCAATAATTTTTTGAGTAAGATATTTATGGAGTTTAACAATTTTTATCATTTTTCATCCATTTTCTCTGAATTAGATATTCATATCCGAATGAAAAATTTTATAGTCGGAAATTAATACTCAACCAGAATTAAATTTGATTGGGTGTTAATACCAGACCAGTGACCGAACGTCATACCAAAAAAAAAAAAAATTAGTAACAATCAATTGCAAACAAAAATCCATCAAAAACTAAGAGTTTTAATTCGTATTTGAGATTTGTCCTCGACACCATTTGCATGTTAGATTTTTCTATTTGCTTCAAAAAACTGAAACTCTAAACCTTAATTTCGCTTATCACGGTATTCAAAGAATTTAAATTTCTTCCTAACTTTTTGAGTAACGTGAATGTAAAAATTTTAGAAACTCAGGAAATCGATGAGTTTGTGGGAAATGTATTTTTTATTAAGATTTAAATGAAACAAAAAATATTTTTTTGAATTTTAGAGAGTGAATACAAGAGGAAGACATGATAGTATTTTAAATTTTTAAAAAGTTTTAGAGATTTAGAATTTAAAAGGATAACTTAGTTAAAAAGAAAAATGACTAACTTGTAATTATTTGCAAAATTTAAATATGTGCCTCAAAAATAAATTATCATGCATAAATAGAATTTCCCCTAACAATAGGAGTTAGAGATTCTGGGAAAGTTTAATTTAGCACTTTAAATATTGCTTAAATTAGAAGTTTGATAGAAGATGGGTTATGGGGTACTAGATTTTTGGCACATGCACATGCAAGGACACGTGTTTGAAAATGAAAGCTAAATAAAATTTTAAGAAATTACTTAATTTAGAAATCTTAAATTAAATTTTAAAATATAAAAGGATTTAATATCATTCTTTAATTATGCAAATTTAATTGATAATTGTAAGTTAATTTGATTCATCACTAATGCAATACATTATTATTACACAATCTAGCATTATTTGCAATGAAACCCAAATAGTATAACTTATTATTTCTTAAAATTAAATTCTCATTTTAATTTGTGGATTGGTAATGTCTTAGTTAACAATTTGTTATTCTCATTGTGTTTAACTCAAAACATAATTGTACATTTTTTTTAATGAAATCCTCAAATTACTCTAAACATAATTAGTTAATCGTTTGTTATTCTCGACAAATATATAGTTTTCACCCATTGCTGCTTGATCTTCTCCAAGATGCAAATAACTATACAACATTTGATTTATATAATTTGAAAAATATTAATAATTCAAGCAATTGTAGAGTGGGCTTGTGTCGATAAAAATAACCACAACCCACTAGATTTTTCCAAAGAGGCTCAGAGCTAAAACATATAAAGTCGATCCATGACCAGTCTCACATTATAGAACAAGCATTCGGGTTATCATCGCTGAACATGGCACCAGCCCTATCCCCAACAATCCCCGAGCTCGCCGGCATCATATAATACCCGTGCATAATCGACTCGTCGTACCCGTGCTTCTGATAATTGTAAGACGACGATGACACAGTCGAGCACGCAAAGGGGTTCGCAGTAAAAGTCGTGGCCTGGTAGTGACCGGACGACTGAGCCAGGCAGTTCTGGTTGAAGTTGCCCGCCTGCTCGGGTGTGTACGGGTACGGCCACAGCACGGCCCTCCTCCCGGTCTTCCTCACCGCTTTCAGCACCTTCTTCTGCTCGACGTAGCCCGTGACTGTGACCTTCTGCATGACCATGTCGACGTCCACGCTGTCGATGCCTTCAAGCTTGGCCAGGGATTTCCTGACCCTCTGCTCGCATCCGGTGCAGCACATGTGCACGCACAACTCTATGATCTGCACACTTGCATCGACAAAGATTAGTACATCGATTATAATCATCATCTGAATTTAAATACATATCTGACATGGACGAAAGAAAGCTCACCGTCATCTTGTATGTTTGCGCTGGTAATTCTTTTCGGTTATCGATCGAGTTCTTGATATTTTGTATGGTTGAATTTGGCTTCAAGAGTGTCTGAACTCCTCTATTTATATGCACAGCTGCAGCATGCGAAGGTTTCCTAGCGAGACACATGGTGAGAGCAGTGGAGAGCATTATAAAATGATACCGCGTTGTGGTCCTAACTCTCATGATTTTGAAAATTTTAATCGTATTATTAGGCACCGACTTTTTCAAGGTTGGAGCAATAACATAGCGCCACGTGTGACATAAACCTTTGACGAGTGCAGCTCAGAAACAGCAGAAAAAGACGCCGATGAGAAAGCGGGCCCTTTTAAAGACATTGTGGCGCTACCACGTGAGCGTGAGAGGAAGGGAGGCGGTTGGGCCGAGGCGAGGCAACCGATCTGGTCTTGCGGCATGGCGATATGGAGAAGCGCTGCCGACATGGGCAGAGTGCGAGAGGGAGCGCGCTTCGTTCGACGTGGCGGGTGGCGATTGGGTGGAACGATGTGGACGCAGATTCCATGGCGTCGCATCGGGGAGCGTAGTAGGAAGATGAGTACGAATATTGTTATTCAAATCTCAAGGAATTGAGGAACAGCACGTGGCATTGGTCCCAAAAGTCATATGGCCTGTTGCTGAAGATAGCCGTCTGGGAAAGGGGAAAGCAATGCGAGCGAGCTGTGTTGTGGCCGGTGGACGGTGGACGGTCGGATCTGGAGTATCTATTGAAAAAAAAGGAGCGGACTTTTTTTAGCCCCTGTGATCTTTTTGTTGCCTTTTCTCTTTCTTTGTGTGAAAAATGTTTGTTAAAGAAAAGAGGTATTTATAGATTTGTTCCTTAAATTTTTATAAATTATGATTTAGTTTTTAAAATATTCATATTTAATATTTAGCCTCCCAAATCTTCTAAGTTATTACAATTTAGTTCCTCCGTTAGTTGTTCAAACGGTAGAATTTAATTTTTACTTTTTTAAAATAATAAAATGGCTTAAATATCCCTATAAAAAGGAGAAAGAATAGAGAAATAGAAGAGAAGAAGGGGGAAAACTAATGAAACCAATGAAGAAAAAGAGAAGAGAGGAGGAAGAGAGAAGAAGAGAAGAAGAAGAGGAAAGGAGATGAGTGGAGGAAAAATGAATAAAAGGAGAAGAGACAAGGAAGAGGTAAGGAGAAGAGAGGAGGAAGAGAGAAGAATGAATTAATGAGAGTTAAAATGGAAAAATCAGGTTAAAAAATAAACTGGGTTAACGAAATTTAGGAAGTGGGATTTGGAGATAAAATTCTATATATGAAGATTTGGGAGACTAAATTTTAATTTATAAATATAAGGGACAAATCTGTAAATAACCCTAAAGAAAATTGCTATTGCTAATCACAACCGAGCTTATATGTAGGAATAACTATTATTCCTAAGATACCACATTGAGAAACATAATACATAAATAAATAAATAAATGATCCGTATTTATCCGATACTTCATTGATAAGAAAAGTACCTGGATTTGGTAATTGAATAAGTAGCTTATTAAAAGTAGAGTATAAGGAAGACTTGGAAATTCCCGAGTGCCAAATTGCTATCACATGATTATTAGAGTTATTTAAACATTAAAATAAATTGGTAAAACTTATTAATATCTTTTGGCAATGCAAGAGAATCACATCTAAACAAATCATACATTTTGAGAAAAGTTTAAATTACGTGAAAAGTTTTATTTTACACAATATATAAATTTTAAATTATGACCCAATCAAATTATTCACTCATTTATTTATTTACGATGTTTTGATATAAAATCTAAACAAGAACTTGACTATAGATTTAATAAAATCCACCTCGTCGATAATCACCCCTTGATCCTGACTCGTCAATGCTTTCTCTCTACTCATCGACAGTCCTCTCCTGATCATGACTTTTAAACGCTGCTTCCTTCCTCTCAAATCGATGCCCCCCACCCCTTCCCCTACTCATCGACATATGTTGAGATGTCCTAGTTGATAGCTATCTGGTCGGCCGTTCATAGCCGACTAAAGAAAAATGCGTTCGGCTTGTACACGCCAATCGAGATTCATCTCGATTGACCAAAGAGTTTTTCGTGAATTTCCATTTTAATATTTTGTCAATATTAAGAGTCAAACAATTGCCAATAAATCCAATTCTGAATCCTTTCCACCCTCCACTCCCTACTCATTGTAATTAAAACTATCTTCAGTGGTGTATGCCTTCAGATATTTGGATGGGATTAGAATTTTCCCTAGGGAAAATTTTATTTACACACTGTAATATACTTTTGACATACCGAATGCTAATTACACCAAACTTTCATTTTGAAATATCACCAATTTACTCTATACACCCAAATTTTTTTTTAAGTTTAACTCTGTTCCTTCTCTTTATCTCCTTATGTCGTCCGATCCCAAATTTTTCGAGTCGGATATTAATTCTCAAGCTAAAAATATGTTAGTCGGGTATTAATACCAGACCAAAGAATTGCTTGGTCGGGTATTAAAACCCGACCAGCAGCCGATGTCTCCCTAAAAAAAATCATAAGTAATAATTAATTACAAAAAATACACATAAAAAACTAAGAATAAATTTAAATTGTAACTTAGATTTGTCCTCCGACACCAATTGCATGTTGGAATTTTCCATTTGAATAAAAAAAACTCAAACTAAAACTTCAAATCCTAATTTTACTTGTTACAGTGAATTCGAAGAATTTAAAATTTCTCCAGATCTTTTTAGGAACATGAATTTAAAAAATTTAAGAGATTAAGAAATCAAATCAATTGGTTTGTGGGAGATGTATTTTTAAAAAAAATTAAATTCTACTAAAAAATATTTTTAAAGATTCTAGAGAAAAACAGAGGAGGAAGACAATGAGTTGTAGTTTTAAATTTTAAAAAGTTTTAATTTGTGATTTAAAAGTATAACTTAGTCAAAAAAAAAAATGATAAACTTGTAATTATTTACAAGTTTTAAAACTGTGCGTGAAGAGTAAATTTCCGTGTGTAAATAAAATTTTCCTTTCCCCTAATACTTGGACTACAAAGGCCCATTAAAGGGCCGTGAGGCTATATTGTGTTCGAAGCAGAAATTTGTTGCTTTCCTTCCATTGAATTCAACTTAGATTACAACGAAAGTGAACAAAAGAAAAAGAACAAACGAGATGATTTATAATCTATCGCTCTCTTTTACAATAATATCGTGCTATCTATGTGGCAATGAGATCTAACTAGTAGTTCTTTTATACGATCTGACGACGATGGTCTTCTTGCTCTTGATGAAGAAGATGCCGGTCGACTTTGGATGATCTTCTCTGGTCTTGATTCGTTCAAGACTCTCACGCGTAACTCGAAATTCACAAAAACTTCCAAAAGATCCCTTAAAGATTGATGATCATCTATGGATTGATCTATTATTGATTGATCCTCCCTAAAGTCTCCTCAAAGAGGGTATTTGTAGACTTTAGTGGTTATGAGAGTTTCTATAGAATAGGAATAAAATTTCCATAGGAATATGAATAAAGATTTCCATAGGAATAGGAATAAAGATTTTTATAGGAATAGGAAAAGAAGGTTTTTGTATTCGTCAAGGATTCTAATCAAATATTTAATATTGAATCTCTTGATTTTGAATTCTGATTGGACTCAATTTGGATATTGGATAAGTCCAAATCTCAATGACAATCAATTTGGAATTCTAATAAAATCTGCTCACGAGGAGTTAACGCGGAGCTAAATTCATCAGAACGCGGAGCTATAGATTAGCTCCGTGTTTTGCTAAAACACGAGGCTAAAATAGCCAAACGCGGAGCTACGGAGTTAACTCCGCGTTCTGTGTAGAAAATTCCTTTTTACTTAGAAATTTTCACTGCCAACAGAACCCCTTCCAAAGTTTTCAAAATGGTTTAGAACTTAACAAATTTTGAAATACTTTAAATATTCAATTTTGTGATCAGGTTAAGATCAAGAAATTCGACAGATGTGCCTAATCGCACATACTTGAAACTTTGATGGAGGCGGTTCAAGACTCTCATGCGTAGCTTCAACTGCACACGCCAAGATGATTGGGTCATGATCATCAATTTCGACAGAGGCGCCTAAATGCACATGCCTAGAGTTTGGTGGAGACGGTTCAAGACTCTTACGCGTAACTTGAACTACAGCTCACTGTCAGAGGTAGAAACTTAACATGACAGTTTATGAGATTTTTAGCAAACTCCCAGCTATAAACGGATTTGGTGAGGAACTTGATCTCCTCTTCCCGCCGCTTTAACAGATAGTTAATTTCATACTTTTACTCCCAGTATGATAGGGTTAGCGAAGAACTTGATCTTCTTTTCCCGCCGTTTTAACAGGTAGTTAATTTCATACTTTTACCCCCAGTATGATAGGGTTAGCGAGTAACCTGATCTCCTCTTCCTGCCGTTTTAACAGCATTGGGCAATTTTTTTTATAGCACTCAATTAGCCATTCCAATGGCTAACATGAGTAGCAGAAGCAACATGATATTTATCATTGTCAATATTTTCGGCACCCCCAGCCAAGTTCGACTGTTGGCCAATGAGAATGACTTTGTCACAGCTGTGGTTCGGAGCGTACCCAAGGGGCTAGTTTGCAAGTGCGGACGGCCCGTGCTTGGTATCTGTACGCCCGAAAATTGAATCTTTGATTCCATTGCAAAATTATTTGATTACAACGAAGATTTGAGATTACAAAAATTCCGAAGAATTACAAGAATGAGAATATTAATGGATTCCCTTTTTTATGTGGGTTCGGGTGGCGGTGGAGTCTCGTTGCTGCCTCCGTTGACCGTCCGACCAGGAGAAGATGGCTCTGCTCTTTTCTTTGATCTCACGAGCTCGCCTGAAATCTTCCAAAGTCCAAGAATCCCCCCTAGTCCCAAGTCTCCGGTTAATTTCTGTGTTTTATAAACCGAAGAAGCTCCAAATCCAGCTCAATTCTCTCCTGAAAAAGCGGATCACGGATTATCAGTCTAAGGAAACAAATCAACGGGAAATAAAGAACGGAAAACAACCCGCGGGTGGCAACCCGCGGGATCGCCCCCGCGGGCCCGCGGGTGGCCCGCGGGTTGCAACCCGCGGGTGTGCCCACTTAGCATTTTTTTTTTTTTTTTTGGGTATCTACATAACCCCCTCCAAAGTTTTCGAAGTTCTGTATTGAACCGTACTGAATTTCGAAATACTTTGGATTCTTTAATTTTGGTTATAGAATTTTTTAAAAGATTTGGTCGATAGAGATAACTGTTAACATATTCATTTATTCAGTGACAAGCAGAGGTATGATTTTTAACGTACTCATTAGAGGACAAGCAGAGATATGATATTAACGTGCTTATTTTAGGTCAAGCAGAGGTATAATATTAACGTGCTTATTTTAATCCTAATCGTTCAGTGACATCTAGTATGACGAATCAGGAAAAGACAGAGGTGACATTAAACGTGTCTTGGAGTTTAACCTATTCAGAGGATCTGGTCGTGATAGGGACAAGCCGACTAAACAGAGGTGACGGTTAACGTATTTAGTTTTGGAATCGGACTATCAGAGGTAACTGTTAACTTGATAGTGAGATAATTTTCGTCAGAGGTGATTTTTAACTTAACGATATTAAAAGCACGTTTGTCAGAGGTTGTAATGTTGGACTTGATGAAGTGTGAATTTTCTTTTCTGTCAGAGGTGAAATCTTAACGTGACAGGGGAGGGATTTAATCGGATCTTATCTCATTTGATTTTGAACTATGATGTCAGAGCTATGATTTTAACTTGACAAATATTTTGGAGTGTCGCTTGCTCTGTTAGAGCAAAATGACAAGAAAAGTTTTGCTGTCAGAGGTGAAATCTTGACGTGACAGGAGATTTATCTGATTAGGATTTTTAGCAAACCCCCAGCTATCAACGGGTTTGATTTGCCTTTACCAACTACCGTTTGAGTTGGGCTAGCCATACTATTCTCCTCAGCATGGTGAGTTGTCGAGGATTTCGTTTGGCCTTAAATGCCAAATTTTTCCTCTTCCCTTTGCCTTAGCAGTTTAGGGCAGTGATGTATTCTTATATTCGGATAAGAATACTGTTGTGACAGATTTGTCGTGGGATTTTTAGCAAACCCCCAGCTATCAACGGGTTTGATTTTGCCTTTACCAACTACTGTTTGAGTTGGGCTAGCCATGCTATTCCCCTCAGCATGGTGAGTTGTCAAGGATTTCGTTTGGGCTTAAATGCCAAACTTTCCTCTTCCCTTTGCCTTAGCAGCTTAGGGTGATTCATGCCTTTTACCTCCAGCATGGTGGGGTTGGCGAGAAATTTATTCTCTTCCCGTAGCTTTGTCGGCGTTGGGTAATTCATGCTTTTTACCCCCAGCATGGTGGGATTGGCGAGAAATTTATTCTCTTCCCGTAGCCTTGTCGGCGTTGGATAATTCATTCATTTATATATATATATATATATATATATATATATATATATATATATATATATATATATATATATATATATATATATATATATGGGGGTTTAAATTAACCGCCTTGAGCCCATTTTTTGGGAATTGTTGTGAGCCCAAGTGGTACCTTTAGACCTCACACATTAAATGTGCCGGAGTTAGCTCTAACTCCTTTTTTGTTCAGTTTTGAGCTGAACTGCTCCAGCGTCAATCAACGCTTGAATTTTATATTTTAAGATAAAATAATTTTTTGTGGGGTGACCTACAATCCGATGGTACAGACAGTAATTCGGATCATTAGTTTTCCCTACTTCTTCAGGTCTCTTGCTCTCCGACAATTTAAGCATCTTGCGTTTGCTGAGCAGATTGAACATAGTAGCAGTATGTTCATCCTTGAACGAATACTGCTTTTGAAGTCTGGGCGACTTTGCTGTGTTGCTTGTAGTTGGCCATGGTTTCTGCTTCAGTGTACTTTCTACCGCCATTGCCGTTATGTCTTTCCCTTTTGAACGGGAAAAATGGAATGGAGATTCGTTTGCACCGTCTCCGGTTGCAGACTGTTGCATTTCGAGACGTCGAAGTATTTCTTCGGCCTGTTCGCCCTGCTTAAGCAGATCCTTCCATGACTTGGATTCGACCGAACCCATCTTGTCTAAAATATCGGTCAATAAGTTATGTCTGCAGGTTTCCACAAGAGTATCCTGCGTCATGCCATGTGGGCATCGAACGGAAAGTTCTCTGAACCGCTCGACATAAGTTTTGACCGTTTTGCCTTCTTCTTGCTTCGCTGCTAGCAAAAATAACATGGAGACTTCTGTATCATCTTCAAAGAATCGGGCTAGGAACTCACGTTCTACATCAGCCCAAGATTTAATTGTTCCCTCGGGAAGTTGCATAAACCAGGTAAATGTGGGCCCCCGTAAAGTGCTCGCAAATATCCTAGTCGTAGTTGGATCATTCCCCATGAGATGTCCTGTCTGTGAGAGGAAATAGAAGATGTGTTGCTGCGGCGAACTTTTACCGTCGAATGATTGAAGATTCAACGGTTTATATTTTGCAGGATAGGGTACGGTCTCCCATTCTACGGGATATGGACGGACTACCCCCACCTCTTGTAGCTTTTTGCGATGAAGAAGAGCTTGTAATTGGTTCTCCATCTTCTCTATTTTCTCTGCGTGAGGATTGAGGATAACTTTCACTTCCTCTTCCTCTCTTGAATGAGGAGGCACTTCTTCATCTTCGTCTTCGCTGTCTTCATTTATTTGGACAGGCTGTTTTCCTTTCTGCCGACTAGAAATGGACGGCGATGATTGGTTCTTTCTAGTTTGAGCCAGCAACTCAATCAAAAGTTGTTTCCTTTCTTCTATGGTCTCCTCGTGCTGTTCGAGACGTTTTTCTTGTCTCTCAAGCCTTTCAGAGACTTTTTCTAGAAGCACGCCCTCTGATTCGATAGAAACTCCTTTTGACCCTGGAGTAATTTCCTTATCCGAAAGGTTGTTTCCGACCACCTTTTTGCCTTTATTAACCATATTTGATGAGGCAGCAGGTAGATCGGTTCCAGAGCACACCCTCTTTATTGTCCGTATTCCTTTGGATTCGGTGATCCGCTCAAAAACGGACCGTCTCGGATGACACTCGCAGTTTGATAGAACAGTTGAGATTAACTGTTCGCATTGGCATTGAGGAGTATTCTGTGCAGAGTTCTTCTTCCAATTGAGGTATTCTCTCAAGTCTTGAGATACTTCTTTATCCCTATTTGCAACCTGACGCCGCTTGCGTTGCAAACTTGGTTCATAATACTGGAGAGTTTGCAATATTTCGGGGCTGAGCTCCTTTCCAGCATTAGATTGTTCTCCAACCCTTTTGCGGATTCTTCTGGAGTGTGTGCTGGCCTGCGCAGTTGTACGGGCCTCATACGCATCTGACTTGTTCTTCGGGATTTGGAGGATTCTATCATGAATATGTTCATCCGAAGAGAAATTTGAAGACCTATCCTCAGGTGAGTTCATGAGCACATCCTTATATTTGTTTGTAGAGGAACGGGATGGTACACCTGGGAGTGTAACCAAAAAGTTAGATGTGCGCTGTGTGCTCACTGCGCGTGTGCCCGAATAGACACCAGAACCAACCCTTGATTTTTCCTGCGGAGTGCAACCCACGGGTTGCAACTTGCGGTGTGCAACCCGCGGTTGGAACCGCGGGTTTGCACCTGCGGTTCCAACCGCGGGTTGCACCCGCGGTTGCAACCCGCTGTTGGAACCGCGGGTTTCCACCCGTAGTTGCAACCGCGGGGTTGCCCCCGCGGGGTGCAACCCGCGGTTGGAACCGCGGGTTTCCACCCGCGGTTGCAACCTCGGGGTTGCCCCCGTACGGTGCAACCCGCACTTCTGCCTGCGGATTTTTATTTTTGGAATTTTTCTTCTCTGATGTTTCCTGATCTGGATTTTCTGACCGCAATTTTCCAGAGGCACTGTTGAGGCGGGCCCGCTGGGCCTTACGCCTCAGGTTTCTCTTCTGAGAGTGGGTCAGGGACAGGTTTGACTTTTGGCTTGACTTTGGAATGGGCGATAACGCCGTGTTCTTGACAGACGATGACGTCCTGTCAGTTCGAACGGGCGATGACGCCTCAAAAGTTTTCATAGGCGATGACGCCTTTCCGGTGGGCAATGACGCCTCACCTTTTTTCATCGTCACCCGGCGATGACGCCTAGGCTCCGAATCAGAGGAGGAAAGAAATTCCTCATATTTTTGCTGGTCAACTTCTATGACCAGCGTCTCAACCATTGAGCCAATCGGCACCCGGTCGGACTGCCCCACCAAATTCTCTGTGGTAAACAGAGGAGCTCCCACTGTGGTCGCCAGTTCTTGTACGCCCGAAAATTGAATCTTTGATTCCATTGCAAAATTATTTGATTACAACGAAGATTTGAGATTACAAAAATTTCGAAGAATTACAAGAACGGGAATATTAATGGATTCCCTTTTTTATGTGGGTTCGGGTGGCGGTGGAGTCTCGTTGCTGCCTCCGTTGACCGTCCGACCAGGAGAAGATGGCTCTGCTCTTTTCTTTGATCTCACGAGCTCGCCTGAAATCTTCCAAAGTCCAAGAATCCCCCCTAGTCCCAAGTCTCCGGTTAATTTCTGTGTTTTATAAACCGAAGAAGCTCCAAATCCGGCTCAATTCTCTCCTGAAAAAGCGGATCACGGATTATCAGTCCAAGAAAACAAATCAACGGGAAATAAAGAACAGAAAACAACCCGCGGGTGCAACCCGCGGGTGTGCCCACTTAGCAATTTTTTTTTTTTTTGTTGGTATCTACAGTATCGATATTGGCTTCCCTACTGGTATAGAAATCGCTCTGGCAGGGAACTCATTGGTTCCTACTACTAAAGTTGCCATATTTGCAGAAACTTTTTTTTGTTCCTCTTAAAGTGTGAGAATCCCAGCTTCTATCAATGTCTGAATTCGATTCTTAAGAGGATAGCAATCTTTAGTTGGTTGCCCGACATTCCGATGGTACAGGCAATAGTTAGGGTCGTTGGTTTTACCAGCGTCTTCCGATTTTTCATTTTCCAGAAACTTCAACATGCCCTTTCTAAGGAGGAGATGGAATAGAGTATCTGTTTGCTCCGTCTTGAATGGATAAGTTCTATCTTGTCGGGGCCTATTTTGACCTGCACCTCTCGGATTCTGAGGTCTTGGTTTCGGATCTGCAACTGACGCCATCACAGTCTTCCCTTTATTTTTAGGATTCTGTGAATATGGCCTGTTATTCGTCGAGTTTCTCGTGCTATGAGTTCCTCAATCCGGCGAATTATATCTTCTGCCTGCTCTCCCTGTTTTAACAGATCTTTCCAAGTTTTGGACTCTACAGCTCCCATTCTTATCAGCATGCCAGTCCTGAAGTTATACTTGCAGGTTTCTACCAGGGTTTTCTGGGTCATACCGTGTCGACAATACACGAATTTTTCCCTGAAGCGTTCAATGAAACTCTTGACCGTTTCTTATTCTCCTTGCTTTGTTGCAAGGAGGAATGAATCGATATTTCGGTATCATCCTCAAAGAAACATGCGAGAAATTGTTTCTCAACGTCAAACCAGGTATTGATAGTACCTGGGGGTAGCTGCATAACCATGTGAAGGCAGACCCTTGCAGGGTGCTCGCAAATACTTTGGTCATTACGAGATCATTTCCCTTTAGATGACCTGCCTGCGATAAAAAGTAATATAGGTGCTGGATTGGGGAGTCCTTCCCGTCATATGACTCCAATTTGAGGGGTTTATATTTTTCTAGATAAGGGGCGAAGTCCCACTCAAGCGGATATGGCCTTGAAACCCCCGATTCGTTTAGCTCTTTCTTTTGCATTAACACATCTAGTTGCTTCTGTAGGTTTTCCATCTTCTCTTCATGAAGATCATGGAAAGAATATTTATCTTCATCCTCATTTGACGAATAAGCCTTTTCTTCTTTATCTTCTTCATTTGTCTTAGGTGGCGGTTCCGAAGAAGTTTTAGCCTTATCATTGGCTATCTTCCGGGTATATTCGACCACTTTTAGAAGTATTAATTTGAGGTCATCAACGGCCTTTTGCTGACCTCGAATCATCTGCTCTTGGGCTTCTATCATCTGGTCAATGTCATCAGACCTGTCCACTGCGTGCAATGCTGATTTTCGTGGTCAGGAAAATGCACAAGATTGTGGGGAAGTTATAGCTGAATTGTCACTGTCATCATCACAGAAACCTTTTACAAGTTTCTTGTAATTCCGAGGAGCGACAACGTCTGATTTGAGCCTGGTAAAATGATGAGGTTCTTCATCGTCTGCATCCGACTCATATTCTTTCTCCATAATATTTTTGCCTTTGCCGATCATATTTGAGGTCACTGCGTTTAATTCTTTTTCTTTAATTTTATATCTCAGATCATTCTTTCTCCTCTTCGGAGTATCTTGACGAGACTCAGTTATTCTGTTAAATACAGATACTCTTTTCTTGGTACGACAACAATTATCTAATACAGCAGATATGATTGTTATGAGCTGCTCACAATGACATGTTGAGTGTGGCTGAGCTTGAGTCATATTTCTCATTTTTGTCAAGTAATTTCTGAGATTGGTGACCTCGGATGACAAACAATCGTGGGGGCCAGCTGGTTGTTGAGAGGGTCCAGCGGCCCACCGAACCTTCTTGGAATCATTAGAGTCAAGTCTTGATCCAATAGTGTGATTATCAAACCTGATTCTATATTCAGGTTGATTTACGCGGAGCTGAGAATTAGCTTCGCGTTTTGATACGCGGGGCTGAATAATAGCTTCACGTTTTTGCATGCTAGCCTCGCGTTTCACGCTGGCTTGGCGTCTCTGCAGAAGTTTATCTTCTGGGATATTAGCCTCGCGTGGAGAAAATTTCTTGCATGCTAGCTTACTTTTGCGATTTACGCAGGTGATAATTTCGCGTTTAGCGCGATTTTTGAGATTAACGCAAATTTGCCACTCATCTTCACGATTTACACGAAGGTGAGGAGTCTCGCGATTAACGCAAGTGTTATTGGCTTCGCATTTATCGCTAGGCTCAGTTTTAGCCTCGCGTGGAGAATCACACGCTGGCTCTAGAAAAATTTTATCCTCGCGGTTTACGCGAGTGTCAGAAATCTTGCGATTAACTCAAGTTTTACTGGCTTCGTGTTTATCGCTAGGCTCAGTTTTAGCCTCGCGTGGAGAATCACACACTGGCTCTAGGGAAAGTTTATCCTCGCATTTAACGCGAGCTTCAGAAATCTTACGATTAACGCAAGTCTTACTAGGTTCGCGTTTCTCGCTAAGCTCAGTCTTAGCCTTGTGTGGAGAATCACCATCACATGCTGGCTTTAGGGAAAGTTTACCCTCGTGATTTACGCTAGTCTTAGCCTCGCGTGTAGAATCACACGCTGGTTTTAAAGAAAGTTTATCCTCGCGATTAACGCGAGCTTCTATGGTTCTAAGCCCAGATAAAATAGCCTCACGTGGATAATCACATGCTGGCTTATCCTTGCGATTAACGCAAGTTGCAGCTTCGCGTTTAACGCAATATTGATAGGCCTTGCGATTAACGTAAGCCAGTTCGCGAGGTACAGTAGCCTCGCGTTCTGCTGCCTGAATAGCCTCGCGTTTATCGGGGGCTTTGAGGGCCTTTCGCCTAGCTCTCCGATTTCGGTTGCGGAGTTGGGCTCTGGTCAAATCAGTTTTCAAGTCTTCTTTGGCAGTAGAGAGATCACCCCCTGCTAGGATTTTCTGTCCAAACGACGGCTCTACGGCCGCGATCTCCAAGGGTCCCCGTTTATCGGTGGATCCCCGATTACACGATTTACTAATATTGGAGCGCACGTGACGATAGTGCCGCGTTTCGGTCAGATTACCTGACTCAGAGGAGAGATACTCCTCGTACTTCTGCTGATCGATCTCCATGACTAGTATGTTAACGTCGGATTCGATCCTCTCGATGTCAGATTGCGCCACGATCTCTTTTTCGATGAAAGAGACTTCTCCCATTGTGGTCGCCAGTTTGTTCGCAGCAGAAATTTGTTGCTTTCCTTCCATTGAATTCAGTTTAGATTACAACGAAAGAGAATAAGAAAAGAACAAATGAGAGAATTTATTATAGCTCTCTTTTACAATATATCGTGGGATCTATGTGGCGATGGGATCTAACTAGTAGCTCCTTTAGACGATCTGACGACGATGATCTTCTTGCTCTAGATGAAGAAGATGCCGGCCGATTTTGGATGATCTTCTCTGGTCTTGATTCGTTCAAGGCTCTCACGCGTAACTCGAACTTCACAAAAACTTCCAAAAGATCTCTTAAAGATTGATGATTATCTATGGATTGATCTATTATTGATTGATCCTCCCTAAAGTCTCCTCAAAGAGGGTATTTATAAACTTTAGTGGTTATGAGAGTTTCCATAGGATTAGGAATAAAGATTTCCATAGGAATAGGAATAAAGATTTCAATAAGAATAGGAATAAAGATTTCCATAGTAATAGAAAAAGAAGGTTTTTTTGTATTCATCAAGGATTCTAATCAAATATTTAATATTGATTTAAATCTCTTGATTTGGAATTCTGATTGGACTCAATTTGGATATTGGATAAGTCCAAATCTCAATCACAATCAATTTGGAATTCTAATAAAATCTGCTCACGCGGAGTTAACGCGGAGTTAAATTCATCAGAACGCGGAGCTATGGATTAGCTCAACGTTTTGCTCAAACGCTAGGCTAAAATAGCCAAACGCGGAGCTACAGAGTTAGCTCCACGTTCTGTGCGGAAAATTCCTTTTTACTTAGAAATTTTCACTGCAAATATATTGGTCCAGCCCAGTTCACCGACGACCGCTTAATATCGCAAATAGGATATTTGAAACTGGGTGACGTGGCCAGCAAAACCCGCGGCAGATAAGGGGAATTTCTAGATGGGCACGGTTTTTTTCCTAGTGAGCCCACTTTTCCTACTGCGCACACCCTTCGTTTTAAAAAACCTTGGTTTTTCCTAGTGAGTACAACTATATATCCAAATTATCCTCACCATCTCCTACTCTCTAAATCCCTTTCCTCTCCCTCTAATTCAACCATCAACCTCCCCTCTCTCCCCTTTGCCGTCCTTCTCCACCTCCTGCGCCACTCCTCCATCTCTCCCCTCCACCAAGCTCTCCCTCTTCCTCCATGTCACGTCACCATCATCTCCCTCCCTCTTCCCCTCCTCAGCCCCCTCCGTCCTCCTCCGATCACTTGCCCGCTCCAATCATATCGACCACCTCCTCCCTGCCCTCTGCCTCGCCATCCCCTCCCGCTCCCTCGACCCCACCACATTTGCCGCCGTCCTCAACTCCCTCCTCCGCCACTCCCGCTTCGACGACGCCCTCACCGCCCTTGACATTGCTCAGCAAAACTCCGGCGCCGTTCTCACTCCGCAAACCTACAGCTCTGTCGTCCTCGCGCTCATCGACAAATCCCAGCTCCCCCTCGCCCTCTCCATATTCATGAAAACGCTCTAGTCGTCGATGCATCACCACCCAGACGCTGCCACCTGCACCCGCCTGCTCGTCGTGCTCCGCAGAGCCGGCATGCAGGAGGACTTCCGCGACCTGTTCGACGAATTGTCCAAGAGAAACTTTCGGTTTGATCGCCGCGGTTACAACGTGCTGATACATGCGTTTGGGTGCTGAGGGATGCTGGGCGCTGCACTAGGACTATTCCGAGAGATGAAAGCGAGAGATGATCCGACTGTAACGCCGGATGTTTGCACTTACAACTCGCTGATCAAGGCATTGTGTTTGAACGGGAAGGTTCGGGATGCGCTGAAGGTTTATGACGAGATGAAAGGTCCGGGCATGAGCCAGATGCATTCACGTACCGGACGCTGATCCAGGGATGTGCCAAGATGTACTTGGTGGAGGAATCGAGCCGGGTGTTTCGAGAGATGGAGTATAACGGTGTTCGGATTGCTACCGTGATCTATAACAATTTGCTGGATGGATTTCTAAAGATTAGGAAGCTGAGTGAAGCTTGCTAGCTCTTTGAGAAGATGGTTTCGGATGGTGTTCGAGCGTCTTGCAATTTTCTTTGTCTCATCTCGTTACTGGTGGATCAAAATACTAGAAATATGAAGCTTGTAATGATGATAATAATTTTAGAATCTGTGATGTTTCGTAGAATTATTTGTAATTTGTAAATTAAAGAACTAATTTTTGAATTACGCGCAATATTGGACTGATATTGTAATAGCTACTTCAAAACTGATGTTTTTATTTGTTGATAATTAAAACCTCAGACTTCAAGATGATGATGCCGATGATACATAGATATCGTTACAATCATTAGTTTGAGAAGCATATTAATTTCTACAAGCTTCGCTTGGGATCATAAATTGTTTCCTCACTAAAGATTCTGTTATATTTGTAGTGATTAACATTTTATTTTACTAGGCAAGATTCAGATGTTTTGTCCAAATATTTATTGTCCAAATAGTTTTTATCTTGTCAAGATACATGCAAAAGAATTTGGATCTGAAGCTATGAATGAATTTTTGATATTGTGTATTTTGATACCAAATTGGGGATATGAAACACGGATAAGTAATTATATTTGGTAAGATATATTATTTATTTATTGTATTACGAGTTGTACACACCGTACCTGGGTATCTCTGGCTATGTATTTTTGATCCAGAGTTACAGTTCCGGATCATTTTTAGGTGATACGGGATTGTAAACCCGTATCAGGGAGCTAGAGCCTCTGGCTCCCTGTCCGGGCTAGCCAGCTCGGATCAATCCGGGGCTGCTAACCCGGATCAACCGAATTGATCCGGGCTGGCTAGCCCAGACAGGGAGCTAGAGACTCTGGCCCCCTGATCCGGGCTAGCCAGCCCGGATTAATGCCACCCATCCGGGGTGGCTAGCCCGGATGGGCTAGCCTGGTCCGGGCTGGATAGCCCGGATCAGGGGCCGGCTAGTCCGGATCAGGCGCCAAAGTCTCTGGCCCCTTCATCTTCTCTGTAGACCCACAAAAGAAATATTTTTTCTATTTTCTAGGGTTTCACAATGAAAGAACCGATTTAAACTAAATATAGATTTTAATTTCCATGATTTTTTACTAAAAAGATTAATATTAAAAAGGAATGGGATTTGATTCTGAAATGGGTTAGGAAGTAGGGAAATAGATTAATATCCCTCCTCTTCTTGAGTCTAGTCTACCATCTTCACTCGATCAATCAAATTGAATTCAATCTCACGCATAAGGAGGTGAAGGAGGAGGAAAAATAAAGAAGGAGACGAAGGAGCAGAGAAATTTTGACCACTGGAAAAGTGGGCTCACTAGGAAACTTACAAAGAAGGAGATGAAGGAGAGGAAATTTTATCAAAAAAAAATGATGGCAAAATGGTAAATAAAGTGAGCTGAGCTCACCTGGAAATATGCTGTGCCTGGAAACTCCCCAGATAAGACACCTTGACAGTCTCCCCCATGCCCGTCACCTGCGGTAATCCGATGGCAATGCTCACCGCCTCCCCCTACTGCCACCACGCCGCCTCGGTCCCATCCGCAGCCACCGCAGCTCGAGGCGATCCGCCCGGCCCCGGACCCTCGGCTGACCAAGGTGGTCCTTCCGAAGAAGAAACAGCTCAAGTGGTCGACCGGCGTGGCCCCGGACGAGTACGGCGGGCCGTGGACACCACGAAGCTGAGGAAGTACTGGGGCGGCCGAGGCGACGAGGACCCCGTCACCGCCACCGACGACTTCATCTGGAACGAGGAGTTCGTCGATCGGATGAAGCGCTTGATTCGTGACGACTCCGCCCCCAATACCATCCCCTGGCTGGTAATTTCAGGACATTTTGCACATAACCCCCAATAATATGGATTGCAAAATTAGTATCTAGTTTGATTCTTTTGGTTGCTTTATTGAAGAAAGAGGAGACAAGTTTAGGGTTTTTGAGCCTTAACCGAGCAATGAGCCTCGGCAGGTTGTTAGGAAATTTTCATTCGGCACCTAATATTTTCCGCACGTGATATTTTTTTGGTAATATTTATCTTAATTGAGTAAAATTTATATATTTGGGGAGTAGGATTGATATTGATCTGAGCAAGGAGTTGGAGGCCCCGCCGAAACCGTTGTTGGAGCAGAAGGTGGAGGCTGCAAGGCGCAGTGTTTCGGCTTCTCAGGCGAGCCATTTACTGTTTTACATTTGTTATAATATTAGGATCGGTGGTGTCAGGTTACTTCAGTTTTATATTTGTTTTCATATTGATTTTGTGTAGAGCTATGAAGGACCTTCGTCGCCAAGATGGAGGCTGGTGCCCACATGGCAGGAGCAGGCAAAGTCGGACCGGGCAGCTAAGGCTGCCACCGGAGGGAGTGTGAGTATTCTTGCAATGCATTGTCAAGGCTGCCAAGATTTGTCATTTATTAAATTCATGGTATGAAGTTTGACGAAAATAGATACGGATCATATAGCATTTTAAGAATAATGCCTGAAATGACAATTTTTTTTTTTTTTAAGCATAAATAGTGGGTGTTGCCCCTCTGCATTTCATTGTGAAGGGTTTTAATGAAACAAAGAACTGTAGTGTGATAATGAGAAAGATATAAAAGTAACTAGAGCAGAATACATGCTCGTGCCTCAATACAGTAAGGAATACAGAAAAAGGCGGCAAATTTGGCGACGTTAAGCAAATAAATTTGAGGTTTAAGTACCATCATGTTGGCTAATAAGTAGTAACGAGTGGTACTTGAAAGATTTGAGGTTTAAAGCATCAAAAGTTGATCGGATAGTTTGATCTTGCAGTAAAAATGATTAGAATAAAGAATGAATGAGTAGAAAAGCTTGTGATTAAACTTTTACTTGTTCCTGAAAGTGGTCAAAGAAACATGCTTACCAATGGAATTTTCCATAGCCAGCAATCCCCAGCTGTGCAAATACATTCATTTTTAGAATCACAATCGAAATAGTCGATTAGAAAAGAATTTATAATAGAGTCAAATGGTTCGTTAAGTCAATCTCTTAATTATATTTGGTGTAATCTAATATAATAAATATCTATTATTTGGGTACCGATTTCCGAGTGGGCTGTTACTTGTACTTTGATATTATTAGAATTACTAAGCAATTGCAGTAGTTGTTTTGAAGCAAATATAAAATATATTTTCTCAAAATTTCAACTTTTCTGTTATTCATGGAGATTGGATTAACAATTCAAAAACCATATCAGTTGAAGTTGTGTTGTATATGGTGTTGTATATGCTAGATTTGTTTGAGACTGTCTATTCTTCCTCAATCATTCAAAAAAATGGTGGAAAGAATGCCAAACATTACCTACTTTGTTTATCATTTTCTCATCATCATTATCATCATTGCTCCGCAAAGGATTTACTATATTTCCTAATTTAAAAGTAGTTTAATTTTTTAAGCCACCCATATCAGCTATTGGATAATTCCAATCCGTATCTGTCGTAACTGCTTAAACTCACAATACCTACCAGAAAAGGTGGATCGAGAGCTGCGACTGATACCGAGCTTTCAAACCTTAATTTGATTCTTGAGGTGAATGTATGTTTAGCTTTCTATTATTGTACTTCTTACCATCCTATTAAGTTAACACCTATAACTATTTGTTTTTAATCTTAGAATTGTTTGTGATTTGATTGCTTCTACTTTACCAAGAATTTTCTTGTGCATTAAATTTGTTTCCCTTCTGTAATTGTGTATGCCAGCTCGGATGTTTATTTGTATTTGATACATGAATTTACTAATGTAGAATATCATTCTATGTGCATCGAAACGAGCTCATAGGGATCCCAAAATATTGGCAGCTCAAGCAAGAGAGGACTATTTCAAGGTACTCTCTCTATTACTTATTGCTATGCAGTTTATGCAGTGGTGAGGTTACCTGTGTTGCAATCTGATATAAGAAATTTGGTAGGAGGCTTAAGGAAAACTCCTTGTACCTTTTCCCTTTTTTGCAGTTGAAGAAGAGGCTGCAGCTACTCATGGTGGGGATCGGTGGAGTTGGTGTAGTATCAGCGCATGTTTCATACTCTCCAGAAATTGCAGCTAGGTGGGTGTGGAAGATTTATTACATTTTGTACAATGTATAAATCCTTATGCCAAGTAATGACTTCTATTTCTAGTTGAACCATATAAAGATCAGCGGTCTTACTTTGTTTAAAGTAGAAATTTAGTTTATCGTTATTTGTCGTGTTATTTCCCTCCCATCCCCTCCCCGTCTCCTCTCCCTCTTCTCGTCTCCCTTCCCTTCAGCTTTAATTTTGCTCATAAACCAAAGTAATAGGGATAACATCAATCTAAATTATCTCTTTCAAAAATGAAAGAGATCCTCATTCTGATCAGTTTTTTTCCTTTTCTGAATTGTACCAGTGGTATTAAAATGTTTACTATATTTTTAATAGTTTGATGGATCAAAGAATTAGTGAATGTTTGAGATGTAGGGTGTTGTTTATTTAATATGGTAGACCTTGCTTTCCATCTCCACATATTTACATACTATTGATTCTTGGGTTGAAAAAATAGCTAATTAACCATTTTTCAAATAGGAATTTAGCAATAGGATTAGCCTGTTGGTGCTTATTGCATTGTGCATTATCTTTATTGGCTGAATAATTTAAAGCTGTTGGTACCATTTTGATTTGTAAATAATCTTAGCCAAGATGATCAACAGTTGTACTCTTGTTATGTCAGAAAATTGATAAAGCATGCTATTAATACACGAGAAGTGGTAGGTATCAGCAAGAGTCTCTTGTGTGAATAATTTCCCTTCAATAAAAAGAAACGATGCACATTTGGATCTTCAATTTGCATTTTATCTTTGTTTTGATCAACATGGATATGATACACCATAGTAACTTTTCTTAGATTTTCCTTTTTTAACCCATATAAATATGAACCACTTGTTGCACAAGTTCAAACTACAAGTGGTAGGATTGCTAATTTCCTGCACATTTAAACTCACTAATGTTTCATAAATTTGTGACAGGTTATGTGAATTCTTGAATTTACTGTTGTGGAATCAATAAAATTCTGAAGATGTTTCTGCCTTCAGGAATAATTCAGTGAACCATGTGGTGCCTTCAGGAATAGTTCAGTGAACCATTTGGCGATCGTAAAGCTTCATGATAGTTAGAAAACCTTCAAAACAGTGCAGAATAATGTGATTGTACTCAGAAGCTACTTAGTGGTTCATATTCGTTGGTTTAATGAAAATTATTTGGTTTTCATAAAATTTTTGATAATTACAGAATATTTCAATGCAGCTAACACTGATTGTATTGGAATGCCACGGTAGTTCATAGGGCTTGTTTCTATGTTATCAAGTGATGAATTGTCTTTTCCCCATTTTGGTTCTCTTACCATTATTCTTGCAAGTTATATGACCATAAATCTTCATACTACGGGGATCTTGTTAAAGCCATCAACTACTCTTTTCTTTTCCTGATACTTTCTTTTGATTATCACCCTATTTCTTTCTTCTTGAATGCCTCTTAATAAGTGGCACTATTACTAATTATGTTATAGATACATGCTTTATATGGTTCATCTTGTCTGAGAACTTGTTTTCTTCTGCAGTGTTTAACATTAACCTTGGCATGGAATACTATACACCGTGGGAATGTTTCTCTGACATGTTCTTTCTTTAGTGTTTCTTCCGACATGTTCATTCTTCAGCTTTGGTGCAGGGTTGCTTGGTTCGCTTATATACATACGTATTCTTGGTAATACTGTGGATTCCATGGCTGATGGGGCTAGAGGTCTAGTCAAGTATGTACTGTTTTACCTCACTTTAGCTTGAGGATGAATTTTTTGGTTTTTCATAACTTGTATGCTAGGAATAAACATATGAAACATGCTTTGTCCCGATAATTAAAGATACGAATAATTTCTCATAGAAGAGCCTGGTAAATGAATAGCAAAATTATGTGCATTCACTAAAACAATTGTCCAATCATATATAGGTAGAGGATGGGCCTACTGTCATCATGTACAAATACCATCATTTTAAAAAGGGAAACTACCCATAAACTATTGATGGTGTATCACTAATACTCCCTTAAAGAAGTTTTTAGCGGTGAAAAAGATTCTTAATGGGCTATTAGCGATACAACCCCAATAGTATATGGGTATTTGTTGCAATTAACCCTTTTTTAGAATATAAAGTAAAAAGTTTCATCTCGTTCAGTATTTGTATCTATCTTGATTTCTGTCAGAAACTACATCCTTCGGTCAAGCAAGTAATTGTAGTTCGTCATAGACATAGTAATTCATGTTTTTGTATGTTCCATCTCTCCCTTATCCTCATTCACAGCAATTCTCCACCTTCTTCCTCCTGAAGCTGGCATATGTATGGACATATTTGGAAAAGCTATTTCTGCTATTGAGTTTTAATTTCTTTGAATGAAGAGTAAAACATACAGAAGAATTTGATATAGGGGTGTGGCAATACTAATGAATCTTCTAATTATATACTTGAAACCCAGACTAGGTGTATCCAGCTAATTCTACAATGTCAGGCCTTCAAGATCTTGCCATCTGTAAAAACGAGCATTAGTTTGAGCAATGTTGTAAAACCAGATATAGTGAATAAAGTCCACGTTTGGGAAGTTAATCTACTAAAATATAGCTCTATAGTGTGCTTGCCTGATACTAGGAGGTTTGGCATCTTGTAACATCTTATTAACAGTATCTAAAACAGTTGATGCTAACATGCAAGAAATTTATTAGATTATTTCAACTTGTCAGTCTGCTTCAAACTATCCCAGGGGGGTGGAATAAGGTGCTATGTCTGAATGCCGATCTAGTTCATGTTCAATAAGGACGGACTGATTTTTCTCGTAAGCCCATGTATGTTTGTTCTGGTGGTATGGAGGGTTGAATATTCCTAGTAACAGAAAGGTAGAGAAGATGCCAATGGCATTTTTTCCTTACAGAATGGTAATTTTCAGTTTCTTTTTCTTCTCCTCTTACCAGTTTAATCTTTCAGTGCCTGATCTATACAACTGTTTTGGTTGCTTTAATATGAACAAGTCAATAATTTTTTTCTGACTGAAATGATAAAATCCCAGTTTTGCATTGTTTGTTTGGCATGAAGATATGGATGATCAAAATTCTGAAAAATTTATTGGAAATTATGCAAAAATATATAATCTGCGCCAGAATGACGATTTATTCTATAGAAGAAGGGGCTTCTATTCCGGACACCATATGCCTAGGGCTGTCAGAATACCCATTTTTCGTCACGTCGAATTGAAAAGGGGATATCTGCATTCAGGTTACATTGTGTATGTAGAGCTTTGAGGAAAGGAAGCGGGGGTTCAAGCTAGAATTCATGTTTTGTTAATATATATATTGGTTAGCTGACGTTTGGGAAGGGGACGTCTCTGGATAGGAAAGATGTCAATTCCTCTAAAAAAGCATATGAGCTGATCGAGTCAGAAAGCAGGATAAGGCACCTTGGGGGTAATTACACAGTTCGTTTTTGGGGTGGGATGGTTGGAGCAGACTCAACGGCTAGCAGAATGAAGTTTGGTACTCATTACTTGCGACCAAACAACTCTATACCCCATAAGCTTACCTATGGAATCCCAACTGTAAAAGACTTAATTAATGTTTACATCTTAGCTTAAGGCAATATTGATTATAGAAAACTTGACATTTGGGAGGTGGTGTTAAAAGTTGAGCGATAGGAGTTAGAATAGTCCAAATGCAGCCAATAGAGAATTTCTCCAAACATTTGAAAGCCAATGTCCCTGGGCAATCTATTCCTCTTATACGATTGATTTGTAAGATATATCCAACTGTGATTTGGTGTTAGTGCTGGGACAATAGATATATGGTTCACGTTGAAATTGCACCCAAAATTAGTGATATCTGACCCTGGATCGATTTGGCTAGATAGTGGAGAGAGGTTGGGACAACTTCAAGAGAGAAACTATGTCAAATTAGCGTAATTTTGTCATTATTCGGAACCAGTTTTAACACCTGTTGGAAGAAATGAATGTCAGGAGAATTAAATCCGAGAACGAAAATACCAAAATCGAACAGGAATTTGCATCTGCTCCGGCTTTCATAACTGAGAGTTGATGATAAGCAATCAAGCTATTTCCTCATGTAAAAGACACTAGATATGATATGAGATTTAAAGAATGTGATGCACTGGAGAGGAAGTATAAAGTCCAACAATTGAATTAAGTCTTTTAAATGAAGTTTGATTAGAGTCCTAGGGATTTTTTCGAAAGTGGCTTATAATATTTAGCAATTCTTAGAAATAGTGGCCAAAAGTATTTAGGAATTCTTAGAAAGATTGGCTCATGATATTTTGGGAAGATTTGGTGTTTAAGTGGGAATTCTGCTTCATCTGAGAGATAGCTTCGGAGGAATAACAGTAGAGTGCTGCTAAAATTACTCCTCCTCTTGACCTGCTGAATTATCTGTTTCTCATATCTTGCATCTCGTCATCCATTCTCTTCATTCAAATTGATCTTGGATTGAACTGCTTCTTGGTGGATTTAGAGGCCGATGGTTGACTGTTGGGTGCTGCAGACTTATTCCAATTAAACTACAGCTGGATTGCTGTGAGGTCTTTCCAATATATAAGGTTTGACTTTTGTTGGACCTGCTGTTTGAAGTTTTCTTGCCCTTTGAATCATACCTGTTTGACTGGAGTTGAATGTTTGTAGGTTCCTGCCAAATCTGCCATCACAAAATAATGCGGCAAAAGCTTTTATATCTGCTGAATACGGAGTTGACAATATTATCGTTTCAAGCTTTTCTGGGAGAGTAAACTTGTAGCTGCATCTTCTTGGCTTTACATCTTTGTATGTATTTGTTTGTTAAATAAATTGGTGTGCTAGTAAGCAAACATATGGGAATGGCAGTGCAGTAGCACAAAGTAATGCATATTTAAGTTAATTAAAATATGATTCTGAAGTTAAAATTGATTAGTTATTTCATAGAATTACTTAAATTAAAATATTCATTCAGCACAGGAAAATGTCGCTTCTAGAACTTGATTTTGTCAACTAGCAAGCTGCTGATTCTTTGATAAACTTATAAGATACATAAATTATTGATCTCTAGTACGTACTAGTACTACTCAATCATAACTTATTTTAAATTTCTTTTTTTTTAATATCCTTGTTATTTTAGTTTTCATAGTGACATCAAATTGAAACTCTAAGTGAATAGCGTTGATTATGGAAAATGCTGCTATAGATATCCTATCTAGTCGGTCTGACTTGGGATGGTAATGGATGCATTTACGGGTCAAATTTTGACCCTCCTTGTACAAAATTTTAAATTAGAAAAATAAAAATTTTATTTTTAATTCAAGTTTTTGTATAGGACATGTAAAAATTTAGCCTGTGGGCGCGTCCATTACCATTCCTAGTCCTGATTCGTATCTGTTAGTGTGAAATGGAATTATGCCCTCTTATTTGTAGCATTGTGGTTCTGCTTTAAGATTCTTAAGAGTAAAATATATGGAAATTGGTAATCTTCAGTGGAAAAATTTGTCCTTGCAGGGGAGCTTCTGGACAACAATGGTTACTGGTTCCTGTGGTTCTTGTTAGGATTTATAACAGATGGAATGGGTGAGTGCATCCAAGGCTTTCCTGTTCAGTGTCTTTCCGAAATTTTACCTTTCAATTAGGTTCATAAAGAAAAATAAGATGGATATAACAACTGCATTTTTGAGTTATATTGTTATTTCTTTATATTATGATCCATTTGTATTTATATGCAAATCATAATGCATGCCTTGCATCTGCAGTTGATACCGATGCTTATTGGGTTTTTTTCGCCTATAAGATTTGCTACTTTTGCACAAGCTATTCAAGATGCTATGACTGTAGTCAACAAGAGAAGCAAAGCTTGAATACTCTAGCTCCCATGTCTTGGTGTCTCCTACACCGGCACTTTTTCCCTTATTCTTCTCAAAAACGGTGAGATTATTTTGTAAAACTTCAAATAATTGTAGTATATCTAGTGCTGTGATGCTCTCATATTTTTCTCTAAAATATTTTCCATTTCCGTTAAATTTAGATTCATGAGGGAGTAGGGAGATACACGAGGATGTTCGCCACAAGAGAAAAAGGGATTAGATTCTTTTGCTGCCTTTTACTGACTGTGCCTTGGGAAGTGCTGAAGAGCAGCGCAACTTGTACTATTGTAAACTTTGTCTTCATTGTATCGACTGTAACTCAAATTTTACATGTGTATTTAGGGGAGTTTCCAAAGGAGCACACCAATTTTTCTCGTGAGCCCATTTCTCAGTGATTTTTTTGTCTGGACGGACAGTTATAAAATGGACTCACTGGAAAAATGGTGTGCTCCTTTGGAAACTCCTGTATTTAGCCAATCACGAGGAGTTGCATACGTTTTGCTCAATAAATGTATTCAACATGCACTGAATAAGAATAAATATCTGGGGAAACTTGTGGCCTTCTCGTTTCTTGGAGACTTCTCTTTCGTAGCAAGGGGCGAATGAAAATAAAATTGGTAGGTTGCTATCTAATCGCATGAACTTAAAGCCTTGAAACAGTAGAAAAATGCCAACAATTTTGATCTACAGTATGCCTGTCTCTTATCTATATTCCCATGGTTTGAATCTGACCAGTTCTTGGGGGTTTGACAAAAGTAACCGAGCTTCCTTTCTCTTTGATGTTATTTCAAACTTTTTGGTCCATTTTGATGCCAGAGGGAGAAAACTGGAGAGTGTTGAAGATGATGACTATTTGCCAAACATTGCCTCAGATTCCCACTTTTGAACACATGTAACATAGACCTGTGTTAGAATACAAAATAATTTTTTTAGAATTTTTTTAGTGGCATGGACTTTAATATGGTATAGAGTAATCTAAGTGTAATAGATACTGCTATATAAAATATAAGTTTCAGTCCAAAATGAACACTCAACCTGTCGATGTATATTAGAATATAAAATAATTTTTCTCAACTCTTATCGTGGGTTCGGAATTTTGGTTTATCGATAGGAATTTTAATAACATATAATAATTTTTCTCGGTTTATCGATAGGAATTTTAATAACATATAATAATTTTTCTCAATACTTAGTACAATTTCAGAGTTTTTTTTTATAACGAAGACTTTAAACTATAAAGTGAGTTGTTGCCATGCCCGAAACATGTAACTAGACTTTGAGGGGAGTTTCTAGATGGGCACAGCATATTTCCTAGTGAGCCCACTTAAAAGTTAATTTTATTTACCATTTTGCCTTCAATTTTTTTTGGTCAAAATTGCCCCTCCTTCACCTCTTCCATCTTCCTCCCAGCGCACCCAGAGCGAAAGCAAAGGAGAAGGAAAAAACAGAGAAAAAAAGTGAGGATTCGGGTCTTTAATGACAACTAGAGCGAACTGATGGTTTTGAATGAGCTATGCCTTACAAAGTTCGTTTGGAGCAATTAAAACAGAAATCAAGTACTGCAAAAACTTCAAACCACCAACATATCTGTTGTTAAAATAGAGTATGCTTGTATGCTTGCTAAGAAGTTGAGGCTCCAAGACAAAGTGAAGAAAATGAGAGAAGTTTGGGCCCTTCAGGTAGCTAGTATAGTCAGTCCGGATCAGTCTTCTCTGTCCGGGCTGGTTAGCCCGGACAGAGTGTATCTGTCCGGGTTGGTTAGCCCGGACAGGGGGCCATATTTGAGGCACCCCTGTCTGGGCTAACCAGCCCGGACATATTGTCTCTGTTCGGGTTTACAGTCCCGGATCAGTTAAAATTTGATCCAGTTCTGTAAACCCGGATCGCGGATACCTAATTTAGAAATTGAAGTGATACGGTGTGTCGAATAACAACTTGGTATCAAAATATATCAACAACTTCGCATCATTGATCCAACATATACACAAGTAATTCAAAACTTCAAAATAAAAGTTTGGCAAAATAAGCTAAAATTGATACGATTTACAAAATTAGGGTTTAAATATATTCCGTATCAGGGCATGTCGAATAAAAACGGTCCAACATATCAACATCTTGGTATCAAAACATATCAACAGCAGAATAAATATCGTGCATGTCGAACAACAACGGTGCAACATATCAATAAGTTTAAAAATGGTGTCCATATCAAGACTTGTCCATGCTGCATACCCCCGATTTGATATCAAAACACACAATATCAACAATTAATTCATAGTTTCAAACACACAGAACAACGGCAACTTCATTTTGAGTTTGAGACTCATTTAAAAACAACGGCAACTACAACTTGATATATAAAAATGTTCCTTGAGTACAACTTCATTTAAAAAGAACGACAAACTAAAAGGAATCTCTGTTCCCTGCTAACAATTGCTTTTTTGAATTTGAGACTCATATTAAAAAAGAACAACAAATTCTAGATTTTTTGAGACTTCCGAGCGGGTTGCTTCCTTGTGGGTTGACGGCGTCTTGAAGAGGTAGGACGATTGGTAGGGGATTGCGCAACGGGCTGTAATACTGTGTCAATATCAGTTTGTGTGCACCCGGTTAGAACTGATTTTATCTTGACGAGGGCATTATATAGCAAACTCGGACGTCTCTTGCTTGCGGTCTCGCCTTGCTCTAAGAAGGGATCAATAATTGCTATAGCTTCTTGAATTTTCTGCATATATTATGGCAAAAACATATATAAGTTCGATTATACTTGATTAATTCACAAAGAATAAAAAAACCAAATATTACCTCATCATTATTTGTCCGTGGGACATCTTCAGTATTTGTCTGCGGGACATCTTGCACCCCCTCTCGATTTGCCTATCTAAATCCATTAAATAACATAACATAAACACACAAGATCTATATTTCAATTTATTCCGGATTCGAAAATCAAAAATTAACCATCGAATCCAAGCACAAAAAAAAATAACTAATATTCACAATATAAATTTTGCACTTAACTATTACAATTTCCAACTAATATTAATCAATAAAACTCTGAATTGTACCATCTTTGAAGATCAATCAGCTGAGTATTGCATAGACCAGAAATTCCAAGGTGATTTATTCAAAATGCTTCTCATCTATGAAAGTCATAGTCGTTGAACGTCAATTAAAACAAAAACTGTTCCTATATAAATAGAAAGCTTTTGCCTCTAAAATACATAAACAATTAGACATTGGATTTATGCAGGTTTTTTTATACGCAATAAACTGCATGTAAGTTTACAATTTCAATTACTTTATGTTGTCATCTCCTATGGAAAAGCTAGTTCAGGAAGAACCTTGTGCAAGGAAAAGAAATTAAATGAATTAAAAAAGCCACAATGAACTCTTGAAAAATAAGTTCATCTATATTTTTTCCACATTTTTTTGAGAAAATTCTTGAATCCCTCCAAATTTTTTCCTAAATCAAAATGCAAAAAATAACACAAAAAATTAGGGTTTCATTTTTACCTTAAAATCAAGAAAAATACTAACTTCTCTCCTCCTTTATATCCGCCTTTGTGGCGGAGTGTAGGTCGGGACGCGGGCGGCCGGAGCGGGGGAAGCGGCTGGAAGAGGGAGGAGAAATGGGTGGTCCGACTAGAGCTCGGGATTGTTGGAAGAGAGAGTGGAAAGGAGATGGGTTTATTGAAGGAGGAGAAGGGAGGAGAGATGGATTTGGAGAAGGAGGAGTTAATTTTGAGGGAGAAGAGTTGGGTTTGGGAAATCGGTTGGAGTGAAAGAGATGGAGAAGATGAGGGCAAATGTGGTATTTAGGTATGCTCACTAGGAAAAAACAAGGGATTTTCATTTGGGGGGTGTGCGCACTAGGAAAAGTGGGCTCACTAGGATAAAACTTGTGCCCATTTAGAAATTCCCGACTTTGAGCTATTTGGAGGGAAATGAGAGGGAAGCAGTTGGTAGTTGAGACCAAAAAGCATGAAAGATGTGACAGATCCTAGAGTAGATGGAGCTAGGTGTGAAAATATTAGCTATAACATGACAGTCGAAGCTCTTTTATTAATTTGGTCTCCACCTAACATTAAATAAGTAAATAACATTGCACATTTGGGGAGTTTCCAAAGGAGCACACTATTTTTCATAGTGAGCCCACTTTCTATGGATTGTTCGGACAAAAAATATACTGGATAATGGGCTCACTAAGAAAATAGTGTGCTCCTTTGGAAACTGCCCACATTTGGCATATCTTTATGCACTTCTATTGAAAAGAGAAAACTTAGTTTAAATGGGAGTTTCCAAAAATAGAACACCATTTTTCCTAGTGAGCCCACTTAACAACTTCCAGTCTGGACCAAAAATACACTAACAAGTGGGCTCACTAGAAAAAATGGTGTGCTCCTTTGGAAACTCCCAGTTTAAACCCTTACTTTATATATATATATATATATATATATATATATATATATATATATATATATATATATATATATATATATATATATATATGAGAAAAATGGAAATGAGCTGACAGCTCACGTAAATTACCTGAGTTGCAGTTCATTTCCAATATCTCCAATAATCTTTTTTAAAAAATATCTTTTGGATTATGATCTCGACCTCTAAAGGTTCACTCATTGGGTTTTAGTTTTGATTTGGTCCTCCATCAAGTTAACACAAAATTAACGATTTTCAATGAATAAAACATTTTGTATGCACTTGATGAAAGGGTAAAAGAACTTCAAAATTTATGAAATTTAATCCTAAAAAAGTTAAGAAGGTAGAGATAGTAATTATTAAAAAAATTAAAGAAAAATTATTGGATGATTATAGTTTTACCGCTAGCTCACGTAACTTTTCTTAAGCTGACGGCCACCTACAGTAATCCCATATATATATATATATATATATATATATATATATATATATATATATATATATATATATATATATATATATATATATATATATATATATATATATATATATATATATATGAGTAAACGGGAAATTTACTGGCAGTGAAGGGAGTTCCTTCACCGCCATTTAGCTGGTCTAATAAAATTATTACACGTGGCGTCACTCAAAGCGCGGTTAAGAAAATTCTTTTATTTGTTAGCTTGAGTGGTGCCACGTATAATAATTTTATTGGACCATCTAAACAGCGGTGAAGGGTGAAGGGATCCTTCACCGCCGGTGAATTTTCCGTTCTCTCTCTCTCTCTATATATATATTTATTTATTTATTTATTTATTTATATTTATGAGGTACGCTTTGAACTTCCGAAAATTTTTGGAAAAGATCAACTCATGTTCCATGTATTAATTTTAACATTTTATCCTCAAATAAGAATATTTATTTGTCAATAAATACTTATTTCTAGTTTAATCAAGAAATAGTCCTCTCATCGTTCATTTAGACAATAATATCTAAAGGTTTTATATGTTTTAGTATACGAATTGAAAACTATTCTCACAAAAGATTCAAGAAATTCTTCCTTATTATCTTTCCCAACAAAAAAAAAAAAAACCCGATACTACTGTGTTGTTTTTCTATTTTAAACGAAAATTGTGAGTTTAAACTTAGTAATTATGATTAGATTAACTTAGGTTTTTATTTTATTATTAAATTCAAGAATTAACATGAATAATTAAACTTCTTATGAATTGACTATTTTTCAATGAATTTTATTTTTATTATCAAATATGGATTTATTTTTTAATGATTGTAAATTCAGAATAATATATTGTTACCAATCTTGTTATCAAATTCAAGAATTAATATGAATGATCGAACTTTTTACAAATTAACTATTTTTAACAGTCAATTTCATTTTATTTTCAAAGATGCAGAGTTTAGTTTTAATGGTTGTAAATTACGAATATAACAATTAACTAATTAAGTTTATGACTATTTTTCTAATAATCTAATAGTTAAATAACTAATAAGTGGCCAACTTATTACTTTTACGACTACCAATTTAATTTATATCCATTTTATATGTGACAAAGATAACTTATATTCCAATTTTTTTTTATATACTTCTTAAAAACATTGATTACTAAAATATTTTGACACTATTCGTCAAATACATAGGTATGTTTGGAAACTTCTTAATTAAATTAAAAATACAGAGTATTTATCAAGTTAATATTCCGAATTTTGAGAATACAATGTTAAAATACATTTGAAATAAGCTTTGGGGTTTTTGCAAATTCTATCGGGCCTTAGGGTCATATAATATAACTTCGAGAGGTTTAGTTGAAGTAAATTATGAAGGAATGCTTAAATTAAAAATTTTCATTGGAAAAACCTCCCCAGTCCAGTCTTTTCCCTTTGGTCATCTTTTTGAAACCTTTAAAGAGAACTTGTCAACTGTAGATACATAAATAAAAAAAAAAAAAAAAAAAGGGTGCGCCAGCGGATGCACCCGCGGGTTGCTCCCGTGGGTGCCACTCCGCTCCCGTGCTTCGATCAGGTTTTCGATCCGGATTTTTAGGAAATAATTGTACCGAAATTTGAGACATATTTGAAGTCTCCTCAATCTATAAAAAACGGGATAGAGTTCAGAAAAGGGACTTTTGGAGAATTTGGGGAGAATCCAGAAAATAATTGAACTGACTTACATCCAGAGTTTGCAGAAAAGAGAGCTGATCCTCTTCTTCTCGATCGGACCGTCAACGGAGTGCGTTAGCGAGGCCCTATCGCTACCAAATACACAATTAAAAAAAGAGAATACATCAATTTTTCATGTTCTTGTGATCTCAAAAATTTTGTAATTCAAATATTTTATTACTGTAAATCAAAATTTTGCAATGGAAGAAAAATTCAAGTACATCAACAAGCTTTTGTTGCTTTCTATTGACTTCATCGTCCCCTTTGTCAACTCACTAATCTATTGCAACTTCGTATTTGTCGCCAATTAACTGCTTGCTTAACATTTTCTTCAGCATTTGTCCTGCTACATTTTTAATTATTGCAAGATAATTAGCTCAAGAAATCTATATAATTAAAAATTTAAATTCTCAATTAAGCATTCTACATTTTACTTCTCGCACAAAGTATTATTCATTTTAGGAATGGCATCAAATTGAAGTTCACCCATCTACATGCTTAATATCTGATTAAATAGTTTTCCATTTTTTTAGGGGTTTTTACATATCTGTCCCTTAATCTTTAAAAATTAGAATTTAGTCCCTTAATCTTCATATTTATAATTTAATCCTAACCATATTTTTTGTCCGAATTTTCCATTATACTCTGAGTTACTTCACTTTAGTCCTCTCTTTTCTTTTACTCTTCTTTTCCTCTTCTTATTGGGTTCCCCTCTTCATTCTTCTCATCTCTCTTCCCTCCTAGTTAATCTTTAAAGTGAAGTAACACAGGAGAATCCAATAAGAAGAGAAAAGAGAGAGAGATGAGAAGAATGAAGAGGGAAATCCAATAAGAAGAGGAAAAGTGAATGGAGGACTAAAATGAAGTAACTCAGAGGTACAATGAGAAATTCGGACCAAAAATATAGTTGGGGGATTAAATTATGATAACTTAAATGATTTGGTGGACTAAATTATAAATACGAAGACTTTGAAAATTAAATTCTAATTTTTAAGGATTTAAGGGACAGATATATAAAAATTCTTTTTTTTAATTATGGAATTAAGTATATATCAAAAAATATGATTTCGTAATGACAATTTATCTCCGTCAAAAAAAATTATATTTAGTGACATCATTTACTTGTTTTTAGAAAACACCACCCTTAGTAATAATTTACATTTCCGTCATTAAATATATATCATTAAAACTATGTTTTCTTGTATTGATGGCTAAATGTTTGAACTACTATTGCCGTCTGAACAATTCAAATACATACTACAGTTTATCATATATAACACTAAATTATCAATTGCACAACAAGACAATGTGACTGAGCCACGTGTGACTTCATGTGAGTGATTCCCTAGCCGTCCTCATGGGGAGTTTCCAAAGGAACACACCATCTTTTCTAGTGAGCCGACTTTTCATCCAGAGTCGTTCGGATCTAAAATACATTAAATAGTACATTCACTGTAAAAAATGGTGTGCTCTTTTGAAAACTCCCCCAGAATGTGTAGTTTTTTGCTTCTTTTGGCTAAGATCGAAAGAGACAGATGAAACTGAGTATGAAAAGAAAAAAAAAAAAAAAAGAAAAAGAAAAAATTAGTAGAATATGATCAAAGAAAATACATTCCAACCAAATTACTAAAAGCCACACGCGCATAGATATTTTTTCTCAAGGCAACATTTGCTCAAAGAACGTATTTTACAAAATCAGTCATTTTTTTTATTTAATTGCTAATGAATTAAATTTTAACTATCTCAAAAAAGTGTAAATCCAAATCGAATGGGACAAATTACACAGGACAAAGACAAGAGATCCAAACACGGCTCCAAATTCCATCCCTCAACCAACCAGAAAAGTCAACACCCAAAAAAAAAAAAAAAAAAAAAAAAACAAGGGGAACAAAAAAGTCAACGGTCAACGACCGGCTAATCTGAGGGCCTGATCCGCCGAGGGGGTGGTTGTGGGCGGTGGGGCCCGGTTCTTCCTGCGGCCGGCGCCGACGGGGACGTTGCGGAGGGCGCCGCCGGCGGTCCAGTAGCGGTGGCAGGCCTTGCAGAAGTGGCGGGGCTGGTTGACGTTGTAGTTGTTGAAGTAGCAGAACTTTGTGTCCCTGCTCTTGCACCGAGGGCACGGCAGCTGGGCTCTGCTGCCCCCTGTAGCCGCCGCCGCCGCCGCTCTCGCTGCTGCTGCTGCTGGTGGTGGTGCTGCTGCTGTTTCTGTCTCTTCTTCTCCATCGCTGCTTGTCTTTACAATTTTTTCTGCTGCGGCTGCAGTCTCTGACTGTGGTTGCTTCTCGTCGGTGTCGGTCTGGATTGTTTTGCCGAAGAGTTTGAGGACGGGGGATTCGGATTCGGGGGTAGACATCATGAAAAAGGAGGGATTTTGAGAGAGATGTTAAGGGCTTGTTGATGGGGCGAGAGAGACTCAGAGAGAGAGAGAGAGAGGGGTGTGACCCATGTGGTGGCTATATAAGGATGGAGATGGGAGGTCATTTGATTATCTAATGTGCCGTGAATATTAATGACTGTATTAATATAAGGGGGAGTTTCTAAGGAGCACACCTATTTTCCCAGTGAATTTTTTGTTCGGAGCCGGTCACTGGGAAAAATGGTGTGCTCCTTCAGAAACTCCCATATAAGCTAGCAGATGATGCTGCCAAAGGCCAGCGCTCTCCATTTTATTTTCCTTTTCTTTCTTTCTTTTTTTCCTCCCCAAATGCTTTTAATTGTCGTTGACGCCAAGGACTCGAGATTATAAGGTATGAGGGCTAATAGGCTTGACTAACAATTTGTTGAGACATATTTATAATATGCAGAAGTGACAAGCAACTCTTGACTATTCATACAATACAATTCGGTATGAGATTGAATGGATCCAAAAACTATACAATTCGGTATGAGATTGAATGGATCCAAAAACTATTGGCCTGAATCTTAAGTTAACAAATAATTTTTATTATTAATTCAAAATTTTAAATAGCACTGATTCTTAAACTCGCTCATTCTCATCGCTATATAACGAAATAAATATGAGTTTCTCATTCTCAAATCTGGAGTTTCATTCCTTATGACAATGAAATATATATCTTCTCTTGCCATGGAGCTATCATGTAAATCTACATGATGTTCCCCAGAAGAAGAGAGAGAACCTTTATAAATTGATATATGCATGTACTACAAATTAATGATATTTTTTTTATAATATGAATTACATCTAATATAATATACAAGGATAAAAAAGAGCTTCTATGAGAAATTATCTAATAGAAAAGAATTATATCTATTAAATAATCTTCTGCAAAATTATATATGTTAAAAAATAAGATAAAACCATGGGTGAGAGCCAAAGGTTTCGAGTGGATGAGCTGTCTGTGACCAGTTTGAAAAAGACTCAGATAACTGAAGTAACCAACTTGTCATCGAGTCAGCAGCTTTTCGAACTTTTACCCAAGTTGAGCTGAGCACAGCCTTGCATGTTCAAGCCACCTGCACTCAAAAATATATATGTACGTCCAAATAATGTTTTTATTACTTTATGTTACAGTTTATATATTAAACCTATGAGATGCATCATTTGACAAGGAATATTTCCATCGATTAATTTTCTTGAGGAAGAACTACACACGACATGTGATTACACGTTGTAAGGGGTAAAAATATCAGATACCCCAAGCTCAAAAGTTAAAATTTATATATGTGTTGTCCCAAGCTCTTTAGTCAGTGATTTTCTCAAAATTTAGCATAATATATCCACCAATATATAGCTTAGTTTAGCTATATACAACATGAAATTTAGTTTTTCATGGTCAAAATTAACATTTAGGGTTTGTTCCTCTTGATAAAAGAAACCATCGTGAAGGGAGAAAGCATTCTTTCAAAAAATTCAGATCTGGTAGAAAACTTACATAATATATTGACAATAACAAAGTTGTACATTTCTAAACTATAATTGAGCTACAACAAATCACTTTTTGAAGAAAAAAACTTTCTCCAACTTTCTATATCATTTGCAATTCCTTTTTACAGGTAGTCTCATCTAAACATCATACTAACTTCCTACCCTTTTGCAACCAAACACATCAAGAACATATTGTTTTTCTTTCCATATCCTTTGATTATGTCACAAAATGGATCAGAGTAGACAATAAACTTGTGAGAGGTAGTGCTAGATATGAGTATAGCAAGGAATCTTGGTGATGATTCGAAGACTAAAACCTACACTTTTTCCATAAATTATTCCTCAAGGGGGCATCTCCCTTTTCTTCTACTTGGAAAAGTATGCGAACTTTTGGTGACAGTTGGGGGTCTTCTCTCACATCATAAAAGCTAAAATGTATCTTTAGCTTTAAAGTTGCATAGGTTTGATTGGAAAGGGGGCATTGCCATGTCCCTTTTCTTCTACTAGTGTTTTGTCCTTGTATTTCTATTATAGAGTAATAATAGAATGTATCAAAATAAAGTCTAACAAGGCGGATACAAAATAACAGTACAATGATTACATCCAAATAAGCACAAAAGAAGATCTACATAAGCCTCCATCTCAGTTCCTATCCAGAGTATCAACTTGAACACTTGAAGTCCTCCTCGATGTCCATACCTACCTCCTAGAGGGCTGCCACTATTATGGTATCAAATATCGATAGGTACAAAAAGTACCCATCTCCCCGTCTTGACTATATGAGCTTGATATAAATTTTCCAATAATTTCGCAAGTTTTAACAGGTTAGAAAGATTTTTTACTAGTTTTAATAGTGTATGCAGGGTTTTTATGTAAATTGGTGCCGGTACAAAAGTTTTTTTTTTTTTTTTCCCCCATAATTTACAAGAAAGTTCACAATTTTAGCTTTTATAATAAGTCCAACCAACCCCAACATTAAAGTATACTGAAACTAATGAAAACAAATGCCATTATTGGCATTATTGCCGTCCGAGCTCAAAACTGTTTATTGGGCAATTGTCTTTGCCCCTGCGAATAGGGATTATTGGGGGATCATCTCATTCTAAGCATGTGGCAGGTATCCATTAGTTCATGAAGTCAACGGTCGACCTTGCTAAACGTTTACACATAGGTTAGTCTAATATATACTCTTCAGATCTTTAATATCCAGAAGATTACCTTAAAAATATCATATTAGTTAATTGACTCGCCAAATCTTAGTAAAGAAATTTAAAATACCTATTTGCTGTTACTGAGCTATTAACACAAGGAATAGTCCCAATATCAATATTATTTCCAACACAAAAATAGAGAATTATACCCATCCTAACACTAGTATTGCTAGTACTTATAGTTTACTTTTACCATTATCTAGCAACATAACTGTTCGATTACTCGACTTAGCAAAAAATCATCTATATATCACGCAATAATTAAATTTACTATTTAAAACTTAAAAGGCACCTAAAAGTATCTGTCAAAGAAAGTCATGGGGATGATTTTACGAAATAGACACTTCCCACCTAATAGTTTAACAATCAAGCTATCTAAGCCATCTATTACTTAATTCTGTTCTATTCAAATTTTTGAGTTAAAAAAATAAAACTTTCATTTTTAATTTAAAATTTGAATAGGTTGAGCCAAGAATAACTACCTAGTAGCAACACTAAACATGATTATTGCTAGAACCCAAATCCCACTTAGATCGACTTGCAATTTATCTGAGGGAAAAAAAAAATGTTAGCAACACCATTGAATGCTTTCAACTAGTAAAGAAGAAATAAATATGGATGTGCTGTCCATTAAACTTATAAAAACATTTCTATGGCTCATGAAAAAGGAACAAGCAAAGGTTCAAGCAAAGTCAAAGAACTTAGTTTGTCACATTTATAACTGAGATGCCATCAGAAAAGGATGGTGAATGAACAACCTAAACAACTTTTGGTATATCTGGACTCTAGGTTCTCACTTCTCAATCAATGGTCAATTTTCCAACTTTCAAAGGTTAAAATCCAGACAATTGTCATCCAACACCAGTTATATATAGAAGATAACAATGTGTAAGTTCAGATATCAATATCCATACTCGATGAAGTAGGTATAGATATCCTTTTAACATTAATAACAGAGTTTACTTGAGGAACAATTTGGTTTAGCGACTTTGGTGGTGAACCATGTCATTTTTCAAGGCGCAATTTGGGGCAACTTTGTTGGCAATCTGAAGTTTATGAATGTAATCGTTGTCTTGATCAAGATGAACTAATGAAGTAACAAAGACTTTATTCAGCATCTCCTAATTTTGTAAGCCTTCAAATTCTACTTCCTTACTATCTGAACTTAAAATCAACACATTTACTCATGTGCAAGGTGAAAATGCAATCTAAAGGCATAGACGACAATTTTAGGAACAATAATATTTCATGATAATGTGCAATAAACAAACAAACATAAAACAGATAATGGACAGATCAATTTTTGGTCCATCATATATAAAATTTTTAATCAAAAATTAAAATTTTATATTTTTTCTAATTCAAAATTTTATATAAGGAAAGCCAAAATTTGTTTTTCACGTGTTTTGCCTCCAAACTCCTGAAAATACTAAATGAGACGCAATATTAAAGTTTAAAAACAAAGATTTTTATTAAGCACACAAAACCAATCAATCTTCACATTTTCCCCGTCCTGGGAGCACAAAGTTTTTAATAATTTCATGAGACGAGACAATGATAGATTATCCAAGTAAGATTTCTAAACTAATGGCAGGGTAACCTCTTGAAACTAGTTTTATAAAAGCTTTCTTTTCTTTTGATGAATACTTTCCTGAACATTTTTTATAACAAGAAAAATCAAGGTGGGAATATTTAATGAACAAGAATATCTTAATATCAAATTGTTCAAAAAATACATAGAAAATTTTCTATCACAACATCTATATCAACAAATTCTACCAACATCATACCATCAGATTTGAATTGGGAGCAATATTTTGCTCTTTATTATCCTAAAGATGAGGCTACACGGCCATATATAACCATATATAAGAGCCTGCCGCTCAATTTGCATTTGCATAACTACACGTAAAATACATGCATGCGATAAAGCAGCCAAAGTTTCATCTTCAAAATATTAAATATTAAAACCCAAAGTAGATGGATACAAATATAGGATATATAGGGCTTACATGTGAAACTAGTAGCTTTTAACCAGTGTTCTGCATGCCCGCAGCTATTCCTTTCATGGTCAGGATTAGGGTGTCTTCTAAGCCTGGGGCAAATTCGCTGGTTGGGTTCAGCTTCACGAGTTCCGCAGCTGGTTTCCTCGACTCCATGACATCCTTCGACAGGTGAGGCCTCATATTTACGTGGTAATCAGGATCTCTGATCCGTTTCAGGGTGTAGGCTTGGCAGACATTGAGAGTGGTAATGTAAGAATCACGGAGGCGGAGCCTCTGCTTCAAGTATGGATCCCCTTCGAGAAGATCTCTGTGGCCAGCAACCTAAAACAATATTTTGCAGAATCACTAAGTTAATACATAGAAAAATATAAGGTTTCATAATAAGCATAATTATTAATGAGGCAAACAAAGCTTTCAAAAAGATATAAATAAGCAAAATGCATTCTAGATTGGTTAGCTTTATGGACACTTGAGCCTGATCTTATGACCAGATTACGTTCAGCTATAAGATGAAGAGTAAGAATACGAAATCTTCTCTAGACGAAATTAAGATGAGGCATAAAACAAAGGCCATCCTGATTTTATCCTAAAATCTGCTTAAACTGATAGTTGATGCCAGTCCCCACCAAACATGATATCTAAGATAAGCCCCTTACAATATGGGCCCATATATTACTAATTCACGAGTTCCATACATGTTCAGCAGAGAATATTACTAGGTGGGTTTCAAGATGCCAGGACCAGGACCAATACCAAGTTTGTGAACAACAAACAAGAACTAGTATCCAAAAACCCCTTTCAAAAAGTAGTAGTCATGCCAAGAAAAATTCCACAAATTCTACACATCAAAGCTGAAGAATTATAGTTATTTTTCTTGGTTCTAAACCAAGAATGGCCATCTCACGCTACTAGCTCAGAGTTGTAGTTGTGTTTTCTTGATCAAAACTACCAAGTTTGTCGAACAATGTGCAGCTTGTTATGTATCAAGATGTGCAATGTCTCTAAAGTACTTTGTACTCTCTTCAAGCAACAAAAAGGTCACCTGGGTCTAAGTTAAAGGAGTTAACCGTGTCTGAAATCCTTTCCCATTCACCTTCTGCAAAGACATGAATTCAACGAATTGCTGCTTAGAAAGCTACTAACTAGACCAAAATGGAACTAAAGGCCTCCTCAATTGCATAATGCACACAGGACCTGCATAGGACTTTGGGAGTTTGGACACAATCATCCAGTCGTAAAGTGAGATAGGCCAGTTGGAAATATCTTATTTCGTTCTTAAAACTTCAGATTCAACAGGTGGGAAGTCCCATTCTTGACCACCATCTTTCCACAATAAAGCATTTTATTTCAAATTTCCAAATAACAATAATGCTTAATTTCTTAGACACCACTGATGAAAACTGAGGCAAAGACTATCTTCAGGAAATCCTCAAATCCTATAAGGTCAGTCCTTTACACTTTCAGAATATAGCATAGTGAAAAAAATTACCTGTAGAAGAAGACTCTTAGTTTCAGCATAATTGGCTCTCAGTCGCTCTCCAAGCGGCCATAAATCTTCAGAGACAAGAAGTTTATCATAAAGAGCAGCAATACCAGGATCTCCCTTTGCAAAAACCATCTCAATCAAGTCAATGGTGACCCTGAAGAATGGCCACTCATTGTACATCTCTTGTAGAGTACAGAGATTCTTGATATCCTTTTCCATTGCATACTTGAATGCTGCACAAAAGCCAAGCCATACAGGTAGGTGAAACCTTGTCTGAGTCCATGCAAAGATCCATGGGATTGCACGTAGAGACTCTATGCCCCCACTAGGCTTCCTTTTTGATGGCCGACTGCCTATGTTCATCCGACCATATTCCGTTTCAGGTGTTGCCTACAAGAAGGTTTACACCATGATTTATAATATGCCAACATGAATAAGCATGAAAGGACTATATAAACAATAAACTTATCAGTCTACTTTCTTATTCAAATAACCAAAATTTGTTTAGAACTGTCGGTGCACACAAGTAAAATTCTCTTTTTAAAATATCGTACTGTTGAAGAACAGAGGTTTCCAAATTGAGAAGCCAATTCGAAAAGAAATCTTTTCTATTAAAATCCAGGCCGAGCAATTCAAAATTGTTCTTGATCGACAAAAAATTAGAGTAATTAAACACAAAAATCAAATGACCATTTCTTACGACTGCACAAAAATCAAATTGAACGTCTTCTGGAAGCAAAACCTATGGCCACAAATGCTCCAAACCAACAATTTGGTGAAGGCTTGAAAGTGCTTAGACCATGATGGTCAACAGATTCTCAATTTATGTGAACCATGCGATGAACCAATGGTTTAATATAACCTGCTACCTTAGAGCTGTCCATTTGATGGCACTTGAAAGTTGATATATAGTGTTGGGGGGGGGGGGGGGGGGGGGGGGGGGGGGGGTGGGGGGTGTGGGGGTTGCATATAAATCAACAAATGTGAATTTTTTGCAAACCTAAAAAGTTGTTAATCAAGATGAACAGAGCGGCTCCATAATTAGCATGGTCCATTCTTGGGCTTGAGTAGGAAGGATTTGCTTGCAATCCTCTAGGAAGGATACAAGCCGAGGGTGTGAGGGAGGGAAGGGAAGCATAGTTATTTGGAAAAACAATATGCCAGATGTCATCTAAGTTAATGAGTAATCTATTTGTTGTTCCTCCATACCGGATCACAACATTTATTACCCACAAAGACATTTAAATATTTTACAAGCCAGTCTACTCACCAAGCGGAAGTACTCAACAAAGCGTGGTTCCTGAAAGACGATAGACCGGTATTCTTTTGTGGCCACTACAGCCATCTCATCCAACAAAGCACGCCATTCTGACTTGGGAGAAATAGGAGGGTGCATCCCGTGCTCAAGAGTAGCAGCTGTAAAACGTTGGAGCGTTCTGAAGCACAAATGCTCTTCACCAAAAGATTGTTCAATAACTTCACCTTGAATTGTAACACGAAGTGATCCATGGATTGTGTCTGGTGGTTGAGATAATATAGCAAGATGTGTTGGACCACCTCCTCTCCCAACAGTACCTCCTCGTCCATGGAACATTGTCAACTTTACACCATATTCCTTGGCAACTTTTACTAGCTCCTCTTGAGATTTATATAACTGCCAAGCTGCAGAAAGGCGTCCAGCATCCTTCCCAGAATCCGAGTACCCAATCATAACTTCCTGCTTTCCATTGATCCTGTTCTTGTACCAGTCTATTGAGAAGAGCCTTGCTACAGCTGCAGGGGCTGCTTCAAGGTCAGCAAGTTTCTCAAACAGAGGCACAACTCTCAGTGGGTGCTTCACGTGGCATTCTCGCTGCAACAGCTCAACAGCAAGAACATCAGATGGTGCAGTTGCCATTGAGATGATATAAGCGCCAAAGCAATCTGAAGGCAGATCTGCAAGGACATGGAATGTCTCTAAAACGTCAGCAATTTCTTCGGTTTTGGGAAGATCAGGACCAAATAAAGGACGTTTTCCACTAAGTTCAGACAACAGCCATTGCTGACGCTTCTCCTCAGACCACTCGCGGTAGGAACCAATTTCTAGATGCCTAGTAATGGCATCAATAACGTCAGTGTGCCTATCAGATTCTTGCCTGATATCAAGTCTCACAAGAGACAGGCCAAAGGTTGATACTTGGCGCAAAAAGTCAAGAAGGCTTCCATCAGCTATGGGTCTGTCACCACATGCACAAAGTGATCTGTAACAGAGCTCAAGTGGTTCCAGGAACTGCAAGTACAAGGGGAAAGTGAAGCTTAGTATACCTGTAAAAGATAGATAAAACAGCCCCACCATCAAATATAAACAAATACAGATCTGCAGACAGACGAGCACATATGTGTGCATGTGCACATAACTGAAGATACACATGAATATGTTTATTCGTCTCAGTGTCAGATTTCTCTTTTTTGTGGTGATCGTACTCATGAATTAAGATTAGTGAGGGCATGGATTTGAACACACCATTTTGTTGTGTTTGAATTGGGATAGCAATAGCATGAGGTGCATGCAGATAAGTCATAAGCTGTGATGTTAGATTTGAAAAAATAAAACAATGGTCTCAGTAGTTGAAGTAGTTTACTAGTCAAAAGGCACCAAAAAGTTCAAAACATGGATTTAGAAGCTTCCACTGTAAAATTTTAATATCACGATTTATCTCATCCAATCAATTTAGCTTTTTTCTGAGAGAAACCAATCAATTTAGCTTTAACTTTCAGAAAGCCTGCAAACACAAATTAGCAAATTTAGAGTCTACAGCTTTGTAAAAGAAATACAAGGATGGTTATTTTTCAAATTTTTAATCAATATCTAACACAATACCGAATGCAATCCCTAATTGTTGAACCTTCCTACTTACTTTTATACTTGAGATGCTAACAAGTTTCCATAAACGTTGCTACACTAATCGATATGGTGAAGGCTGCATAAAGTGCTTTTTATTTAAATATATGTGAAGGCATGTGAGGCATGTAAATTTGTTCCCAATAAATCTGTCAATTGCTTCAGTTGAGAAAACAAACCTGCTCAACATTGGTGAAAGTTGCTTCCTCGGGGATATCAGAGTACCCATTTGACAACAAATGTCGGGCTCTCTCACGAGTATAATACAGCTTATCTCTCACATCGCTAAGAATAACACGATAAGGCTCGTTTGGAGGAATTTGTTTCCAAAACTCTGCATTTAAAGAATATCATACATTAAGCATACCTCGAACATTTTAATAGAAGAGGCCTCAATCCAAAACTGCACGTGTAGACTGACAGACTATGTTGCATTGGTAAAAATACAGGCTACAGTTATGATATGATACATGTGCATGGACATGTTAAATCCTGAATATTCAGGATAGAGGTATCCCATGAAACTACTAATATATATTTGTATGTGTGATAATATTATTTATATATAACATGAGCTCCAAGCCTGTAATGATTAAAAAACACGATATTTTAGTTAAATATAAAGTATTTCCTAGTTTCATGGATCAACAGTTATTAGAAAGTTGATATTTCTTCATTAAGTGAAAAAAAATTATATAAATGCAATAGAATTGTTAACCTATTGTCTACTATTAGGATTCAGTCATGCATATATCTTTGTAATATGTTTGAAATGTTAGAACACTTAGAGAAGTATCCATCAAGTACCTGTGTGTACAGAATACTGATATGTTTCATTTGCCAACATAGCTGACAGCACGAATGTGAAAATAAGAATTTGACAGCATGGAAAAAACTGAAAAGCAAGTGAAGGCAAGTCTTCCTCAAAGCTGAATAGTTATGAATGATAAACTTGAAGACTTTGTACCGAATATGAACAGAGAAGCAACTACCTCTCAACATGCAAGACTATTGGCCAGATCTACAACTTGGGAATGCTCAAGTGAGCATTTGGTTATAGGTAGAACTGTAGAAGTTGATCGATGCAGTTGACAGGCTTTAGCTATTTGTAACTGCTGCATTTGTTCCTTTTCCCCAATAATTGCAATTTTGCCATTGGCAGTTGTCTGCTCTTACCATATATGAGAACAGTACATTGTGTCCTCATCTTACTTTGTACCATTAAGTTTTCATATTACAGATAACTAAAAGGCATGGTGTTTGATATCGTCATTTGTGTACATCTTATAGTACAACAAATGCCCACGAAAGAACAGCACTGTGGAACCATGTCCTTGCAGTCAACAACGGAAGGAAACTTCCCAAATTCTCAGTCAAAGAATAACTCATTAGGATGTCTACTCATTAGGATGTCTAAGGAGGTTCAGTTTGCAAGTGCATTGAAACATATGCAAAATCATCCTAGAATCATCCGCAAAACCATTTAAAAACCTCAAATATGATATCTTTCAGTTTTCTAACTATATTCTTAAGAATTCCAATTACTAGGTGACATTCTGCTAGGAAGTTCTTTCTCATGCCGTTCTCATTCTGCGAGGGGACATGGATAAAATATTCAAAAACTTGCAGGAATGTTAAATGGAAACAAATTAACCAGATTCAACTGCAGTAAGTGTTAATCAGATGCAGGGGATAACTTTAGACAGTATAGGGTAAGAGGAAGTTTGTACAATACGAATAAGAATATTGAAGAAACTGTAAACTAGTAAACTACAAAACAATTCCATAACTTTTTTGCAGGATTTGAAATTATTGAATATTTCTGCTATATAAGAAAGTTTACCATGCTACATGTCAGGTAGTCGTCATTTTGAAGGATGGCTAAATAGAGATATGCTTATTCATTACCAGTACAACCACTGTTTTCCAAGATTGTCAGCTAAGCTGGGGGTATATTCCTGAGTATTCCTACTAGATCTTGGTCCATCTAAGAATTCATACTTTAACTCAATGGTTGGCAACAAAAAAAGAAACAAGGTGAAAGTACAACAAAGTAAACGGTAGATAAAGGAAAGAAGAGGACGAGAGAGAGAGAGAGAGAGAGCAAAGTAAATTGAGATTTCTTGATATATTTTCAGTTACAGCAAAACCAACTTATTGGAAGGCAACCATGGGGTTATGGTTTTATCATGACACCAGCCTTCGTGATTTTATTTTATTTTATTTTTTATTTTGCCCATGCCAAAATATAACTGACAAAATTTCCCTTTTAATTTCATTTCTTAATGTGTTTTCATGGGTTTGCACACATTACCCCTGTCATTTATCCACTGCAGCTGTTTCCGAGTACAATGACATGGCAACATCTAAGGTAAAAATGTAGCACATGAAATTTGACTAGATAATGACAAACATAAATGAGGATAGTGACATGTCAGTGGTTGGTATCAATAGTTGCAAATGAAATACAGACATAGCTCATGAAAATAAATTAGAGTTTGCAACTAAAGTTTTGACCAATGTTGAAAATAACACATTATGAAACTCGTTATATTGTGTTACGTAACCTAACGGAATCTCAACACTACGGAATAACTGGAAATAACTTAGTGCACCATAACAGTACGTTTTTTATATTATTCTACATTATATTACGTAATGTTATATTAAATTACGTTATTTACAATTATTTTTTTAGTAATTTATATATTGTTGTTGATTATTATTTTGATTATTATCGGGTTGATGTCTTACTTGATTAGTTATTGGTTTGTTTGATTGCTTGTAGAATTGCTAACTTGTTAATTTGTGATTGTTTCCTTATTCACTTATTTTAATTCCTCTCTGGTTGTTAAAATATTTTATTTGTTGATTCTATTGAATTTTTAACTGAACTGAAATTAACAATTACAAAATAAAGTAAATTGAACATTATAAGATATAAATTACAACAACGATAATAACCGGAATTAAAATAAAAAAAATTAGAATCTTGTTTTCTTGTTTCAATGATAACTAGAAATATGGTTGCAGACTTAATATAATTTGTGAAGATAAATGTAAAAATTATTGTATTATGTATTACAAAATGGTTTTATATTTTTTCTTAGATATTTTTAAATTTATTTTTCAATTTATAAAAATTATTTTATATAGTTTTATATTTATTTTTATTAAATAAATAGGAAATTGCATAATATACGTTATGCGTTACACTATATACGACATAATCTAACAGAGGCAAAAAACGTTACATTACCGTTATCGCTATTTTAAACATTGGTTCTGACTACTAATTTCAGAGAACTGTGACATTTTCACCAAACTCCAATCAAGGACAAAAGCCCACCAAAAATGTCAACGTTCCAGAAGCAACCTCTTCCGACTGACATGGAATGGACCATCCTACCTTACCCCAGGATCGCTGCAGAATAAAATTGCTGGCTTGGAGACCAATGAGGTTCAGTCTGAACAGAACCAGACAATAAACGCACCACGCACAACTCATCCTTATTGATTCTCAATGAGTACGCTTTGAAAGTTTATCTGTAGTAGGGTCTAGAATACTTGGCAATAAGCATTATTTAAATGCCTTCACCTGATTGCCCTGGCACTTCAAGAGATTATTCTGTTGTGTTTCCTTAACGCCCACTATTCAAGACTGTCACGTCTACTAGTTATATTGTTTGTTTCACTTTTGGGCCTTATTGCAAGCCTCCCTTTAATAATAGTTTTCTCCTTATCTAGTTCTTTTATGTAGATAATCTTTTTTTTTTTTTTTGAACACTTCTTAAGGCCGAAAGTTAAGAGAGAACTGAGGATGGTGAGAACAAACCACCCCGATCAAGAATGAAATGGCAACTAATATATTCTGGAAAGGATTCACAAATAAGCTCCACCCACCATTGCTTGACTTACAACAGTACCTATATAATGTTTTGCATCCTTTTTTGAAGTGCGATGAAGTATATCTGCTTGGACGCGAAGCTCATCACTGCAGCGCCACATTGATAGCTGTATGCAAAAAAAAAAAGAAAAAAAAGAAAAAAAAAGACTTAAGTAATCTGCATTTCTATAATGATTAACAGATGTAATGTCAAGTGGGTATCACAGTATTATTAATAGTTAATCAGATCTTCAATAAATAAGACAGCTGGACCGTTTGATACCTCAAACATTAGATCCTCAATCTGGGAAAAGTATAAGTTTGCTGCCATCATTCTCGCTAGCAAGCATACATCCCTTGTAACCTCCGGAGTCACTCTAGGATTTCCTATATTACAACCACATGCATTAGATTACAAAGATACTATTATATAACATCATTCTTTTTTCTTTTTTTTTTTCTTCCATGCAATTTTTTTCTTCTATGATCACCATATACAATGACCACTTCCAAGTAGAATTCGACTACTAAAGCATGTTGTAACAAAAAAAAAACTGAACTCCACTAACTGTGGAAGTTTCACCAACGTGAATTTGTAGGGATGAAAAATTGACCAATTAAAACAGCTCCTGGTCAAGGCACGACAACCAATAACATTTTCCTTTTGAGGCAACAACCTAGCAAACTATTACCTTGTTCATATCAGAGATTAACACTTTAATTCATAAGAATGCATAAATTTCTTCAGGTTAGCAATCACTCTGCCATCATAGCCTAGATTTCATGGAGAAATATCCTACCATCACGGTCACCTCCCATCCAAGAAGAAAATTGAATAAGAGGAGCATTGTATGGAACCCGCTCATTGATCCCAATGTTTTTCAGAGCTGTGTCAACACGGCGCAAGAACTTGGGAACACCCTTCCATATAGTTTCATGGAAGTAACTCATTCCGGCCCTCATTTCATCTTGTGGAGTGGGAGGAGTTCTTCGAATCTCATCAGTCCTGAAGGCAGCTTGAATCTGAAGGAACATCAAAGAGGAAAGAAAACCATGAATTTCAAAAAGAATAGAAAAGATATTTCCAGTCAAGCAAATATAAATAATGGCAATTTGGCATTATTTTTTGCATGGCATCCAAGTGTGCTATCATTCTCAGCATGTCTGGATGCTGCATTAGCGATTACCACCTATTAACTTAAATTTTTAAAAGCAAAACAATTTTAATGTATTGTTTTCTGAGAATAACGATTTTAATGTCAAACATGGTGACATACAATGAGATGTTTAGCATGCATGGTCCAAAATTTAGTGAACTAATTTCCTAGTATTCCTCAGCCAGATAGCTCTCCAAAATAATCACAATTTACTAATAACAATATCAACAATTTACATTTTATAGTATTCAATAAATAGTCATGAATTCTTTTTCCCTTATCTACAAGATATTAATCATAAAGAAATTGTATATGTGGCACACTCGGAAATCATGTATAACTGATGCTGTCTGATGATAAACACATTGCTTGACAGAATAAAGCAGATTTCATCACATGCATACACAAAAACTTGTTAATTTGTTTAGGTTATAGCAGGTAAGTCTATCAAGATGGTTTGGTATAGCAAGTTGAAACTTGAAGTCAGCAAATATGATTCAGATCCAGATTTTTGCAACCGTAAGCATTAAGTAGTTTAAAAAAGATTCACAAAGCAGTGTTAAGCAACATGAGTGAGATTGGTGTTACGGCCTAGTTCAAGTTAGGGTGCAAGGGCTTAAGGGAAGCATTGGCATTTTTGTGAACAATTATGCCAATATCACACTACTTTTGGGGATAACTTGGAGGCCTAAATCCACCCAAAAGGTGGCAGCTTACTTCTACTTGGGAACAAAACAATACAATTCCCAGATTACATCGCCAATAAATTATAGGACAATCTTATTCTGTACCTCTCTCTGGAGGGCCTCATCAAGCTCCTGCTTATCATCAGGGGTAATATCTTTGGTATACAACTGAGCTAAACAATTCCTTATCCTGATCAACAAAAAGAGTTCCCAACGTAAGAGCATGAACTATAAAATAGTCCCAAATTAAGTAATCAAGATAATGTCATAATAGTTGAGGCCTTCTGTAATGCTATGAAACCTCAACTGCCTACATGAATGGCCTTCAAAATGCTTGCTAGATGAACACTAACAAGATGGGAAAGGTGTATGGGCCATTGCTCACAAAAAGTGCTTTCACTGCTTTGTTTTAAAGTTTAAAAGCAAACAAGTAATTTTTTGGCAAAAGTAAATGAGCGGTAAATGGTAAAGAATTAAAAGGATTTTTAAGAGAATCAAAAATCAGACACATGTGACTTGGAATTGCAGAAGCAAAACCCCACAACCATATCATCAGCTTTATTTTTCCATTTAGCTGTCCTCTCACATAATCCTTACAATTGGCAAGTAATTAAAGATCTTCTGCTGATTTCTCTCTCATTAACCATACATGAACTCTCATTCACACGTCCATTCACATCCAAAAAATTTCAAATTAATTTCTTTCCAATACTTTCACTTTCATAAGAAGAATTCAGAATTTCAAAGTTAGTGAACACTCTCGTTAAATATTCATTTTTTGAAAGCATTTTTAGACAAGTCCTTTTAGACTATACATTTTAAGATTGTTACAGTAATACTAGATGTCACTTCATTTTTGTGTGCATATAATATATATAGGGAATGGTGTACCTAAAATATCTCTATAGAGAGTTACCTATAGAAGTGCCCCTAAATGTCAATATAGAATATGTATATGGACAATCCAAACTGTTAATTATGATCCTCATACTCTTATTAGGTTCTATATAAAAAAAATCATATGATTTACTTTTTAATCATCGATCTAGAGGTCTCATTTATTCTATTATTAAAAAATCATTCATCTTGCACCTACCCAATATTCGATCAATCATAAAAAATGCATGATTTTTTATACACTATCATTTTAGAATGTAAAAATCATCAAAAATGCATGATTTTTTATACACTATCATTTTAGAATGTAAAAATCACAACTAACGGTTTGGATCATCCACATAAACTCTCTGTACTGCGATTTAAAGAACCTCCATAGGCAACTCTCTATGGAGGAACCTTAAGTACACTTTATATATATATATATATATATATATATATATATATATATATATATATAGAGAGAGAGAGAGAGAGAGAGAGAGAGAGAGTACCCCCATATCCTACATTTTACAAATTTGTTGCTATACCTGTATTCGAACCCTTGTCGAACATGTAACCATATCTGTACCCTTGTCTGTAATTCATTCAGTAAAAGTAATGCCAAACACACCCAGAAAGCAAAGGCGAACGATGGTGATTGATAACAGCAACAAGTTATCAGTGGTGAGAAAAATTATGGTTAACAGATACTATTGTATTACATTATATTATCATAGTATTTAACATAATAATAAACTCTATTTCCAATTTCTTTAATTTGATGGGGGAAGCAATCTACGTGAGGCTTACATCCTATACAAGCCCAAGTGTGGCTGCATTATATCCAACTCGGATGCAACAGTAATGGGATACAAGTACACAGGGTCAAAAAGGAGCTGACAGAATTCCAATGGTATCAATTGTAGGTACCAAGGGCCGCTAATTAAATACTAGACCCGATAAATATATTATGAAGCCATATTATAAATAAATCTGCAGCCAAGTTCCAAACAACAAACTGCAGTTGCCAATAACAACTAGATTATTGTAGATATTTTTTCCTTTTGAATTGCTTAAGATATTATGTAAGCAAGTTTACACAATGTACATACATACTATCATTATCCTACTCAAAGAGTTAATGCCTCACAGATTGCAGGGGAAGTTATATTATCAGTAAATAGAGAGCCTGAATTGCTACACAAAATGAATTGCAATAATATATTCATAAAAGTAACAAGCAAAAAGACCAACTAATATTAATCTGGGAACAGTTGTCGAACCTTCCGTGCTTTTGAAGCAGGGACCTCCTGACTGATTGAGTAGGATGTGCAGTAAGAACCAGGTCGACTGTTTGGTTCTTCAGAGCATCAAAAACCTCCTCCGGAGACTTCTTCAGCTGCACAACAAGCCTTTTCAAGGTCTCTTCAATGTCCGATTCAGTAGTCGCAGAAGCCTCATCAGCAAAATCCCCCTTCTTCAGCTTAATCCTCCTCCTGTACGCAATCTGCACCTCCTCAGCCAAGTTGGCCAGGTTGAGCATGTGCGAGAACGAGCTGGTGACCACTATAGAATCCCCTGGATCCAAACTCGTCAGGACATTACCCAGTTCTTCTAGCTTCTTGGGGTCATGCTTTCCCTCGTACTCAGCAGATAACTCATAACACTCTTGAACCTAACAATATTGACAAAATTTGAAGTTATCTTTTGCTTCTAATTCCTCCAAACTAGCAACAGTAAAATCCTTAAACTAAGTGGATCAAAATTTAATCTTTTGTTATAGTTACGATCATAACCAAACCAATCATAAAAATTGTCACATTAAAATCCAAAAAAAAAAAAAAAAAACAAAAACAAAAACAAAACAAAACAAAGCAAAGAAAACAACAACAACAACAACTAGGCCTTTTATCCCAAGTACTTGGGGTAGGCTAGATAAACCAAAAGAGAATCACGCCGGATCGATCACGTTGATAATCCTTCTCCATTCATTCCTATCAAGTAGTATCTCCTCATTTAAAACTCTAGAATCTATATCTTTTCGTATCACCTCAATCCATATTTTCTTCGATTTTCCCTTTACTCTTTTAACTTGTCCTACGTTGAAAATCTCCCCTCATCGAACTGATGCATTTGTAGGTCTACGTTACACATGACTAAACCATCGTCAATGATTTTCTCGCATCTTCTCATCTATAGGGGCTACACCTATTTTAGCACAAATATCTTCATTTCTCACTTTATCTCTCCTAATGTTGCTGCATATCCAGTGAAACATGTGCATCTCTATTACATTTATTTTTTGTGAATGACATTTCTTTATAGTCCAGCATTCCGTATCATATAATAAAGATGGCATAATAGCAGTCCTATAAAAAAAATTCTTCAGTCTTAACGAAATGTTACGATCACATAAAACTTTCGTTGCACTTCTCCATTTTAACCAGCTATCTTGTATCCTATGGTTGATATCATTATCGATATCTCCATTATTTTGAAATAGAACCTAAATACCTAAACTAACTGCTCATTTGTAACTCTTGCCCATCCAGTGTTACAGCACTACAGTTTAGGGTCCGTCATTTACTAAATTTACACTTTATATACTCTGTTTTAGACCTACTCAATCTAAAACTTCTATATTCTAATATGTGCCTCCATAACTCTAACTTGGCATTCACCCATGTTCTTGTCTCATCAACTAAGACAATATCATCAGTAAATAGCATATACTAAGGTATCTCGTTCTGAATAGCTCTAGTAAGTTCATCCATCACTATAGCAAATAAGAACGGGCTCAATGCAGATCCTTGATGCAATCCAATTATGATAGAAAAATCACTTGTTAGACCACCATATGTTCTAATATTGGTCACTACTCCATCATACATGTCCTTAATTATGTCAATATACTTAATAGGACTCTTTTCTTCATCAATGTCCACCAAAGTTATCTCTGATGGCACCTTATCATAGGCTTTCTCTAGGTTAATAAATACCAGATGCAAATCTCTATTTTTCTCTCAGAATCGCTTTATATATTGACGAAGTAAATAAATAGTTTTTGTCTTCCTGGCATGAATCCAAACTATTTCTCTGATATTTTAACAGTCTATCTCAATATATGTTCAATTATCCTTTCCCAAAGTTTCATAATATGACATATGAGTTTTATTCCATGATAATTAGAACAACTCTGAATATTACCCTTATTCTTATATATAAATAATAGAATACTCTTTCTCCATTCATTTGGCATCTTTTTAGTTTGCCAAATTTTTTAAAGAGGTTTGACAACCACCTCACACCTATCTTTCCTAAGCATCTTCATGCCTCATTAGGAATTTCATTTAGACCAACAGTTTTTCTTAATTTCATTCTCTTTAAAGTCTCTTTTACTTCAGATTATTTAATTCTACATATAAAACTATAATCCATATCCTCAGATTGAACAGTAAGGTCTCTTAAATCTTGAGTAAAAATAATATTATACAATCTGTCAAAATAATCTCTCCATTTTTCTTTAATCTCTTCATTTCGAACTAGAACCTTTTGATCCTCATTTTTAATACACTTTACACTATATAAGTTTCTAGACTTTTTCTATTTTATTCGAGTAATTATATATATATATATATCCTCTTCTGTCTCTTTATTGTCCAACTTCTCGCACACTTATTTATATAATTTAGTTTTTACATCTCGATCAGCTTTCTTAGCCTCCTTCTTGGCTACCTTATCTCTCAAAACTTATTCCATCATTGTTCTTTAAATCTCTGTAAAGGTCTCATTTAATCTTAATAGTTTTTTTTATCTCTTCATTCCACCATGATGTGTCTACGTGGTGAAATATCGTCCTCGACTCACCAAATATATCTTTAATTACCCTCTTAATGCAGCTAGCCATTTTGTTCCATGTTACATCAGTATCATCATGATCGCTCCAATCTGCTTCTTTTACTACTCTATCTACAAAATTTTTTTTTATTACTTTCTAATCCTAATCGCCACCACTTAATCTTAGAATCTAACTTACGCTTAATCTTTCAAAGTCTCTTTTAAATCTGAATATTTAAAACTAAAAGTCTATATTGGATATAACTATACTCTTATCTGGCATTACCTTACAATCGATGCAACTATCTCTATCTACACTCCTAATTAAAAAGAAATCTATTTGGCTCGCACTCAATCTACTTTTAAAAGTAATCAAGTGAGAAACTCTCTTTTTAAACAGTATTCACTAAAATAAAATCATAGAATAAGACAAAATCTAGAATTGAGTTTACCTATTTCATTTTTTTCTCCAAAACCAAATACTCCATATACACTATTAAATCAATTACGACTAGTTCCTATATGCCCATTGAGACCACTCCCAATAAATAGTTTTTCTCTAATTTTTCTTTAATAGGTATTCCTTATATTATCTCATCTAAATCCTCCCAAAATTGATTTTTACTAAATTCATCAAGTCCAAGTCCTAGTTGTGATGCACAGACACTAATTACATTAAGAATCTCTCTATCTAAAATAAATTTAACTAAAAAATAGAGAAATTTCTTTACCGTGTCTCTAATATCTTCGCCGTGCAAATCTTGAAGGATGTCGAGGAACCGATCCAAGAGCAGCGCGTCGTACTCGACCAATTTGTCGTCTTCCGATACTTTCCGCGGGGCCAAGAGCCTCAGCTGTGCGTCGATCGACGATAACTTTTCCACTCGACTCATCTCTGCCCTCTATCAACAACCTCTCTCTCTCTCTATATATCTAGACCTACTTATAGCATACGACCCAAAAGAATCCAAAAAGAGAGAGAGAGCGGAATTGATCAGGGGCACGAGAAGCCCGCCCTTTTGGGAGCTGAAAGGACAGAAATCGAGATCGCCACACAAATTTTGACAACAGAAAAGAAGTGAAATCGAAACCCTATAAATTTCGATTTTGATTTCTTGTGAGGAGAGAGATGATGAAGAGTGAGGAGAAGCCCGTGAGTGGAGAGAGAATTAGAGGGGAGAGAGAGAGAGAGAACTGCAACTCTACAAGTACAAGTGAGGGACGACAGTGAGAGGCTTAGAGGCTATTTATAGATACAATTAGTTATAATAATCATAATATAACTAATTAATTTTAATTTTTCTTTCATTAGATGAGTGTTATTAAGAAATTGTTGTTTAATTAGATTCGGAATATACCTTATTTGGCTCCAGTCACATGCGTGACATGCGGCCGGGTCTTCTCGAGCTTTCCTTTTTGCTGGCTTCAAAAGAAGTCTTCTAGTTACCACACCCAAAGTTTCACCCACTCTCAGCGTAGACAAAAATTTGACTGTTTCCCATAAATAACAAACTTTCCTCTCGAACGTGAGCAAATATGTTGACATCATGGAGCCTGATCAAGTGGAAATGTAGAAATTGTTGAATTCATATATGTTGAACTTGAATTTTTGAGCCAATTCACTAATTCAAAAAATAAATGAATTAGGTGAATAGAAAATGGTTTCAAAGAGGAGTACATAGTAAAGAGAACAAAAAAGGGAATAAGAAAAAAATAGTCCCACATTGGCTAGAGGTTTGTTAGGATGTGAGTTTATATAGAGTTGTTTGTTCTATGACTTTGTTTATGTAAGAAGAGGAGAAATCGTGAGGGCGAATGGGCGCATTAGTGGTGCACTTGGCACGTACGCATCCTCGCGAGGAGCCTTTGATTTTTTTTGGTGCTATTGGATTTGGGTTACCTCTATTGGGTTCAGCTATTTGGATTTGACCCACACCCGTTAAGAGTCGTTAGGATCTGTCCGTTGAGATCCAACGGTCGTCTGTTAACCGTTGCCGTTAAACGGTCACAACTGTTAACAGCCAACCGTTGTGACCGTTTGCCTATAAGCCTATAAATAGGCCTCTGTCCAGACCTTTTAGAATATACGAATACAGAATTTTCTTTTGTTCTTCCTTCTTCTGCAGACAGAAACTTGGTCTTTTGACAGAGAGTTTCTGTTTCCAGAATAACAATTCTTCCTAAATCAGTCCTGTATAACACCATACATACATACAGAGAGTGTTCTTTATCAGATTCGCTAGAGCAACAGGATTGCGGCTTTCTTCCTGTTGCAGACCGGTCGTTGTATCCTGGGAGACCGACGCCCATTGCAATCCAGAAGCAAGCGATGGAGGGCGAATCGGTTTTAAGGAGATAGTGTTCAACACTAGCCTCGATCTTTTTCCTGTCATCTTCCAGTCGTCTTCGTGTCATCATCAGTTCTGTCATCTTCCTGTCTTCATCAGAACTTCTGCATACATCCTTCTGAATACAGGTTTTTCAGTAATATTATTTATTCTGTTTAGGATAGTAAAATACTTAAATAGTTTAATAGTTTTCTGTAAATAGTAATACAATAATTCTGAAATATAATTCTGAAACTGATATATAATACAGAATTAATTTTATGCATACAGTAGTAAATCTGTGTAGTAATTCTGTTAATTAAACAAGTCTGCCCATATAATCTAAAACATTAGTCACTAGCAATATCAATTTAGCACTATTATTAAATCCAACATTCTTAAAACCGATTTTAAGTTTTTGATTTAGATTAGAATTCTGTCATAATACCATCAATTAGAATTCTGTCATAATAGTATTTAATCTTAAAACCAGTAAATTTTTGTTTTAGATTAGAATACTGTTGTGCAATTAATTAGAACTCTGTTATAATAGTATTCAATCTTTAAACTGATATTTTGTTTTAGATTAATTTCGAAATACTGTTCAATCACTAGTTATTTAAATTGCTTCTGGAAAAAGATAGTTAAATCTGTTAAGAATTAGAGGAAGAAATATTTTTTTTTTTTAGAAATCTTGTGGTTTGGAGTAAAAATTGATTTCCAGTTTTGGAGTAAGAATTGATTTTCAGTTTTATTAGAAATTTAAAATTTGTTACAAAACATTAAGATAGACAAATTTAATATTTTCAGATGGCCACTGCATCTGATATGTCCACTGTAATAACTCCTGTCATCGTTACTCCAACTGTGCCTTCAAGTCAGTATGAGAAACCAGAGAAGTTCAGTGGCTCAGATTTTAAGAGATGGCAACAGAAAATGTTGTTCTATCTCACTACACTAAATCTGACCAAGTACTTGAAGGAGACCATGCCGACTCTTGTTGAAGATGATCAACAATCAGTGAAGGCGGTTGATGCATGGAAACATGCGGACTTTTTGAGTAAGAATTATATCCTTAATGGATTGGACAATATACTGTATAATGTATATAGTTCAATTGCTACTACTAAGGAACTTTGGGAGTTCTTAGACAAGAAATATAATACAGAAGATGCCGGCTCTAAGAAATATGTAGTCAGTAAGTTTCTGGATTATAAAATGGTTGATTCTAAAAATGTAATCAACCAAGTACAAGATCTTCAAGTGATCATTCATGAAATTCATGATGAAGGTATGACTATTAGTGAATCATTTCAAGTGGCTGCAATTATTGAAAAATTGCCACCATCTTGAAAAGAATTCAGATATTACCTAAAATATAAACGAAAAGAAATGACACTTGAAAATCTGATTATACGTTTGAGAATTGAAGAAGACAACCGTCTTTCTGAAAGAAAATTGGAAATCCATACAATGTTTCTAAAAGTAATGTTATGGAAAATTCCAACAAGTCTAATGACAGGAAGCGAAAGTACAATGGTGAAAACTCTAAGAGTGGTACTCGAAGAGATTCAATGGCAAGTGCTACAACTATGACAAGCCTGGACATCGTGCAAAGGACTGTCATGTGCGCAAGGCACAAGATTCTTTAAAGAAGAAGAAGAAGCATCATAATGCAAACTTGGCCGAAGAAGAAAATCTTTGTGCAAATGTAGATGTAAATTGTACATCTGTTGTCTCAGAGGTTAATCTAGTTGGTGTCAATTCTAAAAAATGGTGGGTGGATACTAGGGCCACTCGCCACATCTGCGCCAACAAGTGGATGTTCTCTACATATGAACATGTGGAAGGAGAACTACTCTACATGGGTAATTCTGCAACCTCCAAGGTTGAAGGACGAGGAAACATTGTACTAAATATGACTTCGGGAAAAGAACTTACTCTTACTGATGTACTTCATGTACCAGATATCCGCAAGAATCTGGTTTCAGGATCAGTCTTGAGTAAGAAAGGGTTTAGGTTTGTATTTGAGTCTGATAAATTTGTACTTACAAAGAATAGTGTATATGTAGGCAGGGGGTATATGACAAATGGTCTGTTTAAAATAAATGTAATGACCATTGCCCCTAAAGTTAATAATAAAATTGATTCTTCTGCTTATATGACTGAGTCACCTTATATTTGGCATGGTAGATTAGGACATGTAAATTATTATACTTTGCAAAAATTAATAAATTTAAATATGTTGCCTAATTTTAATATAAACTTTGATGATAAATGTGAAATATATGTTGAATCAAAAATGGCTAAACTTCCATTTCGTTCTATAGAACGTAGTACTGAACCTTTAGAATTAATTCATACAGATGTTTGTGATTTAAAATCTGTTCAAACTAGAGGTGGAAAGAAATACTTTATTACTTTTATAGATGATTGTATTAGATATTGTTATGTATATCTAATGAGAACAAAAGATGAGGCAATTGAAATGTTTATACAATATAAAAATAAAGTTGAGAATCAACTTAGTAAAAGGATAAAAATGCTAAGAAGTGATAGAGGTGGTGAATATGAGTCACCATTTGCACAAACTTGTGCAGAATATGGTATTATACATCAAACAACTGCTCCTTACACACTTCAGCAAAATGGAATTATTGAGCGTAAGAATAGGACATTAAAAGAAATGATGAATGTCATGTTAATAAGTTATGGTTTACCTAAGAACATGTGGGGGGAAACTTTGCTTTCTGCTAATACCCCAAAAGAAATTAGATAAAACACCTTGTGAATTATGGACAGGTCAGGCACCTAGCTATAAATTCTTAAGAGTATAGGGGTGTCTTGCAAAGGTTGCAATTCCTACTCCTAAAAGGACTAAAATTGGACCTAAAACTATTGATTTGATATTCATTGGATATGCACATAATAGCAGTGCTTATCGTTTCAAGTCTGATCATGCAGAGATACATAAGTACTCTATTATTGAATCTAGAAATGCAGTATTTTTTGAGAATATTTTTCCTAGTAAAGAATATAAACCAAGTTCCCCTAAAAGGACTTGTCATGAAATTATAAGAGAAACATAATTTGATTCTGGAAATAAAACCAATGAGGATGAATGTAGACAGAGTAAAAGGGCCAGGGTTAATAAATCATTCGGTCTAGATTTTCTAACATATATATTAGAAAAAGAACCTCAAACTTATAAAGAGGCTATGTCTACACCTGAACCTCCTTTTTGGAAAGAAACTGTAAATAGTGAAATTGAATCATCACACCTGGAAACTTGTGGATCTTCCTCCAGGAAGTAAACCATTAGGATACAAATTGATATTTAAGAGAAAAGTAAAACCTGATGGGTCTATAGATAAATACAAAACTAGACTTGTAGTAAAAGGCTATAGACAAAAGGAAGGTATTGATTACTTTGATGCATATTCACCTGTAAAAAAAATAACATCCATAAGGTTAATAATTGCTATTGTTGCATTATATAACCTTGAACTTCATCAAATGGATGTAAAAAACAGTATTTTTAAATGGTGAATTAGATGAAGAAATTTACATGGAACAACCTGAAAGGTTTGTAGTTCCAGGTAAAGAAAAGAAGGTGTGTAGACTTGTTAAGTCACTTTATGGACTTAAACAAGCACCTAAATAATGGTATGAGAAATTTGACTAAGTTATGTTGTCAAATGGGTTTCATTATAATGAATGCGATAAATGTGTATATGTAAAAGGGGATATGCACAACTATGTCATTGTATGTTTATATGTGGATGACATGATTATTACCGGTAGCACGGTGACTCTAATTAAAGAGGTAAAAATCATGTTAACACAGAAATTTGACATGAAAGACTTAGGTATTGCAGATATTATTCTTGGTGTTAAAATCTCCAGGACGTCTGATAGATATACCTTATCCCAGTCTCATTATATCGAGAAGATACTCGAAAAATTTGATAAGGGAAATAATGATATAGCTAGAACACCTGTAGATATGAGTTTACATCTTATAAAGAATATAGGTGCTAGTATATCTCAATTAGAATATTCTCAGATCATTGGCAGTCTTATGTACTTAATGAACTGCACAAGACCTGATATTGCATACTCAGTAAGCAAACTGAGTAGGTTTACAAGTAATCCAGGGGAGAACCACTGGAAAGCAATAGTTAGAGTACTCAAATATTTGAGATACACTACTAACTATGGGTTGCAATATACTAGATATCCAGCAGTAATAGAAGGATACACTGATGCTAACTGGATTACCGATTCAAAAGACATCAAATCTACGAGTGGATATGTATTTACTGTTGGAGGTGCAGCTATCTCTTGAAAATCTTCAAAACAAACGTGTATAACTAGATCCACTATGGAATCTGAGTTTATCGCTTTAGATAAAGCTGAAGAAGAAGCAGAATGGCTTCGAAACTTTTTAGAAGATATTCCAATGTGGCCTAAACCTGTGTCAGCAATTTGCATCCATTGCGATAATCAATCAGCAATTGGAAGGGCACAGAATGTATTATATAATGGAAAGTCACGACATATACGTCGTAGGCATGAAACTGTAAGACAGCTGCTTACAAGCGGAATAATATCTCTTGATTATATAAAATCAAAAGATAATATTGCAGATCCATTAACAAAAGGCTTGACCAGAGATCAAGTATATAAGTTATCGAGGGGAATGGGATTACAGCCTACTAAATAGAGTAACTCCATAATGGCAACCCAATCTAGCTGATTGGAGATCCCAAGATCTAGGTTCAAAGGGACAACCAAATTGTAGGGGAACTCGTAAGAATCACTGAGGAAATAATTCTTATATCATTTCTATGGTAAAATAGTGATTAACCTGTAATGTGTAAGGATAAGCTAAATTTTTAATAATCCTTATATCTTGGAAATCCAAGTAGAGTATGGCAGGATCTCTTAATAAGAGATTACCTATATGAGTGTGAAGGGGCCACTTCTATGAGAATGATAAAGGCTAAATTCTCTAGAGCACTCATAGAATTATCAGGTTATACAGAGCCAAAACGGACACAACATAAAAATCTGTTAAAGTTGAAAGAAGTCGTGTGAATATTATTATCTTAGTTTACATCAAAAGCTGAACAGTTCAAAAACATCGTGTTCACTGGTTAGCGAGTAAACTCGATAATATTTCACTAGAGAAGGTTTAAAGCCAAAAGCCACCTCTCCCGATGTGGTAACTTTCTAACTCTCTGTTTAGTTGCATTAGTGTCTAAGTCATTTTCATTCATGTGGGGATTGTTGAATTCATATATGTTGAACTTGAATCTTTGAGCCAATTCACTAGTTCAAAAAATAAATGAATTAGGTGAATGGAAAATGGTTTCAAAGAGGAGTACATAGCAAAGGGAACAAAAAAGAAACAAGCAAAAAATAGTCCCACATTGGCTAGAGGTTTGTTAGGATGTGAGTTTATATAGAGTTATTTTTTCCATGACTTTGTTTATGTAAGAAGAGAAGAAATCTTGAGCACCACGGGTGGTGCTACGCACCGCCCGCACGCGCACGCGCGTGTGCGAGAGTGAATGGGCGTTTAGGGGGCATTGGACGCTTTAGTGGCGCACTTGGCACTTGGTACGTACGCATCGTCGCGAGGAGCCTTTGATTTTTTTGGTGCTATTGGATTCGGATTACCTCTATTGGGTTCAGCTGTTTGGATTCGACCCACACCCGTTAGAGTCACTAGGATTTGTCCGTTGAGATCCAACGGTCGTCTGTTAATCGTTGCCGTTAAACGGTCACAACTGTTAACAGCCAACCGTTGTGACCGTTTGCCCAGAAGTCTATAAATAGGCCTCTGTCCAGACCTTTTAGAATATATGAATACAGAATTTTCTTTTGTTCTTCCTTCTTCTGCAGACAGAAACTTGGTCTTTTGACAGAGAGTTTCTGTTTCTAGAATAACAGTTCTTCCTAAATCAGTCCTGCATAACACCATACATACATACAGAGAGTGTTCTTTATCAGATTCGCTAGAGCAATATGATTGCGGCTTCCTTCCTGTTGCAGACCGGTCGTTGTATCCTGAGAGACTGACGCCCATTGCAATCCAGAAGCAAGCGATGGAGGGCGAATCGGTTTTAAGGAGATAGTGTTCAACACTAGCCTCGATCTTTTTCCTGTCATCTTCCAGTCGTCTTCGTGTCATCATCAGTTCTGTCATCTTCCTGTCTTCATCAGAACTTCTGCATACATCCTTCTGAATACAGGTTTTTCAGTAATCTTATTTATTCTGTTTAGGATAGTAAAATATTTAAACAGTTTAATAGTTTTCTGTAAACAGTAATACAATAATTCTGAAATATAATTCTGAAACTGGTATATAATACAGAATTAATTTTATGCATACAGTAGTAAATCTGTGTAGTAATTCTGTTAATTAAACAAGTCTGCCCATATAATCTGAAACATTAGTCACTAGCAATATCAATTTAGCACTATTAATACCAACAAAAATCAGGATGTTTTTTAGTTTTTACATGAAACGTTAAATGATAGAGTTTGGAAACAAAAGAAACATATTAATTAATTTAAAAGAGGTTCGATCTTTTTTTTGGACGAGTGAAAGAGTTTTATCATTTTCTACTATTATTTTAAGACAGTTGTCATGATCCAGAATTATAAAGTTCAAAATAATAATAATAATAATAATAATAATAATAATAATAATAATCCGATACTAACTATTAACTTGTAATTATTTAATAACTAGATAATAGTAGATCCTAACTAACTAGATAACTAACTAGATAATAATAGATTTAGTAGGTTTAGATTTGATATTTTGTTTAGATTTGATAGATTTGGTAGGTTTAGATTTGATATTTTGTTTAGATTTGATAGATTGGTAGGTTTAGATTTGATCCTAGGGTAATAATAATAAAATAAATAATCATAATGATGATAATAAAACGAACAGCGGAGAGAACTTTTACTGCTGAATGCAGGAGAAAGAGAAAGAGGGAGAAAGAGAGAGAGAGGAGAAAGGAAGGAAGAAAAGAAAATAAAAAAAGGGATATTGCAATCAATTTCTAGAGCGGCATTCTTGAGGCAAGTACTAAAACCCTTGATCTTCTCTCACTTGTGCTTGATGAATTTGTTTAGGTTTTGATTATATTGTTCTCTCGCTTAGTACTATTGTGATAATCCTTGTAAGGTCTATATATATATATATATATATATATATATATATATATATATATATATATATATATATATATATATATATATATATATATATATATATATATATATATATATATATATATATATATATTATTTTTCATTCTGGTAGTAGAATGTTATCTTTTGTGATTTAGCTGGATTTTTAAATAAATAGTTTGTCCTTGAATTAGAATTTTAGGATCTTTAGAAAGCTACGTTATTCTAACATTCATTTATTAGAAATATAAATAGTGATCTAGTGAGAATAAAAGAGGCTGATAAAACAATAGTATAGTTTATAAAGGCAAGTTTGTTTATATATTATATACCTATGGAATTTAGCCAAATCTATCTGTAGTTTTAATGGATCTATTTCATTCTTTTCTTTATGTCAACTCTAGCAATTTTTACTGTAGGTGTTCTTTTATCTATAATATTTGTTCATTTCCTCTGTTCTATGTTGTAGTTAATTTAAATCAAGACAAGTGTAATATTGTCTGTCACTTTTTCTCTATTACTTTAATTGCCCTAGAAAAAAAGAAAAAAAAATAAAATAACATTAGTCTTGCCCTGCTATATTTGTGAATGTAAGGTGACCCAATGCTTTGAGCTTACGTCAAGCTCTTGTTAAAGAAATACATGCAATGAGCTCACAACACGTTCGTGTTTTATCAAGATTTTAAATTGCCTATTTCATCAATCTTCGATGGCACTCTGTTGTTTTGATTCACCAGGCCAATTGCAGCTATTGTATAAGAATACATTTAGTAAGTGCATCGGTCTTTACCTCTACTCTTGTTTTGTTAGTCATTCATGCGATCCTTACAAAGGCATGTATGTATATTAGAATAACTGCTGTCCTTTGTATTAACCTGGTCTCTCTCTGTTGTGGATTATGGAGCATGTAGCATTGGAAGACATGTTCTATTTGATTTTTCAGATTCAACTGATAATTTATGATATAGTTTTATTAATTAATAGTTGTTTGTAATTTTTCACTCTGCAAATTGTTATTTAAAAAGCAAAAAGGAGAGTAATCATCTGTCAAGTTTTGTAGTAGACTGGTTGTCCAGTGAATAGAACACAGTTCTGTTCTCTGCAGAATTGCAGTTCTGTTGAACAGTAAAAAAAAAAAATTTGAGAATAAATGCAAAGTTAGAAATACAGTAGAAAATGAGATATTCATACTGGAGAGAATCTATGGTGACAAGACATTCAAGGCTGTAAATTGGTTGATGTATTGTTCAAATTAAGTCTAAATAGTTCATGAAAGTCCCATGTAAACAAATGTTATTCTTGAATCTGTGAACAATATGGAAATAACCCATTTCACTTCATTTGGAAGCTTGTAATTTCATTTTCCACGAATAGATTAAGTCATGCTAATGCTTTTCTTGCAATAATTATCATATTCATCTACATTGGCAATAGTAAACCCCTATCCTTTATATTTATAAGTTTATTTATTTATTTATTTTATTGTATTGCTTTCTAAACTTTCTAATTATTTCTAAATTTAAAATATTTCTGATTAATCCTTGAAAGTCTTGCAACTAGCCACTCTTCAATGCCCACACATACAATATAGTTATAAATAACATTTATATGAGCATTTTATTTAATGCATATATGATTTGTTAACTTGATTATAATTAAGATTAAATATAATGCATGTTATAAATCCATTTTTAAAATCATAAAATGAATTGGGGTTATGGAGGAACTTGATGAAAGAACTGTATACATGTTTTAGGAGTGTTACATTATTGAGGTTGTACAACCGAACATAAGAACCCAACCATGGGGTTCTGGGTGATTACTGAATCACTATCAGTACATAGGGCTACGCGCCTAGAGCTCAGGCTCATCATAGTTCATATTCATTAGTACCTAGCGGTATGTCCTGGGGCAGTACCAGGAATCATGGCCGTGATCCTGGGTATGCACGGGATACTTGTAAAACATGTGTCATACTATTTCTGACAGTTCCAAATAAATAAACAAAAATAATAATAACATAGTATGCATGTTCATTTGTTATATAGGTCTCTGTTACAAGATTATTCATGACATGTGTAAACAGATGTACTTCCTAACGATTATCATGTTCAAAATATCTATAGTTAGATTCATGTTCTATTCCGTTCTAAAGATTTATACTTCATCAATCTTATCATGACTTTTAGTATTTTTAATTAGTTTCATGCTTTGCTTACACAGATATATATATTTATATACATAGCGTGCCTGTATATTATTATGTTCCTCTTGTAGTACTTGCTAGGTCGTTCTAATGACCCTGATTTGACACACCAAAATAATTTGCAGGATACAAAAGGAAAGAATCCACCACAGTTGGAGCAACATTTCATAGAGTTAGCAGACAGTTAGTTGTGTTTCCGTTATATGGCATTATTCAGGAGATCCTTTATTTTTTTCTATTCTTTCAAACTCTCCCTTCTACTTTGGGTTATTATTTCCAAAGCTCAAATTTGAAGTTGTAATAAACGCTATTCTTCTTTGGATCTTTTATTGATCTATTTAATATTTTGTTAGAATAAAAAGAATTTGTTTATTGTCTTCCTATTTTTCTCTTCGTGCATATGTATGTGGTTTAGTGGCGGTAATTTTTAGTTTTATTAAAAGTATTTTAGGCTTGGCATATTTATTTAAAATACGTCGCCGAACGCTACCCGCATCTTGGGTGCGGGGCGTTACAACAGTTCATATAACATCTTATCGTAAAAGTAAAGAAATTTTAATTGTGTAATTTTTCATTTTTAATAACTTATTTATATTTACATGAATCATAACTTGACTTAATTTTTAGTACCGTAGCAATATATTTACATGGGCACATAGGAGCGGAGCACGGACATGTTTTCATAAGCCTTTGAGTTTCGATAATCAATAGTTAGATTGCTTTGCAAGTTTGTAATATCCCAGTTTAAATAGTTCAATATCGGATATGAGAAAAGAATTAGTGTAGTTTATAGTGATTTTTATTTTTCCATAAATTAATCTTAGATAGTGATTTGAGAGAGGAATATATGACTATTTATAAACTATTTTAATTATTGTTATTTTACCAATACTTGATTTCCGGATAAGCGATATTACGCATACAAATGTATAGAGTAGTATAGTTTCATCTTAATCAGCTAATGTAATTCGGGGAAGAACTGCAATAAACTCATTAATGAAATGAACGGAGCCTAATTATCCCTTTTTTTTTTTTTTTTTTTAACTTTAGAAATGAAGCGGAAATAGAAAATAAAAGGATAGAAGTATGGTTGTGCGCGATGCACTTGTGAGAACCTACTCCTCTTTGTCTCTGGTTAAATTACATAAGCTAATCCCATTACTCCATCATCATATACTTAATTTCATTGAAAATTTCAATCTATTTCGTTAAGCCAATCATGACTCTCTATTCATAATCAATTACAATTATATCTTCTTCAAGTAGTATTTCAACTATTTTAATATCGTCTAAAATCCAACCGAGTCAATTTTTCAATTGTTTTTTTTTAAGGGAAACATAATATCGATATGACTATTTGGATTGGATGACCTGCTTTGAATTTGGGTTGCTATCATTTTGTGTGTTTTTCAAATTATACATCTGAATGTAAAGTTATTAGGATTTGTTTTTGACCCTGATCGATTTTTCATTTTAAATGCGCAACATATTCAAACTGATTTGGTGCAACTCTAGCTCTCAATAAATATTGGGGTAAATATCAAGCCCAGTCACACATTAAATCTTATTTGTTTTATTACTTCAACTATTTTTATATTTTATTAATTTATTTTGATAAGTTGCTTGGGAAATTTTAACGCATATGACTTCTTAAAAATAATTTAGCAAGCTATTACATTAAATTTGATCAAATGGATGGTTATATACAAAAAAGTATTCATGTGAAATTATGTGATTTATTCAGTGCAACATTACATTTAACCTCCTAATAAAAAACACAATGAGGGAAACTTTATGGAATTATGGTATATATTTATAAAAACAATTCAAAAATCTGTTGTTCCTATCTAAAATTTTTTAAGTTCATAATCTCATTTTGGTTTATGAAAATGCCTCTGATAGAATGATCATTATTGTGGCTTAAAAGCTGAGTATCTTTCACTAGCTTGCTTTTTTTTTTTGTTATAAAGAAACCTCTTGATATCATGAGATTAGGTAATTATGAAAGAACATTTCCAAATATATAAGGAGGAGGGAGGAGAGGGCGGCTTGATGAGAGAGGAGAGAGGATGGAGAAGGGTTGGCTTGATCCAAGGGGGGAGGAGGCGAGGGAAGGGGTGGAGGAGGAGGTGGGGGTGGAGAATCCACGGAGAGGAGAGAGGGGAGAAGGAAGAGGAGGAGGTTGAGCGGGGGGTGGCTCCATCTGGGTGGGAAGGAAGTGAGGGGGAAGAGGATGAGACTTGGGAGAGTATTTTTGAAAAAAGATGGCGTGTTCTTATAAAATTTCGGTTTTCAGTGATCTTAAGTGTGCGCTTAGTTATCTGGGGGTGTGCCTTTATAATTTTTTCCCGTGAGATGACCCCCATGAGCCTAATAGGCGTCCGAATAGCATTTCAGGCAATTAGAAACCCAAATCCCCGATATGTCTCTTAATCACCGCAACCCCCCCTCTAAAAAAAAACACCGCAACACCGGGAGTTTCTAGATGGGCACATCATATTTCCTACTGAGCCCACTTTAAAAGTTTATGTTTTTTTTACCACTTTGCCTCTTTTTTTTTTTGTCAAAACTATCCTTCCACACCTTCTTCTTCATCCTCCCATCCCTTCTTCTCTTTTTCCCATGTGAAACCAGAGGAGCAGCAGGAGCACAGTAGAGAAGAAAAGGAGGGAAAAAAAAAATCCCATTTCTCAGAATCTCCACTCCATTCCTCTTTATTTTTAACTCATTTTAGGAAAAAATACAGAAATTAAAGTCTATATTTAGCTTAAATCGGTTCTCTCATTGTGAAACCCTAGAAAATAGAAAACAGAATTCTTTTGTGAGTCCACGAGAAAGAAAATGGAGATGCGCAACTTGACGATAGTTTCATTCGACGATCAAAGGTCATTGAAGGTATAAATCCATCATCCTTTTTTAATTTCTACAATTTTTAATTTTAAAAGAATAGATTTAATTAAAATAGAGATTGGTTAGGAAGAACGGTTTTGATTTCGCAGTCGTTCATCTTCTCATTCTATTATATGTACTTTGGTTAATAGGATGAACCTTCAACACATTATAGACGAGATCAGAGTGAGGTAGCTGTTGATTATAGTTCGGCATTCACAACAAGTGAGGTATGATGATATAGAAGATTTTTTTATATTTAATGTATTATGTTTGGTGGAGATGTCTAACACTGTAATTGTAGACTTTTTTAGATCGAGAAGAGCTTGCAAATTGGGTTTGTGATACGGGAAAGACGTTAGGATTGGTGATAATTGTTACAAAATTTGATAGTGGAGGCCATTATAAGAAGAAAAGAATCTGGTTTAGTTGTGAAAGAGGTGGAAGTTCAAGATTCAAAAAATTAAAGGATGATGAAGGATTCAGAGGTAGCAAAAAATGTGGATGCCCCTTTAAGCTAAGGGTCAACAAATATCTGTTGAGAGGTCCGAGTGGAAACTTATGGTTATATGTGGTACGCATAATCATCTTGCAACAAAATATCTTAAAGGACACTCGTATGCTGTAAAACTATCCCAAAGCGAGACTTCTGTTGTAATAGAGTTGTTGAAATGTCATGTACGACCAAAAGATATCCTGACATCTTTGAAGATGAAGGATCCGAAGGAAGACAATTTATAATGCATGACACAAGCTTCAGGTTAATGAACAGGGGGTAGAACGCAAATGCAATACTTGTTATTTAAAATTTCAGAGTGCAAGTACATTGAGTGGCATCATAGTAATAACCAAACCGAAGTAATAATTGACCTCTTTTGGGCTCATTCGGTTAGTGCGGAGCTTGTACGTGCATTTCCAGGAGTTATCATCCTAGATTGTACCTATAAAACAAACATGTACAATTACCCGTTACTTGAGATAGTTGGCGTAACATCGACGAATATGTCATTCTGTGTTGCTTTCGCTTTTCTTGAAAGAGAACAGGAAAGCAACGTGTGTTCTAAAATTCTTTAAAAGAGACAAATCAATCGGTTCTCCATTTATTGGCTGCACTTCCTCTTCTTCTGAGTCTGACTCATCGATACCCCTACTTTCTTGCGATACACCTCGATGAATGCGTAACGAAAGGATCTCTGTGGCAGTATCATCTGCAAATTCGGTTCGTCACGGATTTCAGGAATGTTAGGATCGACGGCTGGACGGATCCCCGTTTTCTTCCTCCTATTCAATGCTGTTGGTCGAATCCGAAATGGTTGCGCTGGATCCATCTGTAATTATATTTGCCTATCTAAATCTATTAACTATCATAACATAAACATACAAGATCTATATTTTAATTTTTTTCCGATTCGAAAATAAAAAATTAACCATCTAATCCAAGCACAAAAAACCAACTAATATTCACAATATAAATTTTGCACTTAACTATTACAAATTCCAACTAACATTAATCAATAACAATAATAAAATCTAAACTATTTTAACCAATGAATACTTTAATTTCACCATAACAAATTATAAAGAAATTATTTTTCCCCAATCTCTTTGTCCCTCAACTAAATCTACCCTCATCAACACTCATTTCTAAATTTTGCCCTAAATCAAAATGCAAAACATAACACAAAATATTAGGGTTTCATTTTTACCTTTAAATCAAAAAAATCACTAACTCCTCTCTGCTTTTAAATCTACCTTTGTGGCGGAGTGTTGGTCGTCAGCGGCAAGGTCGGCCGGGACGAGGGCGGCCGGAGCGGGGGAAGCGGCTGGAGGGGTGGGAAGCAGTGGGTGGTCCGGCGAAGCCTTGGGAGAGAGGTGGAAAAGAAATTTGGGATTCTTAGGAGAGAGAGTAGAAATGAGATTTTGGTTTAATGAAGGAGGAGAAGGTGGGAGAGATGGGTTGGGAGAGAGATGAGTTAATTTTGTTAAGGAGATGGGTTTGGAAACGGTGAGAAGAAAGAGATGAAGATGGTAAGGATAATTTGGGTATATAGGTGTGCTTACTAGGAAAAAACAAAATTTTTTAAAAGGAAGGGTGTGCGCACTAGAAAAAGTGGGCTCACTAGGAAAAAAATGTATTGCTATTACAATGTAACTATTACAAATCTAATTAAATTTCGGAATCAAACAATTTAACAATTTTTTTCCTTAGTCACTATTTCATTCCAATTCAAAAATAAATTAGATGAAATACATAATGATACATTTTATTTTGCATTTTCTTTATTTGTATTTTCTTTTTACTTTATTTTATTTTTTTAAATAAATATATTTTCTTGTGCAACTACTACAAATGTAACTACTAAAGGATCCAAAGAATGTTTCGACAATGAAAACAATATATAATGCACGACATAAGTTCAGAGTCTATAAACAAGGCGGGCGAACGCAGATGCAACAGTTTTTATTAAAAATTTCTGAATTCAAGTATATCGAATGATATCGAAGGTGCTCCACAATAAGTTCTGTACATATAAAATTATTTTTCTATGAGATATGAAATTGAATATTACATGATTGAGTGAACAAATAATACTGGAAAAATCCTGCAGCAACCGAGTCTAATACACATCCGAAACATTTGATTTCCCCAACTAAGCTACCCTATCAAGATAGATGGTCATTATCAATTCTTAAACTCAAACTACTCTTGGTTCAGTTCAATTTCCCTATGTCATCCCCAATATAGACTGAGTTCATCCATCCATCAAGCAACAACCAAATTTTGTTGGTTTCTAGGCTTTTTTCAACTTCAGTTCCAAATTCGATGGCAATGCCCCTCCACGGTGATTGGAGATCATGAAGTCCAAGTTGGTTGGTAAAGAAACAATCCTGCAGTTCACGAAAGAAATATCATTACTAACAATACCAGATCGGTGCTCAGGAAGCTTTGATATGATACTTACTACTAATACAAAATGATAAATTATGATGGCAGTTGCAAGATTTAAAATCACATAACCGGTTGATAGTTGATGGTTTATGATATCAAAATTTGATAATTCGGATGTGTTGTCTCGGCTCTATCAGCACTGATAGTTTCACCATGTCACAAATTCCAACACACCCGAGGTGAAAAAGGCATTGGATTGAGCAATTGAGAAGATGTATCCACCTCTTTAAGAAAGAATAATTATTGATAGCCAGTTGTAAAGGTTCAAGGAAGCCTGAAGAATGAACACATGGATATTGAAAAAACAGATAACAAGCAACAATAATTGATAATAATCCTTAATTGAAACTTTAGAAGCTATGATTATGAATTTTGTACTCACTTATCTCGAATGTTAGACCTGTAAATGTTATGGTGAAGAATGCAAGGAGCTCCAAAGGCGAGCAATTTGGGCTTTGGGCCTTACTAGTAGTAGGGCTACGAGGTGTAGAAGAAAATGGAATGGAGTTTGAAGTTATGCACTTGATAAGGGAAAATAGATTAGAACAACTAAAGTTCAGTTTAATGCTTTGATTTTGTTAAAAGCAATATACAATTGGAAATGAGCCAAGAAAAAGAGGAATGATACTCGATAGACATACAATCTGATTAGTTTATCTGATATAGAATCCGACAAGAAAGGAGGACCTTGCCTACAGGAGGAAAGTTCCAAATTATTTCAGTGCCTATTCATGTACAAGAAACATAAAGATGGGAGCAACCATAGGGAGCCACCATCAAGAAAAATGAATAGGATATTAGACAGGAAATGATGATACTGATGACAAGGTGCAAGTGTGAGTAGATTTTAATTGCGAACAATGATTAGCCATGACAAAAAAATAACTCCACCGTTAGATATATGACCCAAGTAATATTCTGAACTTGGTAGACCTGAAACTGAACATGACCTACGTAGTGGCTCACACCTTCTCTATCCACCATATCTAACTATCCTTTGTGCTTGCAAAACCAATAGAATCATATAATTCCTACTTATGTCCATATATTTCTCAAACATCAACCATCGCTCAAAGATATATAGCATTTTGCATGGGAAAATTCCACTATCACATCTTTCCAACTCTTATGACGGTGTGTGTTCTGATCAAGATTCAAACTCAACTAACGGATTGATTGCAACTGAAAAGTGTGCACGACTAAAGAATGTAAACTAACTAACTTCATATATCATGAAAGTTGCCAATATTTTGTACAAATCAAATGAGAATGACCTGTTTTCTTCGGAATCAGGGAGTATGGAACGGAATTTGCCAGGAAGAGCCAGCTCCGCCTACATGCACATACCCAAACCAATAAGCAACTCCACAACTATCTGCAAAACAAAATCACCCAAAAAATAATCTTTTAAAAAAAAATCTCCGGAAAAAAAAAAACTAAATTAATCGAGGGTTTTGTCAGATTACATTCAGAGGAGGTCCCGAATACTCCTCTTCCATGATCTTGAGCATGCCTCTGTCTGCAAAAAAAAAAAACCGCAGTACACTGATTGAGTACAAGGGAAAAAATAAAAACCTAATTTTTGAGCGTACATTGGATTGTAGAATAGGTTGCGTGAGCGAGGAGAACGCCGCCGAACAAACCGAGAAGAAATCCGAAACCCATCCCTCTCTCTCTCGGTCAATCTCTCTCTGTCCAACCTCTTTGATTTGGCAATCAAAATCGAGATCGAGAGAGAGAGCTAAGACGAGAGAGAGGGAGTTTCTAGAGGGGGGACAGTTTTGATATATTTAGTGTGCTAACTAGAAAACCTCTTTTTTCGTAACGAAAGAGAGGGTGGGCTCACTGGAGGAAAAAAAAAAAAAAAAAACTGTGCTGACTAGGAAATACGGTGTGCTCCTCTGGAAGCTCCCCAACCCAACCCGCAACACGACAACCCCCCGCAACCACCCCCACATACCCGCCGCCCCGCCGCGGCCAGCTCCTCGGCCTCTCGATCTCTCAGACTCTGACTCTCGCTTCTAGATCTCTCGACTCTCGCCGACCCATTCACGACCGCAAGCGCCTCGTTCCTCAATTTGAGTTAGGGTTCGCGTGATTAAGGTAACGATTCTTTTTCTCTTTCTCTATTTACGTTATTTTGTTCAACTCAGGGCTTTACGATTGTTGTTTTCCTTTGAAATTGCAATATCTTTTCACGGTCGTAGTAGTCCTTTGGTTAACTGTGGAAATTAGGGTTTTGTCTAAAAAAACTAGGTTTACAATTCAAAATTATAGTTTTGATTTGCTTTTATTGATTGTAATTTAAGACCCATTTCTGTGCACGGTATATATGCTGCTGTCATTAATTAATTTTAGGTGAAAAAAATAGTTAATTTTATATGCTTTAGTGATGATAAATCATTTTAGATTGAGGAAATAAAAGAAAACGATGTGCTGAATTTATTTAGAACCCATGAATTAATTTGTTGAGCTCCTATATTTGACTACATATATTTTATAGTTTATATAAACTGCCCATCCATTGAATTTTTTTTTTAATTTTTTGTTATTGAAATGGGCATTTTAGAAATGGAATAACAAGATAATTATATGAGTGGTCATTCTCATTTTGGCTTAAAATAACGATATATCTACCTCCTTCTGAAATCAACTAACTTTTGCCCTACTGAAAACTGAGGAGGTAAATTTACTCATTTATATTTGGGTGGGTTGTATCCCCTTTTACATGGACCTTTTTCCATGACCAAAAACAATGTAAAAAGCATGGAAAGTAAGGGTAAATTCTCTTATAATTAAATTCATACCTATTTTCCAAGGAAAAAAAGAACAGCCCGGTGCTACAAAGCTTCCGCTATGTGCGGGGCCTGGGGAAGGGTCGGACCACTTAGGTTTTTTGTATGCAGCCTTACCTTTCTTTTTTCTTGCAAGAGGCTATTTTCACGACTCGAACTCGTGACCTCTAGGTCACATGACAACTTTTACCGTTGCGCCAAGACTCCCCTTCACCTATTTTCCAAGGAACAAAGATAAAAAAAATAAAAAATGAAAAAAAAAGATTTGGTAAACATTATTCACTATTATCAATTCACTTCCAAAATCCATGAACCAATCAAGCAATAAAATTGAACAATGTGTTGATATCATTTATATGGACTGGATTCAAACCCAAACCTCCTTAATCATAAACTGATAGAAGTAGTATATGAATTAACCAACCCAAATCTAGATCCATTTAGTCATAGACTAAGACAAATTAGTGTATGAATTACTTGACCTAAATTTGGACCCGAACCAAACTAGTAAATTTGCTCGTAAATTTGCCCACAACTAAAATAAAAAGAAAAAATTCCAATATTAAATGATGAGAAACCTTTGTTCTGATTCTAAGCCTACTCCATCATTCCTGACTCGCCATCTCTTATTAAGTTGGCACCTTGTCTCTTGATGATGATGAAGTAGCGGCGACCTCTCTATGGCAAATGTCCTCGAGCCTGATCCAGTTCTAGATTTGTTAGATTCGACAATAACAATATGATTATGTTAATGATGGTGCAGATGGTATAAAGGTGCTATGGTAAGTTCTGTACCTTGTGGTGAAAAATAAGATGGGGATCTATGGAGGATTGTAAAGGATGGTGGTTCCATTAAGAATATGATGGTGCCACAGCAAAAGATTAGCGAGAAAATAATAATGGCATTGGTGGCTTGGCAAAGGTAGTTTAAGGTTGGGGTTTTGGGTTATGACGTGTGTACCATGTCAACGTGACAATCATAGAATTTAAAGTCTTGTGAACTTCATCTAATTGATGATAGTAATGCATGAAGGTATACAGATGCATGAGATGACTTATCATGAAAATTTTAATATATTCCTATAAAGAAAGTTACTTACCAGCTGAAGAGAAAGCAAGTAAGAAATAAAAAGAGAAAACTAGTAAGAAATAAAAATGAAATTTAAATTGAAGAAAAACCAAGAGAATGGTAGGAAAATTTGAGCACGGCTAGCAACGTTCCTTGGAGTCACGATCCATAATTCAAATATATTGAGCCTATTGAATTAATCCTCAGGAATCATGAGTGGCAATTGAGAGATTATTTCATTTCATACTTTTCCAACCTCTCTTACTGCACCTTGCTTTCTTCAAAATCTTTGAAAACCTAGGATTTTGAAACTCCACTCTCCAAAGTTCTTCATGAGAGGTAATTATAGGTTATAACTATAAGTGTGTGTGCGTGCTTGTGATAATTCACCAGTTTTTCTATTGATGCAAATCTAAGAAAAGGATGATTGGCTGAGGTGGCCTTGTTGTTTCATCATGTTGCTTGTTCTTTTTGATTTCAAGGAATTCAATAATCAATATAATAGTCGATGCTTACAAATTGCAACATGATTTTTGGATTCTAACCTTGTTTAGTCTTGAAATGCTTATGTGATAATCAAATTTATGGCTGCAATTACATGACTTTTTCAGTGTAACAATTCCATGACTTATATCCTTATATTCTCATTTTACTTTAATAAAGAGAGGCTCATTTGTGAAATTTGTGTAAGGAAAAGTTAGGGAATTTTGTTTACCAGCCAAGCCAAATAAAATTTCCGCTTCAAGTCTGTATCCTGAAGCTTGTAGAATGGACTTCAGTTCTGCCTTTCGACTTTTGAGCCAAGTGCATTCGGAACACTTCCTTCAAAATTATTCTCTCTATGTATCAAACTCATCATATATAGCTAAAACTCCATGTCTTTTGCATCTATTATCCCGTGAACATTGAAAACTGGTTATGTCGAACTACTTAATTGCCATCCAGTTCAACATTCCTTTAGTTGACCACTTCTATTGGAAGATGACCCACAAAATTTTCACCTATAATAGTTTCTGCAAGAGATAGTGTCATGCCCTGCTCCCAATATATGGTATACGAACATGTGTAGTAGGTACCGACAACATATTCGATTTGAATATACTAAAAACTCAATTATAATATCACAACTACAAAGAATAAATACACGTAGATAAATAAACTGACATTCATTAAGTAATGAAGTTTATTACATAACGAAAAATAGAATGACGATACTGATAACTTAAGGTAATATCTATTAAGGAATGATAAATTCAAAAATATAAAAAGACTACATTTAATACAAACTAAGTACATGATAACTACTGATTTTTTTATCACTTTAGTAAAATACTCCATGTCTTCCATAGTATGATCAACAGGGTTCAACTCAGTCTCTGGACATGCATGTCATGTCGTCAGATAACGATCAACACAATAAATACAGAAAAAATATGTGATGTAATAATTATGTCTAAATGTGGTAATAATGCAAGTTTTAGAAAATATTAAATTCACAAGTAACGATAATATCAAGTGATATAGATTAAACCAAATATCTTTTAGTATAGTCATAATTATAACAAGTTTATTTATGATGTCATATAATTGGAAAAGCTAACTGATGGATACCATTGCTTCAATTATTTCCTGTACAAACCCATAAAATGGTCATATGGATTGTCCGATATTGAGTCGGACTTGCCGTCAGACAAATATGAATTATAGTTAGATATGATCCAGCAAATTATTACGCACCAATGGTGTGCGAAATATTCAGTCGTACAACTTAACAAGTTTATAGCCGAAACAAAGTATATTTTCATCATTCAGTTTCTCTCCAACCCAGTGTCATTTAGGTATAGTCCATAAAGGTCTAAATTTTGATTTTCGTAACTTGCATATTGATTATATCAAGTACAATATTTCAATTGGATTTTGTTAATTTGTTAACAACATGATTTATACTTATAGAGCGATTTCGAAAGAGAAATAGATTTGCATATGGTATTTGTTGACTTAGAGAAAGCCTATAATAAGGTACCACGAGAGATGCTTTGATGGACATTGATGAAAAGAGTTCACATCAAGTATATCGATATAATTAAGAACACGTATAATGGAGTAGTGGCCAATGTCAGAACATGTGGTGTTTTAACAAGTGATTTTTTTATCACAATTGGATTGCATCAAGGATTTGTATTGAACCCGTTCTTATTTGCTATAGTGATGGATGAGCTTACTAGAACTATTCAGAATGAAATACTTTAGTGTATGCTATTTGCTGATGATATTGTCTTAGTTGATGAGATAAGAATAGGGGTAAATGCCAAGCTAGAGTTATGGAGGCATACATTAGAATCTAAGTGTTTTAAATTGAGTAGGTCTAAAACAGAGTATTTGGAATGTAAATTTAGTAAACGACAGACCATAGACTATAATGCTGTAAAACTGAATGGGCAAGAGATATAAATGAGTAGTTAGTTTAGGTATTTGGGTCTATTATTCAGAATGATGGAGAGATTGATAATGATGTTAATCATAGGATACAAGCTGGCTGGTTGAAATGGAGGAGGGCAATGAGAGTTTTATATGACCGTAACATTTCGTTAAGACTGGAGTGAAAATTTTTTAGCACTGCTATTAGGCCAACTTTGTTATTTGGCACGGAATGTTGGGCTATAAAGAAACGTCATTCACAGAATATAAGTGTAGAAAAATGCGCATGCTCCGCTGGATATGCGGCAATATTAGGAGAGATAAAGTGAGAAATGAAGATATTCGTGCTAAAATATGTGTAGCTCCCATCGATGAGAAGATGCGGGAAAATTGATTACGATGGTTTGGTCACGTGCAACGTAGACTTACAAATACACTAGTTCGACAATGAGAGTTTATCAATGTAAGACAAATTAAAAGAACGAAGGAAAAATTAAAAAAAACATGGATGAAGGTGATACGAAAAGATATGGATTCTAGAGGTTTAAATGAGGAGATATTACTTGATATAAATGAATGGAGAAGGACTATCAAAGTGATTGATCCGGCGTGATTTTTTTTGGTTCATGTAGTCCCCCCCAAATATTTGGGATGAAAGGCTTAGTTGTTGTTGTTGTTGTTAACAACATGATTTATATAGTCCATTCAGTTTATACTTTATTTAATTAATCATAATTAGCTATATCTAAGAGTTACTGATTTGAGACATCATAAAGATATCGGCCAAGTAAGTGTATGGATGCTGAGAGGTTTTCTGTGCGTTGCACGATCTTTAATTAGAGAACTAGTATACAAAATAATTTTTTTAGACACCGATATAAAATGATATCGCAAACAGTATTTTTTCACGATTATTCATGATTTATTAAAAACCTAACTATATTATGTAATTTAATAAGTATTCATTTAATTTCTATCAACATAAAAAAATAATAGGAATGTCAATGATTGCACTTGTAATAACAAATTTATTTTCTACAAATTAATTTCTAATATAAAGAAATAATACTTGTAATAACAATTTCATTATCTATAAATTAGATGATACAATTCGAATAATATAAAAAAAACTAGTATGATTAGTGAGTCCAAAAAGAACTCACCTTGATTCGCGAAGGTCTTATCTACCAATTAGCAATCACGCGAAACAATCTACACAGAATTATAATATATTTGTTAAAAATTATTTAATATAAATTCAGATGATTTTTAGGGAGTTTCTAATTTTCATAAAGCACTTAGTATTGATTTTAAAATTAAATAATATTCTGTAGAAAACTAACTTCTAATATTGTTTTAATAAGCTGTCAGTTGCATATTTTGTAAAAAGTTGAATTGGTTAATTCTTGTCGAATCACAATCTTATTTGTTTGGTAAAAGAGGCTTATAGGAGGTGTAAGGTGCGCTCAGCTGGGCATATGAAGTATTAATACTGAACTTGAAGCCTATATCAACAAAGAAATATTAATATTGTTCAACTTCTATATGGTTATGTTTTTGTTTGATTTTATATTTGTTGGATTTATTGGATAAGTTTGGCATATAAGGATTTTCTTTAATTGATCAATTGTTTTCCTCCTATTATGTTTTATTTTATATTTATTTTTGAGAAGAGACTCCTAGTTGATTTATAGATAATATTTTGGCCCAAAATTGTAGGATCACACCAAATTCTATTTGAAATCAATAAATAGATTTGAATCCATCTTATTGGATTTATAAGATAGTGGATATCGTTTATTAGGATCGTTAGATAGTGGGTGAGCTAATTCTCGGGTCTAATAATATAAATGTAATAGAAATTTTAGAAAATAATTTTACTAACCTCAAATAGCATAGTTGCAAGAGAAGGAAGAAGATAGTGGTTCTCCCGGCAAAACTCCGACGAGAGGTGGCAATTTCGACGAGGCCAACTACAACGATCCGACGAGATGCTCCGACAAAGTAAGAGGGAAAGAGAAATTTTAGAGAATGAGTGTAAAATTGAATTTAGAAAAGATGTTGGGTTTATATAGTGTTGAATTTAGGAGTTATAAAATGTGAAGGGTTTAGAGAGTTACATAATTTAAAGAGTTTGAGGTGATATAGAATTTCAAGAGTTTGAGGGGTTATGGAATTTGGAGGGTTAGAGAAATGAATGAGTTTGAAAGGTTATGGAAGTGGAAAGATGAATAGTTAAATCTATTTGTTTATTTATTTAGTTATGGATAAAAAAATAAGGATTATTACAGATAGCACTAAATAAAAAATAAGAGAAATGAAATGGTTCTATTTCAGAGGTTCTATCTTATCTCACTTTAAGTATCACTTTAAGTATTGAACTTTTTATATTTTTTTCCTTGACCCTAGTATTTATATATCGTTTTTATTTTTAATCATAATTAGCATATTTTTTGACTAGCTGTCTGATCTGATCGAAGCTTGGTTATTACTTTTTAATTAGGTAGTTGTGCTTGAACCAAATGAGACTTGCCACCAATTTTGAGGACCTTATCCAGAGAACCAGGTAAATTAATTGGCTTCATTTGGTAAATGCTTTAATGCATCTGAAACTTATATTTTAGTTGTTGATTCACCTATTTTACTATTAGTTGACTGTTATTTACTTATTAGTTATGTTTCCTGATCATGCATCACTGGATGTTCTCATTTTTATCATTTTCATCTCTGCTGCAGAAGGCGCTTTATTTCTGTAGTAGCTCTTGGATGTCACTTCTTCCCTGTTCCTTTGCCAGTGTTTTTGGCTGCTCAGTTACTTTTATCTAGTTATTTATGTTTTCTCCTTGATAAAACAACAATTGGACTATTTCTAAATGCCTGCTTTGAATTGCTTCACTGAGGTTCTTCATGCATTTATATCTTTTGAGTTAGGATCAGCCCCATACTTGAGAATCCTATTAGTTGTATCCAGATTTTGTGATTTGTAAGATTTACTGTGACGTGTTACCTCCTAAATCTACCAATTTTGAGTAGGAACATAATCTGAGCGTGTTTCTGCTTTAACCAACCTCCAATTTTTGGCATACATGGAAAATATTGTTAAATAACAACCATCCCATCATCTAATGTCATTGATTTTTCTTAATTGAAAATATTATGTTATTTAATAAGTGTATAACGTCTTAGGATGAATTTGTTAAAATCCTAAATTCCAGTTTCAGTTTAATCAAGGTAAATTTATTTATTTTAGTAATGATTTATGAATAAAAAGGGAGGAATGGAGGATATATACTTGATCATTAATTCTTCTTGTATGTGTAAATTTGTAAAAGTATGTATAGGGATGTGAGAAGGGGTTGTGCACTAGGAAAGTTAATGGAGGGGTTTTAGTAAAAAAAAATTTCAAAAGTTCTTTTAATTAATAAATTTTAAAATACGAAGGGATAAGGAGAGGGAGAGGGGTCTGGACCTCCTTGCTCTCTTTGCTTCTCGTTCCTTTCTGTCGCCTGCCTCTCTTCCCTGTAAAAAAAAAATAAAATAAATCCAAACCCAACCCAATTCTCTCTCTCTCTCTTTCTCATTCATCTCTCCCATCCTCCCCAAAACCCAAAACAAAACTCTAACTCAAGTTCCTTTCTCTTTCTCCTAAAAATCAATCGAAACCTTAACTGAGATCATTCCAACCACAGCTCGAGCTCGAGCTCGAGCATAGGTGCAGTTGGGAATTGAGCTCCCCGCTCAGATGTGTGCGTGCAGCCAGTAGGAAGCGGAGAGGAGGGTGAGGGTTTTGCCTAATAAAGAAATTGAATGGTAAGCATGTGAATATCCTTTAATTTTAAATCTAAATTCCGATTGATTAAAAATTTCTTAGTAGATATCATGATTAGAAATGTGTATCGTGTATTCAAGTAATTAGGGTTTTAAGTGATTGGAGAGTGGTGAATTGAAATCAAAATCGAAATCAGAATCGAAATCGGAACCATAAATTTTGAGTAAAGTTGCTTTTGTTCTCGTTTTCCTTAAATTCCTTATAAATCATAGCATGCGTAGTGACTATCCCTTGATGAAAATTTGGTTTGCTTACTCCTTTGGGTTCTTAACTTGCATTGATCCAATTTGATTAATTATTCCTTCGTACCCATTACTTGTGCACAAAGTTTATTAGAGCACCTTTTGGTTAACTTGCGGGGAAAGATCCATTTTAAGCTCAAACCTTAAGAAACCTGAGCATGAGCATTAATACAATTAAATGATTGGCTCATAATTCCTATTCCATGCACAATATTTATCCAAGAGTGACATCATTGGGCTTGTTTGTGTTATGATGAATTGATTGATTTTGAAAATGATAAGTATATGAATAGGTAGTTGATAAAGTCCATCAAGCTATTAAATGAGTTGGAATATAAATTTGTGAACTTATGACTTTGTTCGTAAACGTAAATTGGGGTATCTCAAGAACGTCCACAAGTCCGTTATTGGGATAGATTATAATTGAACAGAAGGGAGAGCGGGTATATTACCTGACTCATGATATTATTGATGCAACTTAATTATAAACCAAAGCAAGAGTAATGTATAAATGTTTATGCAAATTTGAACAGACTGTGTTTATACAAACGTAGATCCTAATTAAAGCAAACATATTATGGAATGTCAATTGGCAGTGACTTGTATTTATGTTTGATTGATGGAAACTGTATGCTTGAAGACTATTGGGTTCGCACGTTATATATAAATAGAACATGGAGGATGGTTGACAGATGGTGAGACGTAGGGAGGCAATTTGTGCATATATATTCTGTAAGTGATTGGGAAGGAAGATACACCCATAATGGCTAGTATCTCAGGCACAAATAGTAGGGGCTGAAGGAGATAATGCCAAAATAGTTAGTTTTTAGGTGCTGTTTATATTGCTCATGATTTCTAGTGTGTCAGGTTTATATATATTAGTGTAGCTTATATATATGGTGGGAGGTGATAGGCTGTATTCATGCATATGTATACTGCAATGATTCATAAAATAACAGCACTTGTATCGGTATATAAAGACACGTTAATATTGAAGTAGATAAGACCATAAATAAATATGTATACACTTACATGTTGACCTACATGGCAATTGTATTATATATATGCAAAAAAATTTATATTGATATCGTCCAAGAGTATGCAACTCGAGTATGCCGACATTGTTACGGTAGGAGATGTATTTATTTGGGAAATCAAAAATGTTGATGCAATTTTTAATAACTAGTGCTATATAAGAATGCAAAGTATGCTGATGCAGTTGACAACCACATATTCCAGATTGCTCATGAAGGCCAGGTCAGCATGCGTATATCTATGTGCGTGTAGATCTTTATGAAAGATCATTATTGTGGGTAAAGGAGAAATGAAATAAAAGAATGTCTGATACTATTGTCTCCATCCTGTAGCATATCAACGTAACAATCTTAGAATCTAAAATTTCGTGAACTTCATTTTGATGAGAGTAATGCATGAAGGTATATAGATACATGAGATGACTTATTATGAAAACTTTAATAAATTCCTATAAAGAAAGCTACAGAATAATAGAAATTTCTATGATATGCACCCTAGGATATGCAAACTCCTATTATTTAAAAAGTCCTAAATATATTACTAATCATTAACAAAAGAGATAGTAATTGCCAGCAAGATGGTCTCTTTGTAACAAGTGCAACTACCGCTAATAAATAATCAAATTTTGTTCTAAGAAAACTCTTATTTTGAATTTATATCCTATATTGTTTTAAATTAGGATAAATTTGAATTTATAAATTATTGACAAAACATCTATTCATTACATCGTAACGACTTTCTTGGGACTTTCCATTTTGCCAAACACAAGAGTCTGTTGGCAGTTTATTGCAATAGTTTTTTTATTATATATTTGAAAAAAAATTCTTTTAACTAGCTGAAGAGAGCTGGTAAGAAATAAAAAGAGAAAATTAGTAAGAAATAAAAATGAAATTGAAGAAAAACTAAGAGAATGTAGGAAAATTTGGGCCAGGCTAGCAATGTTCCCGGGAGTCCCTATTGAATTAATCCACGAGATTCTTGAGTTGCATTTGAGAGATGATTTCATTTCTTGCTTTTTCATCCTCTCGTACTCTCTCTTGCTTTCTTCTAAATCTTTGAAAACCTAGGGTTTTGGAACTCCACTCTCCAAAGTTCTTCACGAAAGGTAATTTTTGTCTCTAATCCTAGTTAACTTTTTCCCTCTCCTTTTCAATCTTGTAGATTTCCAAATCACCCCTCATTTTTGTGTGGTTTTGGGGATTATGATGTTAAAGCTTTCATCTTTAGGCTATAGAAGTTCTAAAATAATATTTTTAATCTCTGAATTCTAGAAGTTTGTAGCCCATCAGATTGATAATCATATAATATAAAATGCAGATTGGCCCATGGATCGTTGACTAGCTTCCCTATTTTGAGTAGATAGTTAGCTCGCTCTTTTGTAATTTTAATCTGCATGCATTGTTAGCGCCCTTATGGGCACCTATCCCTGTTGTAATTTTAGTTCTTGTGTTTTTGAACTCTTAATAATAATTCACATTCGACAAGGGATGCTTAGTTGATGGAACCGGGATGACTTAAGGCTTCGGTCTATCTTGCAAAGCCATTCCCTTCTTTATTTCAAGAAAGGGGCGAAGTTCTCCAGTTATGTTGTTCTTAGAAAGATGCCAATATTGGGGATTTTGTCCCAACGAATGCACTTTAATATACTTATGAATGTTGTTTATGTTGAGGAGAGCTCGGGGAAACGGTTTATGTTTTGAAAATGATGGAAGAAGACTCTTACTATATGAAAGTAGAATTCTATTGAACTAGAATATGAAGATTCAGCCTTCCATGTAAAGTATTAGAATACGAAGATTTAATCTTTCGTGGTACACTTAGAAGGCTAGAACATTCTAATCTTATAGCTACTGTAGATGATTATACGATTTCTGCTAGATTTATATTTTTATTCACTAGTAGGAAGCACGAATACGAACATAGATTCAAACATGGATCTGGTTTCGGACATGGGACATGATATTTACAAAGAAATGAGGGCATGGTCACGGCAAGGACACGGGAAAAAGTATAAAGAGAAGTATATATTCTTATATTATTAACATAATAATTTTACTAAATAATAATTTTACTAAAATATCCAATATGAAAGCACTAATAATGTATGGGTTCGTATCTATTTATTCCTTTGCAAAGGACGGGTACCGTCAGATATACATCTATCTCTCTCTTTCTCTCACCTTATATAGACAAAGAGATAAAAAGAAAATGTGATGATGATAGCGGGTTATATATCAGCGGAGAATGTGAATACAAAAATTATGTCTTCAAATATAGAAACCAAACAAAACTCAAGAAAACATTAAGTATAAATTCATAAAGCTAATTAGGTATAGGCAGATGTTACTAATTTAATAATGTTTATTTCCAATTTTTCTAGGCCATTTATACAGGAAGCTTAGACAGACACGTCGTGTGGCATGTTTGGCATGATTTTTGGCATGTTAATGACGTGCCTGTGTCGGACAAGTGCTCGCCATGGATACGATGTCTTTAACGGCGTGTCCATGCTTATTAGATTGACTAGCATTTATATCAATTAAAATTCTCACACTATGGTGTTCTTTTTATCAATTTTGAAAATTCATTTTGTTAAGGTAGAAATATGCAAAGTTTGCCATTTTAGTTTCACACATTAAAATTTTATTTTGGTAGTAAACTTTGTAACCTTCCATCAACTTTACACTTCTCTCTATTATTGGGGGAATATTTGGGGTTTGCTTTATGGGTACAATCTTAAAAGTGAGACCTATAGCTGGGAAAGTCCTCACTTTAAAAGAACTGAGTCGACTGGTCTTCTAGGAATTTTTCTAGAAGTCCTCATGATGCCAATAGTTGTCGGGAAATTCTAAATGCGCACCACACTTGACTTAGTGAGCACCATTTTCCCCTATGTTGTAAATCACTTTACTATCTGATGTGGTGCTCACTAAGTAAGATGTGGTGCGCATTTAGAATTTCCCATAGTTGTCTTATAGTTGAATTTACGCGAACCCATACAAGTGTTGTACTCAGTTTGGTACGACATTAAGCTTTTGTCAACGAATGGTTGTACTTCTTAGAAGATTCTACGGCCCCACATCGGATGGAGAATGTTTGAATTATGATAATAAATGAGGAAAATTCATTGTTCATACAACAAATTTTCATTGGTGATATCTTATATTCTGATGTACAATATCATTGTTAGGCTATTGTTTTTAAATAATTTTTTTTTTTAATAAACCTACTGCTGTCGCAGATTACCTCACAGACAATAAATTCAAACTCTATGAAATAACATCTATTGACTATAGGTCTTTAAAATCTGAAAATGGTCACGAAACTTTCTTTCTTCATATAACAAACAAAAGTACATCAACATTCATTTGGTCATATATGCTCCTAATGAAGTATACTAGTGGTACTGCCATTACTAGTTTCTGCTGTTCATTATTAACCCTTGATCTAACTTAAAGATTTAAAGTTGCTATACTTTTTAGTTTTTAATGTAGTGATGGACAAGGAACATCGCCTAAATAAAAGTACATAAATTTGTGTATTAAGGCATTGCCTTGTAAGGATGTGCATGGATCGAATAGGGAGTGGATATGGGTTTGCCACATTTGTATTTATTTTCTTCTTGCGAATACAAATATGGATATGTATATAGCTTGGATACTAAATTTACTGATCATATTTGACAAAACCAATTACAAATTCGGATTGAATCCAGATAGTAAGCATATATTACTAGTTGAGGCAATATTTTCAAAAGAAAAATTATACCAATTCATAGTAACTATGTCTTACCATCGAGAAAATATGTCTTAACATGTTACAAAATATTAAATCGGCATTACTATTTATATTTTCATTAATAGTCCTGTGCATTCGGATATTTGGATATCTATGGAGATATGTTGGATACAGTAAGTACTATCCACATTCATATTATATTTTAAATGAGTGGATAGGAATGTCCGTGTTCATAAAAAATTAGATATGAATTTGAACCCGGATGAGATTATCTGTATTTGTTTACATCCCTAATGTCCTACCTAACATCTCCTATCCTTCAATTTAGTTTCTCTATCTTATTTTAATGTTTCTGGAGCATAAGCCTGCTGATAAAAAAGTAAGGGGTCTTTAATTTGTAATATTAGCTACTTAAAAAATCTATTGCTTAACTATAAATGCTTAAAATAGGTTTTTCGTCTACATGTGAAGCTACAAATTACATCTTATAATTAACAAGAGTAAGACTTGAAGAGATTAAAGAATATGACTTAGATGAGACTATCTAGGAATTATAATAATAACCTTGGCCAGTAGTTGCAAATCATAAAGGCATTACTGGATCACTATGCTAATAACTGCATTTATCTTAACTCAATCTCTTTAACCTTCAAGCTTTTCTACCTATTGTAATAATCCTTATTTATTTATTTTTTTTTCATAATTAAATTAATAACAAATAAACATAATAATTTAAACTATTCATCTTCCCTCTTTTATAACATCCCAAATTCATTCATTTTTCTAACCTTTTAAATTCTATAACCCTCAAAACCTTTTAAATTCCATAACTCCTCAAATCCTTTGAATTCCATAACTCCCTAAACCCTTCACATTCTATAACTCCTAAATCTAACACTATATAAACCCAACCTCTTTTCTAAATTCAATCTTACACTCATCCTCTTAAAAAAAAAAAATCTCTCTCTCTCTCACTTTGTTGGAGCACCTCGTCGGACCGCTGTCGTTAGCCTCGCCGAAGTTTTGACAAAGAAACTCCTATTTCTTTCTTCCCTTGCTCTACTATTTGAGGTTAGTATTAATTTCTTAAATTTCTATTGCATTTATTTAATTAGACCATAGGATTAGCTCACACCCTATCTAACAACCCTAATAAAAAATATCCACCATCTTATAGACCCAATAAGATTGATTCAAATCCATTTATTGATTTCAAATAGAATTTAGGGTGATCCTACAATTTTAGGCCAGGAGATTCTTCTCAAAAATAAATATAAAATAAAATAGGAAGGAAATAATTTATCATTTAAATGAAATCTTTATATGCTAAACTTATCCAATAAATCCAACAAACATAAAATCAAACAAAAACATAACCATATAAGAGTTGAATTATATTTTTGTTAACATAAATTTCAAGATTAGTATTAATACAGCATATGTCCAGCTGAGCCCACCTTACACATCCTATAAGCCTCTCTTGCCAAACAAATAAGATTATAGTTCGATGAGAATTAACCAATTCAAATGTTTACAAAATATGTAACTAACAACTTATTAGGACAATATTAGAAGTTAATTTTCTACACTAATATTATTTAACTTTAAAATTAATACTAAGTGCTTTATGAAAATTAGAAATTCCCTAAAAATCACCTGAATTTATGATGAATAATTTTTAACAAATATATTATAATTTTATGTGTAGATTGCTTCGTGTGATTGCCAATTGGTAGACCTTCGCAAATCGAGGTGAGTTCTTTTTGGACTCACTAAACATGTAATTTTTCTTATAGAAATATTACTTCAATTATATCATCTAAATTTATGATTATAAATACTATTTCTTTATATTGTTAGAATTTAATTTGTAGAAGCTAAATGTGTTATTACAAGTGCAATCATTGACATATCCGTTATTTCTTTATGATGTTAGAAATTAAATGATTACTTGTTAAATTACAGCCTGTAGTTAGGTTTTTAATAAATCATAAAAAAGGCTATAATCGTGAAAACATACTGTTTGTGATATCATTCTATATCGGTGTCTAGAAAAGTTTTGTATGCTGGTTCTCTAATTAAGGAACGTGCAATGCACGGAAAACCTCGCAGCATTCATACACTGGCCTGGCCGATATCTGTATGATATCTCAAATCAGTAAATCCTTGATATAACCAATTGTGATTTATTGAATAAAATATAAAACGGATTCTATAAATTATGTTGTTAACAAATTAACAAAATCTAATTAAAATATTGTACCCGAAATTCAATATACAAGTTATGAAAACCAGAATTTAGACATGCATGTACTATACTTAAATGACACTGGGTTGGGGGAGAAACTGAGTGATGGAAATATACTCTGTTTCGGTTGTAAACTTGTTAAGTTGTACAACTGAATATTTCGCACACCATGGGTGCGTGATGATTTGCTGGATCATACCTGACTATAATTCCTGTTTGCCTGACGGCAGGTCCGACTCAGCACCGGACAATCCTGTGACCATTTCCTGGGTCTGTACAGGAAACAATCGAAACAGTTGTATCCCATCAGTTAGCTTTTCCAATTATATGACATCTTAGACAAAAATACCCCTATTATAGAATTGACTTTACTAAAATGATAAACTTGCTATGATTGTGACCATACTAAAAGATATTTGCTTTAACCTATCACTTAATATTATCGTTAATTATGGATTTAATGTTTTTCTAAAACTTGCATTATTACCATGTTAGACATAATTATTACATCACATTTTTCTGTATTTATTGTGTTGGTCGCTATCTGACGACCTGGATATGCATGTCCAGTGACTGAGTTGAACTCTGTTGATCCTACCGCGGAAGACATGGAGTATTTTGCTGCGGTGACCGAAAATCAGTAGTTATCATGTACTTAGTTTGTATTAAATGCAGTCTTTTCATGTTCTTGAACCTATCATTCCTTAATGGATGTTATCTAAAGTTATCCAGTATCGTCCTTCTGTTTTCTTTATGTAATAGACTTCATGGATCAATGAATGTCAGTTTATTTATCTACGTGTATTTATTCTTTGTGGCTGTGATATTATAATTGAGGCTTTAGCATATTCAAACTGAATATGTTGCCGGTACCTGCTACACGTGCTCGTATACCGTATATTGGGAGCGGGGCGTGACAGGTATTTTAAGGTTGATGTTGTGAAGATCCAGCTGACGGATGTAGCTAGAACCTGGTGGCAAGCTGAAGGAAACCGACTGGAACAACCAATCGTATGGGAAGATTTTACTAAGAGTTTTTACACAAGGTTCTTTCCAAAGGCAGCTCGAAGGGAGATGGAACAACAGTTCATCAACCTGAAACAAGGAGGAAAGTCTGTAGAAGAGTATGCAGCTGAATTTGTCCGTTTGAGCCAATTTGCACCATACATGGTTATTGATGAAGAAGATCGAGCTCATCGATTCCAGCAAGGTTTAAGATTGGACATCCAGAAATATTTGGTGTCTTCCAAACTTGAGACTTATGCTGATGTGATTGATGCCGCAAGAGGTGTAGAGCAAGTTATTAATAAAGAGAAGCGAATTCAAACAATATCGAAGAGGTCTTTCAATCAAGTATCTGGAGAATCTATTTCCAAAATGGGTCCTACCGAGAAGCGACCTTCCATCCCTCATCCTCAAAAGCTCATATGCAACTTCTGTCAGAAACCTGGTCATCTCAAGAAGGACTGCAGAGCCGCTAATGGACTATGTTTGGCCTGTGGATCGGCTGAACATACTTTGATGAATTGTCCGAAGAGGAGAATTAGTGAAGAAATGTCTCGACCTGCTATTCCCCCACAACAAAGGAATGCAGGGCTCAATCAAGGCAGACAACCTCTTACTTCTCAAAAGAAAATGTTCCAGCAAGCTCTGAAAAATAAGGGAGTGGACCATGGTCAGAGTCAAGCTTTCAATCTCACTGCGGAACAGGCTGAAAATTCCAATGAGGTGGTGACAGGTACAATTTTAGTACATGGTACACCAGCTTTTACACTATTTGATTCTGGAGCTTCACATTGTTTCATTTCATCTGCTTTCGTATCCCTTCATGACATTCCATGTGATACTTTGACATATAATTGGAACATTAATACGGGTAATGGAGCTATAATATCTAGTAAAGTGTGTAGACTATGTCCTGTGGTAGTATGTAGAAGGGAGTTCTATGCCAATTTTCTTATAATCGAACCTAGTGGATTCGATGTTATACTTGGAATGGACTGGCTTAGTACTTTCCATGCAGTGATTGATTGTCGAAAGAAAAGTGTCATATTTCGAATTCCGAATCACCCGGAATTTGAATTTCTTGGAGGTAGTAAGACACTAGAGTCGGCAAAATTTAGAGCTAGATCAACAAGTGAAATATTCATCATGATGGATGAAAAAGATGAAGATATTCCGGTGGTGTCTGAATATCTTGATGTATTTGCAGATAAGTTTACTGGATTACCACCTGAGAGAGCAGTAGAATTTTCTATTGATCTTATTCCCGGTACGGCGCCTATATCTAAAGTACCATACCGAATGGGACTAGTAGAATTGGCAGAAGTGAAATGTCAATTGACGGAGCTTGAAGATCAAGGATTCATTAGGCCCAGCACCTCGCCGTGGGGAGCACCAATCTTACTTACGGGAAAGAAAGATGGGAGTAAGAGGCTTTGCATTGACTACCGAGGATTGAATCAAGTCACGATCAAAAACAAATATCCTTTGCCTAGAATCGATGACTTGTTCGATCAACTCGGGGGAGCTAAAGTTTTTTCTAAGTTGGATCTCAAGTCAGGATATCATCAAATAAGAGTCAAGAAGGAAGATATACAGAAGACTGCTTTTCGAACTCGATATGGCCATTATGAATTTCTAGTAATGCCATTTGGAGTGACAAACGCACCGGCTGTATTTATGAATTTGATGAACCAAGTGTTTGCTCTATACCTGGACAAATTCGTAGTTGTGTTCATCGATGATATTTTAGTATACTCCAAAAATGATGAAGAACATGCCGAACATTTGAGAATTGTATTGGAGACTCTTCGAAAAGAGAAACTCTACGGCAAACTTAGTAAGTGCGAGTTTTGGCAGAAAAGTATATCTTTTCTGGGACATATCATCTCTGGAGAAGGAATCTCGGTTGATTCGCGTAAGATCGAAGCAGTGAAAAACTGGCCTGTCCCGAAGAATGTGTCCGAAGTTAGGAGCTTTCTTGGATTAGCTGGTTACTATCGAAAATTTGTTCAAGATTTCTCGAAGATCGCAGGACCCTTGACCAAGTTAATGAAAAAGGATGAGAAGTTTGTGTGGTCAAGTGAATGTAATGAAGCTTTCGAAGAGTTGAAGATTCGACTTACTTCTGCACCAATTTTGGCGATTCCAGATGGAACAGGTGGAATGGTTGTATTTAGTGACGCATCTGGAAGAGGACTAGGATGTGTGTTAATGCAACATGGGCGAGTGATTGCTTATGCATCTCGTCAATTGAAGTCTCATGAGAAGAACTACCCAACGCATGATTTGGAGTTAGCAGCAGTAATTTTTGCTTTAAAGATTTGGAGACACTACTTGCTTGGAAATCGTGTGGATATTTATACTGATCATAAGAGCCTTAAATATGTTTTTACTCAGAAGGAGCTCAACATGAGACAAAGAAGATGGTTAGAACTAATGGCAGACTATGACATCAACTTACAATATCATCCCGGTAAGATTAATGTAGTTCCTGATGCTTTAAGTAGAAAACCAATGGCGCTGTATCTTACCCAGCAAAAGAAGTTGCTCGAAGAGATGAGGAGGCTAGACTTAGAAGTCATCTTGCCAAAATCAAAAATACAATTTATGGCCTTACAACTCCAATCATCATTAGTTGAGAAGATCAAAGAATGCCAGAAAGACGACCCCAAACTACAGAAATTTCGAAGTGAAGTTGAATCTGGACGGAGATCAGACTTAAACATTCATGCTGATGGATCACTTCGATTTAAGAACAGACTTTGTGTGCCAAAGGGAAATGTTCGAGAAGAAGTTCTTTCGGAAGCTCATAGTTCAACATATTCAGTACATCCGGGAGGCACGAAGATGTATCAAGACTTGAAGCAACACTTTTGGTGGCACGGAATGAAGAGAGAAATTGCTCGATTTGTATCTAAATGTTTGGTATGCCAACAGGTAAAGGCGGAACATCAGAGGTCACCGGGACTTTTGCAACCTTTGCCAATACCCAAATGGAAATGGGAGGAAATTACTATGGATTTCGTTACGGCCTTGCCGCGAAGTCCTAAGGGTAATAATGCTATATGAGTTATCGTGGATCGTCTCACAAAATCGGCTCATTTTATCCCATTTCGTGTTGGACAGTCGACGGAAACATTAGCAGAGAAATACATGCATGAGATTGTACGACTTCATGGTGTTCCAATCAGTATTGTATCAGATAGAGATACTAGATTTAGATCTCATTTTTGGAAGAGTTTGCAAGAAAGTTTGGGATCTAAACTTAAATTTAGCAGTGCTTATCATCCTCAAACTGACGGACAATCAGAGAGAACTATCCAAACTTTAGAGGATATGCTTAGAGCATGTATGCTAGATTTTGGTAGGTCTTGGGAAGATCACCTTCATCTTGTTGAATTTTCTTACAACAACAGCTATCAAGCAAGTATCAAGATGGCGCCATTTGAAGCATTATATGGAAAGAAATGTCGATCACCGGTTTATTGGGACGATATTGGAGAAAGAAAACTTTTGGGACCAGAGATGATTACTCAAACAGTGGATAAGGTCAATCTGATTCGTAAACACCTAAAGGCTGCTCAAGACAGGCAGAAGAAATGGGCGGATACTCATCGAAGATTTTTGGAATTTCAAGTTGGAGATTTAGTATTCTTGAAAATATCACCATCCAAAGGTATTATTCGATTCGGTTCACGAGGAAAGCTTAGCCCAAGATTTATTGGTCCTTTTGACATTGTGGAGAGAGTTGGAAAAGTATCATATCGTCTAGCACTTCCCCCATCCTTAAAAGGTGTTCATAATGTGTTTCATATATCCCAACTCAAACGCTATGTTCGGGACGAGAATCATATATTAGATTATTCAGAGTTAGAGCTCAGACCAGACCTCTCCTATCAAGAACAACCAGTAGCTATCATCGAGCGACGAGAGAAAGTTTTGAAGAGTAAAGTCATTCCCCTCGTTCTAGTTTGGTGGAATCATCGATCACCTAAAGAAGCAACCTGGGAACGGGAAGACGATATCCGTGAACAGTATCCGCACCTTTTCGATTAAGACTTCTGGTATTGTTCCATCTCTTATTTAATTTCGAGGACGAAATTATTTTTCTAAGGGGATAGAATGTAATAATCCTTATTTATTTATTTTTTTTTCATAATTAAATTAATAACAAATAAACATAATAATTTAAACTATTCATCTTCCCTCTTTTATAACATCCCAAATTCATTCATTTTTTTAACCTTTTAAATTCTATAACCCTCAAAACCTTTTAAATTCCATAACTCCTCAAATCCTTTGAATTCCATAACTCCCTAAACCCTTCACATTCTATAACTCCTAAATCTAACACTATATAAACCCAACTTCTTTTCTAAATTCAATCTTACACTCATCCTCTTAAAAAAAAAAAATCTCTCTCTCTCTCACTTTGTTGGAGCACCTCGTCGGACCGCTGTCGTTAGCCTCGCCGAAGTTTTGACAAAGAAACTCCTATTTCTTTCTTCCCTTGCTCTACTATTTGAGGTTAGTATTAATTTCTTAAATTTCTATTGCATTTATTTAATTAGACCATAGGATTAGCTCACACCCTATCTAACAATCCTAATAAAAAATATCCACCATCTTATAGACCCAATAAGATTGATTCAAATCCATTTATTGATTTCAAATAGAATTTAGGGTGATCCTACAATTTTAGGCCAGGAGATTCTTCTCAAAAATAAATATAAAATAAAATAGGAAGGAAATAATTTATCATTTAAATGAAATCTTTATATGCTAAACTTATCCAATAAATCCAACAAACATAAAATCAAACAAAAACATAACCATATAAGAGTTGAATTATATTTTTGTTAACATAAATTTCAAGATTAGTATTAATACAGCATATGTCCAGCTGAGCCCACCTTACACATCCTATAAGCCTTTCTTGCCAAACAAATAAGATTATAGTTCGATGAGAATTAACCAATTCAAATGTTTACAAAATATGTAACTAACAACTTATTAGGACAATATTAGAAGTTAATTTTCTACACTAATATTATTTAACTTTAAAATTAATACTAAGTGCTTTATGAAAATTAGAAATTTCCTAAAAATCACCTGAATTTATGATGAATAATTTTTAACAAATATATTATAATTTTATGTGTAGATTGCTTCGTGTGATTGCCAATTGGTAGACCTTCGCAAATCGAGGTGAGTTCTTTTTGGACTCACTAAACATGTAATTTTTCTTATAGAAATATTACTTCAATTATATCATCTAAATTTATGATTATAAATACTATTTCTTTATATTGTTAGAATTTAATTTGTAGAAGCTAAATGTGTTATTACAAGTGCAATCATTGACATATCCGTTATTTCTTTATGATGTTAGAAATTAAATGATTACTTGTTAAATTACAGCTTGTAGTTAGGTTTTTAATAAATCATAAAAAAGGCTATAATCGTGAAAACATACTGTTTGTGATATCATTCTATATCGGTGTCTAGAAAAGTTTTGTATGCTGGTTCTCTAATTAAGGAACGTGCAATGCACGGAAAACCTCGCAGCATTCATACACTGGCCTGGCCGATATCTGTATGATATCTCAAATCAGTAAATCCTTGATATAACCAATTGTGATTTATTGAATAAAATATAAAACGGATTCTATAAATTATGTTGTTAACAAATTAACAAAATCTAATTAAAATATTGTACCCGAAATTCAATATACAAGTTATGAAAACCAGAATTTAGACATGCATGTACTATACTTAAATGACACTGGGTTGGGGGAGAAACTGAGTGATGGAAATATACTCTGTTTCGGTTGTAAACTTGTTAAGTTGTACAACTGAATATTTCGCACACCATGGGTGCGTGATGATTTGCTGGATCATACCTGACTATAATTCCTGTTTGCCTGACGGCAGGTCCGACTCAGCACCGGACAATCCTGTGACCATTTCCTGGGTCTGTACAGGAAACAATCGAAACAGTTGTATCCCATCAGTTAGCTTTTCCAATTATATGACATCTTAGACAAAAATACCCCTATTATAGAATTGACTTTACTAAAATGATAAACTTGCTATGATTGTGACCATACTAAAAGATATTTGCTTTAACCTATCACTTAATATTATCGTTAATTATGGATTTAATGTTTTTCTAAAACTTGCATTATTACCATGTTAGACATAATTATTACATCACATTTTTCTGTATTTATTGTGTTGGTCGCTATCTGACGACCTGGATATGCATGTCCAGTGACTGAGTTGAACTCTGTTGATCCTACCGCGGAAGACATGGAGTATTTTGCTGCGGTGACCGAAAATCAGTAGTTATCATGTACTTAGTTTGTATTAAATGCAGTCTTTTCATGTTCTTGAACCTATCATTCCTTAATGGATGTTATCTAAAGTTATCCAGTATCGTCCTTCTGTTTTCTTTATGTAATAGACTTCATGGATCAATGAATGTCAGTTTATTTATCTACGTGTATTTATTCTTTGTGGCTGTGATATTATAATTGAGGCTTTAGCATATTCAAACTGAATATGTTGCCGGTACCTGCTACACGTGCTCGTATACCGTATATTGGGAGCGGGGCGTGACACCTATGTTGCACCAGTGCCTCTATTTGTCACTTCCTTCCAATTAGCTGCCAACCTCCTGCTACAAACAGGATGCAGTGAACAATGATAGGAGTTAAGTGCTTTGTCAATGAAATCACAATCTCATCATATCATTATCTTGTATAGACCAAACGATCTCTCCACTTGTGCTTTTTGGATATGTTCATGTATAATAATGTTGTTGGTAGTAAGACTTTGTTGTAAACCTCTCTCTCTCTACCATATTAACTAATTTATTCACCTTTGAAACCAACAACTTCAGAATACATATTCTTTTTGTATGAGTTATCTTACCCATTTTGCAGAAACTGTTAATATATTGACAGGGATGCTCAAGGATGCTATAAAGAATTTTCGGTTTATGGTTTCCCGAGGAATCAAGCCTTCGATCTATTCTTGCAATGTCATTCTTACCTCTATTTCAAGAAAAGGGCGAAGTTCTTCGCTTTTGTTGTTCTTTAGAGAGATGCTGATGTTGGGGATTTGTCCAAATGTACGCACTTTCAATTTGCTTCTGAATGCTCTTTGCACTGGGGGAAGACTCAGGGAAGCTAGTTACCTTTTGAAAAAGATGGATGAAGTTGGTTGTTCGCCAACAGTTGTTACTTATAATACGTTTCTCAATTGGTACTACAAGAGGGGACGGTTCAATGATGCTCTTAAGATGCTGGATGGCATGGAGGCAAAAGACGTCAAGGCAGATGTCTACACCTATAATATAATTATTGATGTTTTATGTAAAAGAAATAGGAGCTCGAAAGCGTATCTAATGTTAAAAAGAATGATAGCAATGGGATTATCTCCTAATGAAAGCACATACAATGCCCTCATCAATGGTTTTTGCAAAGAAGGGAAGGTTGTTATTGCCACTCGGATTTTTCGTGACATGTCAAAGCTTAATCTTGTACCGAATTGTATAACATACAATACTTTAATTGATGGATACTGTCGGAATAATTATACTGGTGAAGCTTCTAGATTTTTAGATGAGATGGAGGCTGTGGGTTTGGAGCCTAACGAGATTACTTATGGTGCACTATTAAATGGTCTTTGCAAGCATTCACATTTAGATGCTGCAATGAATCTTTTAAGGAAGATTAGGTCCAAGGGTCTTGGTGTCAACCGCATTATGTACACAATCCTGATAGATGGGTTTTGTAGAGTGGGGAAGCTCCACAAAGCTCTGCAAATTTTTACTACGATGTTTGAGGTTGGGTTTAGTCCCGATGTTATCACATATTCAGCACTGATTAATGGCTTATGCAAAATGGGTAAGATAACTCATACAAAGGGGATATTATCAAAGATGCATAAATCTGGAGTACATCCCAATAATATTTTATATTCAATACTGATATATCAGTTCTGCAAGCACGGAGACATTATGGATGCAATGAGGTTGTATGCTGATATGTGTCGTACTAGTCAAGATGCTGATATGATGACATGTAATATAATACTTAATTCTTTATGTGGAAGGGGGCAGTTGACAGAAGCTGAGATGTTCATGCAACACATGAGTAGGATGGGACGGCATCTAGACTCTGCTAGCTTCAATATCCTTATAAATGGTTATGCCTGTAGAGGAAATGCATTAGAAGCGTTTTCCCTCTATGATGAAATGATTCAGCAGGGTTGCCATCCTAATAAATATACGTTTGGAAGTCTCCTTAAAGGGCTATGTAGAGGGGGGAATTTGGAGGAGGCTTGGAAATTTTTCTTTTGGCTGTTAGATGTTCCTTCTGCTGTCAATATCATCACTTGTAATACATTGCTCTTAGGGATTTGCAGATTTGGAAATATAGATAATGCTTTGCTTTTATGTGATAAGATGATGGAGAACAACATAATGCCTGATGTTTATACTTACACAATTCTAATCAGTGGCTTCTGCAGGAAAGGAAAGATAATTCCTGCAATTATTCTTCTTGAGAAGATGTTGAAGAAAGCATTGTTACCTAACCATGTTGCATACACTTGTTTAATTGATGGTTTATCAAAGGAACACCAGTTAGAGGGTGCTTTTTTCTTGTTTGAAGAGATGGTGAATAAAGAAGGTATGTATCCTGATGTTATTGCTTTCAATGCCATGATTAATGGGTATGCAAGAGCAGGAATGATGAAAAAGGTGAACAAGTTAGTTAATATGATGAAGAGAAAGGGTTTACATCCAAGTCTTACCACCTACAACATTCTTATACATGGATATATAAAAAAAGGACAGGCAAAGAGATCATTGGGCCTATACAAGAAAATGAGGCGAAGGGGTGTTATGCCCAATAAAATAACTTACCACTTGATAACTCTCGCGCTCTGTGAATTAGGTATTATTGATATTGGAGTAAAAGTATTGGAGAAGATGATGTTAAGTGGTGTCATCCCTGATGACTCAACTTTTAATATGCTAGTTACCAAGTACTGTGAGAAAACTCTAATGCATAATGCTTTCAACCTCATTAATTGTATGAGAAGGTTACATATTTCACCTAGTAGCAATACATATGATGCTATTTTAAGTGGGCTAAATAATAAAACTTCATTTCAGCAATCCTGTGAGGTTTTGCGTGAAATGAAGAACAAAGGAATTCGTCTCAAGCCCACACATTATATTACATTAATTAATGGTAATTGCAGGTTGGGTGATATTCCAGAAGCATTTAGGTTGAGAAATGAAATGGAGGCTCTGGGTTTAGTGCCTTATGAAGTAGCAGAGAGCACTATTATCAGGGCTCTTTGTAAATGTGGAAAGCTTGAAGATGCTTTACTAGTTTTTGATATCATGCTGAAGAAAGGAGCAGTGCCAACTATTGCTACATTTACCACTCTCATGCATGGGCTTAACAAGGAAGGCAATATTGCTCATGTTATGTACTTGAAAGATCTGATGGAAAATTGTGGTTTCAAACTAGATGTTGTTACCTATAATGTCATTATTACAGGATTGTGCACCAATCGTCGTGTTGTGGATGCTTTCAGACTGTACGAGGAGATGAAACAGAAGGGCCTTCTGCCTAATGTCACAACATACGTTGTGCTCATTGAAGCAATTAGCAAGGAGAATAAGCTTATTGAAGGAGCAACACTTTTGAAAGATATTCAAGAGAGAGGTTTGGTACCGCCTAGGAGCAATGCCAAAAGTTTGTATGATGAATTGCTATATGCCATGAGAGAATTAAATAACTTACGACACTGTAGGAAGGAAAAATGAAGCCAAAATGTTGCATAGAGTTATGCCTTTTGCTCTATCGAAGAATCTATGCATTTCATGTTGAGGTATCCAACATCATTCAAGATAAAGTTTACACTCGGGTTGCTTTTAGATAAGTTTCAAGTTCTAAGTTGAACTGAAGATGCGAGTGATTTCATTGACAGTGCACTTAGCTCATGGCATCCCATTTGTAGGAGGTTGGCAGCTGAGGGGAAGGCGGTGATGAATAGAGGCACAAGTGCAATAGTAACTCAAAAAGGAAGCTTCTGCAGTTGCAAACAGCTTGAAGTTTAACGAGATTAAGGTAAATGCAGATATTAGCATAATGATCAGATTATATATTTTTAGAATTTGCATGTATGCACCGAGGTTATTGTTATAAATCTTGGGTAATCTCATCTCAAGTTTACTCTTCTTATTTAAAGATGGCAGTGATGAATAGAGGCATAACTGCAATGTAGGTCAGAAAAGGAAGCTTCCTCAAATGCAAACAGATTGAAGGTTAAAGAGATTTGAGTTAAGGTAAATGTAGTTGTTAGCATAGTGATCTAGTAATATGTTTTTAGAATCTACATCTATGCACTAGATTATTATTATAATTCTTTGGTAATCTCATTTTAGGTTTACTCTTGTTACTTGAAGATGGCAGTGATGAATAGAGGCACAAGTGCAATAGTAGGGTGAAAAAGGAAGCTTCCGTAATTTCAATCAACTCAAAGGTTATTGTAATCCCTCTAGCTCGAATTGTCTCACATCGGATATGAGACAATAGTTACTATAGGTTTTAATGATTTTCATTTGTGTGACAAGAGTTAGTAAAGATTATAATGATTCTCGAATAATCCCACATCTCTGATTTACTCTTGTTATTTGAAGATGGCAGTGATGGAGGCACAAGTGCAATCGTAGGGTGAAAAAGGAAGCTTCTGTGATTTTAACCAACTCAACGGTTATTGTAATACTCTAGCTCGAGTAGTCCCACATCGGATATGAGACAAGGGTTAGTATAAATTATAATGATTCTCATAAATCTCTAAGGCTATGCTTGGAAAATTAGTTTTGAAGTGTTTTGGAGTAATGTGTTATAAAGTGTTGATAAAAATATTTGCTTGTGAGTTTTTGGATAAATATTTTGAGATGTTCTTAGAACACCCCAGAACACTTGAACATGTGTTTTGGAGAACAAAATTAGGGTGTTTTGGAGTTTTTAAATTTTTATTGAAAAATATGCACTCTTTTCCTCATTCCACCTCTCCATTGTATTCTTTCTTTTCGAACTAGTATATATTTGCCTTTTACATGTTTATGAAACTCATAAAAACCCATGAAAAACTGAACTCTCAATTGTATACTTGAACATTCCAAAACCCATGGAGAGAACACTCCAAAATCCATGTCACCAAAATACTCCAAAACATATACTTTAAAAACACTCCAAAACACTTTGCCTTGGACATCCAAGCACAACCTAAATTAATTATAACTAGATTTTTTGAGAGAATAATATGTAGTTACTATTTAAGTTCTTCTTATTCCTATGAGAATATGCTGCCGGCATCTCGCTACCCATATTCCAGTTGGAAGGTTGTTACAAATGGTATCAGAGTCAGATATCGGTCGAATATGTGCGGAACTATATACTACATGGAACAAAGTGTTTCACAAATATATTGGGGACCACCTATTGAATCCTTGGGAGGCACCTTTAAAATTCATAGGAGGCACCTCAAGAATTTCATTTTTCCTTGTGAAGTGTTAATGCAGCACTGAGTCTCTCTAACGAGAACGTCAAATCTTAAAAAGGGGAGAATGTAATATCTCTAATTTGAATAGTCTTGCATCAGAGACGAGAGAAGACTTAGTGTATTTTATAATGATTCTAATGAATCCAAAAAGTAATTGTAGCTAGGTTTTTTGAGAGAGGAATCTATGGTTAATTATAACTTTTTAAATTCTTGTTATTTTATGAGAGGCTTGGCATATCTTATGAGAATATGTTGCCGACATTCTGTTGCCTAATTTCTGGTGGGGGCGTTCTAGTTATAGATATTTTCAGGTAAATGCAGTTATTAGCAAAATGATCTAGTGATATGTTTTTAAAATTTGCAACTGTTGGTTGAGGTTATTGTTATAATTCTTGGGTGATCTCATCTCATGGTTACTTTTGTTATTTGAAGATGTAATTTGTTTTCACGTGTAGATGAGAATCTATTTTAAGCAGTTATAGTTAAACAATTGATTTTCCAAGTAATCAATATTATAAATGAAATCCCCTTGCTTTTTAATCAATAGGTTCATGGTAAATGGCACATTACGAACATGATAAATAAATTAAATGGAAGAGATATTTGGTAGGGCACATGCCTAAATACAAAGATTTATGTGCTTTTATTGCTAAGTAGTGCTCTTTGTCCCTCACTATATTAAAAATTGCAATAGCTTCAAATCTCTAACCCTTGAGTTTATAGTCAAGGGTTTATAATGAAAGTGTGGAACTAGTTTTGGCAATGCTGCTAGTATACTTCAGTGGGGGCACATTTGATCAAATGGATGTTGGTATTCTTTTGACTTGTTTGTTCTTTGAAGAAATAAAGTTTCATGTCTGTTTTTAGTTTTTAAAGTCCTTTAATTAATAGATGATATTTCATTGACTTTGAATATGTTTTCTCTGAGACATTGTGTTGAAATTAGGTTTATTAGAAATTTCATATGTAAAAATAATGGCCTAGTATGACATACTATTCTTGAGAATATAAGATATCACCAATAAAGAGCTGTTGCATGGACAATGGATTAAAAAAGTTAACGGGGTTTTGGAAGGAGGTAAACATACCCCTATTTCAAGCCAAAATGATATCTTGTTTGTGCTTGTTTGTGTTATGATTGGGCTTGTTTGTGTTATGATGACTTGATTGATTTTGAAAATGATAAGTAAATGAATAGGTAGTTGATAAAGTCCATCAAGCTATTAAATAAGTTGGAATATAAATACGTGAACTTATGACATTGTTCTTAACCGTAAATCGGGGTATATCAGGAATGTACACAAGTCCATTACTATCACGTTCATGCATAATATATATAAAATAGAATATGGAAGATGGTTGATAGATGGGGGGACGTGGGGAGGCAATTTATACATATGTATTCTATAGGTGATCGGGAAGGAAGATCCACCCATAATGGCTAGTGTCTCGGGCACAAGTGGTAGGGGCTGAAGGAGATAGTGGCCAAAATGACCAGTATGTCATGTGTGGTTTGCTCTTAATGATTAGTGTGTCAGGTGCAATTTATATATATTTAGTGCAGTTAATATGTATGGTGGGAGGTGGTAGGCTGCATTCTTGCATGTGTATGCTGCAATGATTAATAAATTAAAAGCACTTGTATCGGTATATAAAGACATGTTAAAATATTGAATAGATAAGACCATAAATAAATGTGTGTACACAAACATATCGGCCCAGAATATGGCAATTGTATTATATATATGCCAAAAAAAAAAAAGAATTTATATCGCCCAAGAGCAGATGGTTATATATATATATATATATATATATATATATATATATATATATATATATATATATATATATATATCGGGTATGCTTACACTGCAGTAGTATTTGGGAAATTTAAATCCTGATGCTATTTATAACAACCGGTCTATATAAGAATGCAAAGTCTGCTGATGTAGTTGACAACCGCATATTTCAGATTGCTCATCAAGGTCAGGCCACTATAGGTATGTCTGTGTATGTGTGTAGATCTTTATGAAAGAACCCTATCTTGAATAAACGAGAACTGAAATAAAAGATGTACGTTTGATACAAGTATCTTCATTTTGGTTCTGAACCCTTTATTCTTGTTGTATCGTTTTTATTCCAGATTTTAGTTTATTGATTGATACTTTCATGTTTCGAGTTGATCTTGCTATACAATATTCCATTAGATTTTCTGAGCCTTACCTCTTTTACATATCCAGTTGTTAATAAAGGGAAGGGATGAACTAGGATCCTTGAGATACAATGCCCTGATAGTATATAGTGATTACTTGCCCAGCTTCATTTATCCAGTTGTTAATAAAGGGAAGGGATGAACTAGGATCCTTGAGATACAATGCCCTGATAGTATATAGTGATTACTTGCCCAGCTTCATTTTGCATAAGTAAACAATATGTATTATCTATAAACTTAAATTGTATATATGTAAACAATGACAATGTTAGCTTAGATAGAAGTACGGTTTTGAGTAGCATGGTAAGTTGAAACTTAATTTACAGTTTGTCTCTTATATTTATCTTGTTTTGTTGATTTCAAGAGTTGAATTCTTAAACTCTCGTGCTTTTATATGGTTTGGTTGATGAATCGAGATTGAAACTATTGTATGTAATATATAAGTAGGCTGGATGTGTTTGAAATTGTTACTACTGTACAAGACAAATGAGTAAATGCAAAGAAGTTGTTTTTGAAATTTTTGAGAATTTTGCGTAATTAAAGATTTATTAACTGGGACCATTTCACATCACATGTTAATCCTGTATCAGATTCATAAATGCATTTGTGTTGAGCTTCAGTTTTTGCCAGTTAGTGGTCAGACTGTTTAATGTCTGGTTTGTTAAATAGAACTTCTCTCTCTCCAAATATTTGGCCTGCTGCTGCTCTTCCAAAATTTTGGAGAGTACAAGCTCAAGAATTTTGTGCACATTGTGTATATCTGCTGGCTGTAACGTCTGCTGTTTAATAAAAGAATTTCATGCTTGCAACATAATTTTCTTGTTTACTAACAAATCTTGTTTCCATTAATATATTGTGGAATACCAAAAACTACATAGTGTCAATACAGGGGCATTTGGGAATATGGACGAAAAAACAATGGTTCATTATGCTCATTCGTGTGCCTGTGCATTAAACTGCCCTCTACTTGTCTGCCTATACATCTTTTTTCTTCATAGAGCCCCTAACTAAAAATGGTTTGGTCATGTGCAGAAACGTAGGGTTACAAATGCACTAATTCGACGAGAAGAGCTTATCTAATTCGACGAGAAGAGCTTATCAATATCGGATAAGTTAAAAAAGCATAAGGAAGACTGAAGAAAATATGGATGAAGATGATACGAAAAGATATGAATTCTAGAGGTTTAAATGAGGACACATTACTCAATATAAATGAATGGAGAAAGATTATTATTTTTTTTTTGGAAAAAGGAGAGGAATCCCCTCATGGTGTCAATTGACAATGCACATCGAAAAATGGAGAGGAACCTCCTCTGGGGTCAAATATTACAGCATCCTGGCAAAAGTTTATTATCGTTGGTGGCAGAAATAACAAATTGCAAAATCTCAGTGTGAAGATGATGTAGTAAGTTTCACTTTGTTATTTATTCAAATTCAATCTTAAAAGTCATGAGAGTCTAGTATCAATTAATGAAATTCAACTCCGAAGTTGCTCTATACATAAAGTTCTGTGTTCTCATGATCAGTTTATTGCCTTCTAGTATGCATAATTTCTTTTCAGTTGTGCATTTCTCCATTCAAATTGAATTGTTTATAAGTTCAATCTTGAAATTCATGTAGTATGGCTACTTATACATCAATTTTTTTTTCTTCGTTTTGTTTTAAATATTTTTTGGCGATTAACATGCACAGATTGAACATGTTCTGGACATTGTGCAGTAGAGAGTGATGGGCCATGAGCCTCAAAACGATGACTGCATATGCTACCGGTGAAGAAAAGATATGAGCAAGCTCTTTTAAAATTTTTCGGTCAGCAGGTTAGTCTAGTTGGAATTGCGATGGTTTCAGATTTGATTTCTAAAATTAGCGATTGGAAACTTTAAACATTAAGCTACAATTTTATAATAAAAAAAGTTGAGCAAGATTTTCCCGGTTGGTTGTTCCACTCGGCTGCAGTCCACCTCAAATGTTTGGCTTACGGAAAATAATTATAATAAATATAAGATTTTTTTTTTTAGAAAAAACAACCACATTAAATGGTGCATAAATATTTTGTAGGAAAAATTGAAAACTTTGTGTTAGTCTCTATTTGCTCAGCTGTTACCCACTATAAAATTGTGTTACGTGATCAATTTGAGTTAATTCACATCAAAATTTGCATTTATTTAAAGAAAATGATTTCAGATATGTCTGAAAAGGCCGGTAAAACTACACATTTCGTATTAACTTTAGCTTATTTTTGCTAATTGTAATTAATAATAGTTAAATAGTTTATCACAACTAAAATTTGGTGAACTGAAGACCATCGGTTACGAAGCATCATCTTGAGTATCGGAGGTGGTTAACTATTTTTAAGATGATACATTTGATAGTGCTACGGCTGTAAATGGTATCAAAAATATGATAATCAGATATATTCTTAGGCCAAAATTTGAGTTCGGATCTAAATCTTTTGACCCAAATTGGGTTCAGATCTAGGATATTGGATCCATTTGAGCGTGAGATCCAACAAGTTTATATGGAGATAGTGTAGACAACAAGCCAAATCCGAATTCGAATTTGGTTTATATCTTTTCAGGTCCAAATACAATCAAGCTTTTGATGCAACATTCTAGGTTCAATTAGACTTTGTTTCCCTATGGTCAATATGGCGTGTTCAACACGTGTTCTCTTTTCCTCCAGAGGACATTTCCCTTGCTATTTCTGGGTAGTTTTTATTTACTTGTATCTTTTTCTGCACATCTCCTGTATACTTGCAAGTGGCAAGACAACTTCATACTCTTCATATGTTTTATTATCTATTTCCGTTATTTTCAATATGTTTTTAAAATTTTCTTTTTCATTATGATCTCGACTCTCTAAAATTCAATCATGTGATTTAGACATTCCTTCATTATCGATGAAGATGTATTATTCGTTTTACTATTGAAAAACCATTCATTTTGTACGTATTAAACAATTAATCAAAATGTATCGAGATTTTTTATACATCATTATTTTAAAATATATAAATTATAATTAACAGTTAGAACATTCACATAAATTCTCCATATTTTAATTTCGCGGTCGTCCTATACAACTCCCTTTATATATATATATATATATATATATATATATATATATATATATATATATATATATATGAAACGGAAATCCACCGTCGGTGAAGGAGATTTTTTTACTAGCGTTTATGTGGTCCAATAATTACATTACATATGGCGCCACTCAAAAGGAGGTTAAAAAAGTTCTTTTATTTGTTATGTTGAGTGGTGCTACGTGTAATATAATTATTGGTCCACTTAAGCACTAGTGAAGGATTCCTTTCACTGTCGGTGAATTTCCGTTTTCTCATATATATATATATATATATATATATATATATATATATATATATATATATATATATATATATATATCTTTATCTACATAAACAACTTTTTAGGGTTCATTTTTTCCATATACGAGTTTTTTTTTTTTTTTTTTTCCCCTACTGGCAACTAAACAACTTCTAAAAAGGTGATTGACTTGAGTTCCTCTCCACAATCCTTGATGTTTAAGCATCTAAAATGGGAAAGTAACCCTAACAAGTGGTCCCATCCCATCCCATCCCATCCCATCATCCTTTAGAGGCACCATAGCCCTCCTCCTCTCCGCTGTCCCATAGAGATAGAGGTAGAGAGAGGGTGGGTGATGAGACTGGAGACAAGAGGGATCCCTTCCCACCCAAGGTGTAACGTTCAAAGGGGGACTTGCCATGTGCCTCTCCCTTCTAACGAGCCTATGCTTTTCCTACTCTAATCTGTATTGCATTTGTGTGTTAAACTCTCTCTCTGCCTCTCTTCTAACGCGCCTTTGCTTTTCCTTCTCTAATTTGTATTTACATTTGTGTGTTAAACTCTCTCTCTCTCTCTCTCTCTCTTCCCTCCCACACCTAACTAAAGTTTAGGACCCCGTGGAAAGAGACGTGTACAAAACTCAAAAGCAAAATAAGATGGATGCATCACATTAGAAAGAGAAGGAATGAATAAAATTATGAATTATTGGTGGCTAGCTTGGCTTCTCTCTCTCCGTGTCCAAATCTATTGGTACCAATTGGACCCAAGCAGCATGAGATGTGTGGTGCGGACGTGGTCTGGTTAGGTTCCCAACTGGGCTCTCCCGGGCTCTGCCCATTTCAAGCCTGCTTTGTTTGTCCACCATAGGTTTTGAGGGGAGTTTCCAAAGGAGCACACCTTTTTTCCTAGTGAGCCATTTAATAACTGTCCGGACTAAAAGACTTGCGCTGTAAAGTGGGCTCACTAGGAAAAAAGGTGTGCTCCTTTGGAAGCTCCCGTTTTGAGCCATCATGACCACTTTGGTTCTGGTTTTAATCAGTTCGGGCAGGGTATACGGATCCAATACAATTTTTCAGGACAAGCCAATGAATGTTAGCTACTAAGCTCTGTCTCCATATTTTAGAAATCTAGACTTCGTTTTTCATAACAGCTACTTATAAAACTTTCAGGAACTGTTTAGTTACTTACAAATGATGTTGCATGTTACAACTTATATTTACTGCACTTAGAATTGCCGCAACTTATATTAATGTGTTTGGATTTGAAGTTGTAAATGGTAACTAAAGTTATAAAAAATTTTAAATATTAATTTTTATTTTCAAGAGTTCTAAAAAATATCTTATCTATCATTATTCCATTTATCAACAATACATATACAAATATAAGAGTGGTGTATCTAAGTGTCTCAATCACACGATACCTCATTTATCAAATTATATTAATTATTTTTCGTTGTTACTAAATTCTCTAAATATGTAGTTAGGGATGAGAATAGGTAAGTCTACGGGATAATTTTTGATTTCCTTCGTTCAAAATTTTGAATTAGAAAAATAAAAATTTTATTTTAAATTTAAAATTTTAAATATTGCGGGCCAAAGTGACCCGTAGACATGCCCATTCTCATCCACATACGTTTAGTAGCACATATTGAACATGTAATCATCTCCAATAAGTGTTGTACCAGTAACTCAAGACATGTTAGACTGTTGATGCCACCCTCCCTTAATCAAGGGAGATTTCTTGTTCAGAATAAACTGTATCATCCTGTTTGTATTAATTCTGTGGTTAATTGAGCATCAGCTGAAGAAGCTACTACTGTATAAGAGCCAGCGTTGCCAAGTGATTTGTTAATGATGAAGAAATAAATTAATCATGGGACTAATTAAGTCCAAGATAATGATTATTTGTTCGTTAACTATCAGGTATCGCGTAGACTAATTGAATGTTGTTAGTGTTTCTTCTTCTTTTTTTTTTCAAAATTATCTATTTGGTGGTTCTGTTATCGGGAATTGAATGAAGGTCCCCATAACACATTGCCCACTTTGCTTTTGCTAATGTCAAAGCCTAGACCAAACAACAATGCCCATTTATTTCTATATATACCATTTATTATTATTATTATTATTATTATTATTTATTGCATCATTTTCTTTCATTTGACAGGCCAACGGTGACTTGATTTGACAGAATATATACTAACTCATTTCATGATGATATTAATTTGGAGATTCATAGTGACTTGTTTTGTGTAGAGGTAATTAGTCATTTTTGCATATAATTTATTTATTTTGATGGGAATTTTTTTTTTTTTTTCTTTTTGAATAACGCCATAGCCAAGGATAAATCCTCGATGGATTTTGGTAGGAATCATATTTGGAACCTTCTTTGTGGAAATTAAAACTCTTAACTAGTATTCAAGAAGAAGTCCAAGTCTAAACTACACTTGCATCAAACTACGAGCTTTAAAAAGGTGGAATTGAAATAATTTTCAAAAAAGAAATTCACTAGTTATAAGTAACTTTGCTAGTCTTCTTTCTTTTTAAGATCATATATTTGCCTCAATTATTAAGGAACCATGGTCCACAAACATTCAAGATGTACAAGTATGATAACAAACTCCATGTTTTGTTGTTTGATAGTGAACAAATTTTATTGTATGATTCATCGATTAAAAAAAAAAAAAGAAAAAAAAAGAAAGAAAGAAAAGGCATTAGAAGTCGGTACCAATTTATTTTAAAGATTGGAGCAAGTCAATCTTTAGCAACCCCACAAATTCGAAGGAAATTGAAATAAAATTTGGTAGGAGTTAATGATCAAACAATTACAACTACAACTAAGTTTTTTATTATGTGAATCAAAAGAAAATCATGTCAAATCTATCACGAGGATGATCTTTTTCTATTCATTTAAGTTTTTAGTATCAATATCTTGTCGTATCATCTCCATTCATATTTTCTTGGTTGTCTCCACTTGTCGAATCGAACTGGTGGGAGGAGTAAATGATAAGTTATATTGTATCGTATACCTGGAGAGTATTTGTCCACTGTAAAACTTTAAAAAAAAAAAAAAAAAGAAATATATGAAGATGGTCTCAACTTAATTTTTTTTTTTTTTTTTTTCGATTTGTCTAACCTAACTCATTCAAATTGGACACCAACATTTTCCTTCAAAAGTATAAAACAAAATAAAAATAGAACGGACGTACTAACTTTCAAGTTTCGGGTTTGAGCAATAGGGTTGGATTGTGTTGTGCTTCTTTAGCTACGGTAGATTATAGATTTGAATCTTCTCATTTGTCCATGGCTCTATTTGGTTCGAGCGAAACTGAAGAAAAAGCAAAGAAAACAGAAAAGAAAACAGACGCTTCATGCCACCTAATCTAGAAGTTATGTCCCGGAGAATCCGAGACCACCGCCAGAGACAACAGAGTCAGGTGTTGGAATAGAGGAAGCGGCTCGCGATCGTCGGGAATACGAGAAGTAGGGACAGTGAATATCCACCGTCTGCACGCTTGATTGCCACGGTGGGATTTATTTGTCGTTTTTTATAGCATTGTATTTTGTACTAGACGGTGTTGCAACCCATTTTTGCTTGTGGACGGAATTTGTACTTTTCTGTTCTTTTCTTCTTTTCGGTAAGTTTTGTTAAAACCATTTTAATGGAATGCGGTGGGACACCAACTCACTGTTTTATTTCCAAAAAAAAAAAAAAAAACAAGAAAACAAGAACAAAATTAATTTTTATTGTTTGGTTTGAAAGAAAATTTAAAAGAAAATAAAATAGGATGAAATTGTTTTCTTAACGACAAAAAAAAAAGTCAATTTCCATCTTCTTTTCTTTTCTTCTCTTTCTTTTTCTTTCGCTTTCTCTTTCTTTTTCTTTCTTTCATTTTCTTTCAAACCAGACACCTCCTAAGGCTACTTTCGAATACAACTACTCAATAAAACTTTATTGAGATAATTATTACGAACTTTCATACATATTGTGGGTTAAATCTTCTGAAGATTCCTTGATACATCATGCACGGAATATAATTCTATCATCCATCTCTCTCAAAAGCAATACTTTTTGGTGACTAATCCATTTGATTCGGTTCTGTCCACACACAAGATAAGAACTAGAAACAAAGGATCCTCTGGACAGCTTGACATTTGTCATTTTCAAATTATTATTATTATTATTATTATTATTATTATTATTATTATTATTATTATCTTACTCTTTTTTTTAAAAAAATTACAAATTAATTAGAATTTCAGTATACATGATTTTAGATAATTCGCCAATTTTTGTAATTGTTGTAATTTGCAACTTTCTACTTCCAAGCATAATCGTAAAGATATAGGTTTTGCATTTTTAATGGATTTTTTAATATATGAACCTTGGGAATTTGGATTTTCTTTTCACTTATGCGCTTCTTTAATTTCAAAGTTACGGGAAACATGGTAGATATTCTATCTTGTATGTTGCCAAAACAAAGTAAATCAATTTTCATTTTTTAAATTTTTTATTAGTTTACTATTTAGGCATCACTCTAATTGATGAGATGACATATTTGCAAAATAAATCAAACTAAAATTATAAGGCAGATTGCGGATGAAGAAGATTATATTACGAGATGTCTTATTTTTAAGACTGTGTGATAAGATCAATAAAATAAGATATATATATATATATATATATATATATATATATATATATATATATATATATATATATATATATATATATGAGAAAAGTGAAAATGAGCTGACAGCTCATGCAAGTTACCTGAGCTGCAGTTCATTTTCACTACTTTCAAAAATATTTTTAAATTTTTTTTTTAGATTATAATCTCGACTCCCTAGGATTCACTCATACCCAATTTCTTGGGTTTTAGTTTTGATTTGGTCCTCCATCAAGTTAACACTAAATTAACGGTTTTCAATGAATAAAAGATTTTGTATGCACTTGATGAAAGAGTAAATGAACTTTAAAATTTATGAAATTTAATCTAAAACAAGTTAAGAGGTAGAGATAGTAATTGTAAAACAAAAAAAAAAAAAATCATTGGATCATTATAATTATGCCGCAAGCTCACATAACTTTTCATGAGCTGGCGGCTCACCTACAGTAATTCCTATATAGGGATTACTGTAGGTGAGCCGCCAGCTCAGGAAAAGTTACGTGAGCTAGTTGCCAAACTATAATGATTCAGTGATTTTTCTTCAATTTTTTTTAACAATTACTATCTCTATCTTCTTAACTTCTTTCGAATTAAATTTCATAAATTTTGGAGTTCATTTACCCTTTCATCAAGTGCATATAAAATATTTTATTTATTAAAAACCGTTAATTTTGTGTTAACTTGATGGAGGACCAAATCAAAATCAAAACCCAAGAAATTGGGTATGAGTGAAAACCTTAGGGGGTCTAGATCATAGTCCAAAAGAAAATTAAAAAAAAAATTATTAGAGAGAGTGGAAATGAATGTAAGTTGTATGAGCTGTCAGCTCATTTCCATTTTTCTCATATATATATATATATATATATATATATATATATATATATACGGATTATTGTAGGTGAGCCGCCAGCTCAGGAAAAGTTACGTGAGTTAGCGGCAAAACTATAATGATCCAATTATTTTTCTTCAATTTTTTTTATAATTACTATCTCTACATTCTTAACTTCTTTCGAATTAAATTTCATAAATTTTGGAGTTTATTTACTCTTTCATCAATTGCATATAAAATATTTTATTCATTGAAAACCGTTAATTTTGTGTTAACTTGATGTATGACCAAATCAAAACTAAAACCCAAGAAATTGGGTATGAGTGAACCCTAAGAGGTCTAGATCATAGTCCAAAAGAAAATTAAAAAAAAACATTAATGGAGAGAGTGGAAATGAACCACAACTCAGGTAAGTTGCATGAGCTGTCAGCTCATTTCCATTTTTCTCATATATATATATATATATATATATATATATATATATATATATATATATATATATATATATATATATATAGAGAGAGAGAGAGAGAGAGAAAACGGGAAATACACCGGCGGTGAAGGAAGTTTGCTTCACCGCCGCTTAGGTGGCCCAATAAAATTATTACACGTGGTGTCATTTAAGAGAGTTCATTTATTTGTTACCTTGAATGACGCCCCGTGTTATAATTTTATTGGGCCACCTAAGCGGCGGTGAAGGAACTCTCTTCACCGCCGGTGTATTTCCCGTTTCCTCATATATATATATATATATATATATATATATATATATATATATATATATATATATATATATATATATATATAGGGGTATTTACAGATTTGTCCCTTAAATCTTTATAAATTATAATTTAGTCCCCCAAATCTTCATACTTAGGATTTAGTCTCTCAAATCCTCTAAGTTACTACAATTTAATCCCTCTCCCTAATTTCCGGTAACTCAGTTTATTTTTTGATCTGATTTTTCCATTTAACCCTCCTTAATTCCTTTTTTCCTCTTACGCCTCTTTTTTCATTTTTTTCATTTTTCCTCCTTTCTTCTCCTTCCCTCTTCCTCCTCTTTTCTCCTTCTCTCTTCTCACTTTCTTCATTGGATTCATTGACTTCCCCCTTCTTCTTTTCTTCTATCTCTCTATTATTCTCCCTTTTTCTTCATAGGAGAATTTAAGTCATTTCATTATTTAAAAAAATAAAAATTAAGTTCTGCCATTTATTTTGACGGAAAAACTAACGAAGAGACTAAATTGTAATAACTTAAATGATTTGGAATACTAAATCATAATTTATAAAGATTTAAGGGACAAACCTGTAAATACCCCATATATATATATATATATATATATAAGGATTACTGTAGGTGAGCTGCCAGTTCAGGAAAAGTTACGTGAGCTAGCGGCAAAACTATAATGATCCAATGATTTTTCTTCAATTTGTTTTTACAATTACAATCTCTACCTCCTTAACTTCTTGCGGATTAAATTTCATAAATTTTGGAGTTTACTCTTTCATCAATTGCATACAAAATATTTTATTCATTGAAAACCATTAATTTTTTATTAACTTAATGGAGGTCCAAATTAAAACTAAAACCACTGGGTATGAGTGAATCCTAGGGGTCGAGATCATAACCCAAAAGAAATTTTTAAAAAATGATTATGGAGATAGTGGAAATGAATTGCAGCTCAGGTAACTTGCGTGAGCTGTCAGCTCATTTCCATTTTTCTCATATATATATATATAGAGAGAGAGAGAATATATATATATATATATATATATATATATATATATATATATATAGAGAGAGAGAGAGAGAGAGAGAGAGAGAGAGAGAGACTCTTAAAATATATAAATTATTATGTTGTTTTTGGTATAATAGTCATGAAAATTTGCAAATTATTTGAGAAAAAATCATGTTAGGATTCCTGGGACCATGCAGTTAGGTGAAACAGGAGAGAAGTAGCAATGTAGCATCACGTTGTCGTCGAGGGCTGATTGAGCGACAAATAAGGAGTTTATCTATCGAAATCACTATAACTATATTATTACAAGTCTCTATTCATAAGATAATGTAAGTTATCCAAGTTATAGTTTATTTTCACTATTTTTAATAATTTTTAAAAAAAAATTCTTCTAAATTATGATCTCGACCCTACAAGAATACTCGTACTCAATTTTTTGAGTTTTTGATTTGTTCTTCCATTAAAGTACAAAATAAATGGTTTTCGAAGAATATAATACTTTGATTGTAAAAAAAACTAAGCAGAGATCATAATTTCAACAAATAAAAAAAGTATAAACAAAGTAAATGAATTATGATTTTTTTATTAGCTCATATAACTTATCTGAGCTGACTATTTATTGATAGTAATTCTACGTATATGTATGTGTATAACTGTAAAAGCCATTCTCTTCAACACTATGTCAATCAAAGATTAAGAGGACAAATCAAATTTGTTCACCCCTTTTGCTATAGATGGAAAGAAAAACATTTTTCAATTGGATAAAGTATAGGGTTCTTATTCTTTTTTCCTTTCTTGTCTAGTAACATAAATTTCCACAAAACAAATAAATACGACAAGTAAGTGTCTCTCAATTTCTTCTGAAGTCATACATCATCGAGTGAGTACCGCAGAGAGGTAATAATAGTTCTTCATAATTTGGGGAGTTTCCAAAGGAGCACACCTTTTTCCTGGTGAGCCCCCTTTCCAACTGAGCTCATTAGAAAAAGTGACGTGCTACTTTAGAAACTCCCATAATTTGGCTAAAACTCTAATTTATTCATAACCAGCGAACAAATCCTATGCCGCCTAAAAATACCAAACCTCCCCGTTTTCTCTTTCTAAATATTAACAATTTTCTACATGATTATCTTAATTTTAAAACTACTTTAGTGCTTTTGGTAGGTTAGAAAAAAGTAAAATCATGTTGTCTTTAGTCTTTCTCGTACTCTTGGTATACCGATAAGTTTCATGTTTGACTTTATTCACTTTAGGTTTAGCGCATTAGTTTCAAGAATTTATACTATCCACAATTGATTCTTTCTTTTTGGTCTCTTCACCAGCAAAAATATAGAGAAAAAAAAAGAGACACATTTGAAATTTTATAAACAAGTGCGCAAGTAGTGAAAGAATTACACTTAAAAAGGCCCCTTTCAAATATTTGTTTTTTTTTTTTTTTTTTCTAAATAAAAACCGTAGTAGTGTGGTCTCAAACCTAAAACCTATATAGTCTTGATTTTTTAATATGTACTCCAAGTATCATATGGATTTTGGATTATCCGATACTTTACGATTCCTATAATATTGGTACTGATATTATCAAGATTATCGATAATTTTTCTGTTCAGCCGAATCAAGAAATGGTAATGAACGCATATATGAGTCAATTTTTGTCCTGCTCTATACTAAATTTTGAATTAGAAAAATATTTTTTTAATTAGAAAAATATTTTTTTAATTAAAAAATTTGTATAGAATTTACCAAAAATTGACGCCTACGTTTCCATTCTTGTGACCAATAAAGATACCTACATGGCTTCCAAAACTTTTAAACCTTTATAACTCAATCCAACCTTTAATCAGTGAGCCCAGCCTACAGACTTTGCACTGAGGCTGTATCTCTTGTGTATGCCTAAGATCTAATGAAGCTCACCTGCGGTCATTATTGGGTAGATGTCCCCCACCACCTCCACCAACTACTTCCATATTGCATAGTATTCTGCAATATCTGAAGATGATGCAGGCCACAGGAGAAGCTCTGACAAATTACCAAAAGATAGATAGGGACCATCCTCGATCGAAACAATCATTGTTTCTTCTTTTGTATTTGTACTGTATCCTGATGCAATGCAAGCCAAAGGAAAAAAAAAGAAAAAAGAAAAATTAATAACTTTCTCCTCTGCTTTTTGACAAATGGAACAACCGATATTCGAAGAGAACCATAAAAACAAAGAAGGCCAAGGCCAGAAAAAAAAAGAAAAAAGAAAAGACAAAGCTCGGAAGTAGACGGATTCATGATGTTTATCTTTGCAAACAGATCATCAACCATCTTTCTACTCTTTTAAAACCTGACTTTAATTCAAAAAAGAAGAAAAGTTTTAATTAATTAAAATGACACCAAAAAAAATTAATTCCATTTTCTAGAGGTCATTTGCAATCTCTTCAATACTTTCGAGGTGCGGCCGCCAGACTCCGACCCGGCCCCGCCGCCGTTCCCGCTGGGTCGACGCCTTGCTGTCCGATAAAATCTCCGACAAGTATCTGTCCGACAACAGCAGCCTCGTCCGGTCCTCCTCCCCCGACGAGCCCCCACCACCACCACCGACGATGCTACTCCTCTCCTCCGCCGCCTTCCTCCTCCTCCTCGTCGCCGGTCGGGCGGACTTGTCGGTGGAACTGACGGGCATGAGGAAGTAGATCTTGCCGCGCTGGAGTTCGGCATTGGGGGGCAGCACGATGGCCCGCGGGCAGGAGCCGTCGGAGGAGGAGGGGGGCTTGCGGAGGACGTGCTTGGGGTAGGCCTGCAAGATGTCGGCAGCGCAGACGGTGCCGCTGATCTCCTCGACACGGCCGCTTGCGTGGACGATGCGGACTACGTCCAGCGCGCCGCAGGGGAGGATGCACGAGATGCAGCACCGGATGCTGTCCTTCATTATTATTTTTTCAAAAAAGAAATTATTATTTATTGTCTTCGCTTTGCCTTGTTCGCTCGAGCTCGCCGCTGATGAATGGTTTGGCTATACGATGATAGTAGCATAACAAGTAACAAGAAAGGAGTAGTGGATGTACGAAGGAGAGATATCTCTTAAAAGGAGTGAGGGGGGAGAGAGAGAGAGAGAGAGAGGAGAGGAGAGAGAGAAGGGAATAATGGATGACAAGTTTTTTTTTTCTTTTCTTTTTTTTCTCTTTTGTAGGGAACGATGTTAGTATGATATTGGCGGGGCTTTGATTATTTACTTTTTTTATTTAGTTTTTTTTTTTTTACTATTTACATAAATATATGGATAAAAAAGAATAAAAGAAAACTCGTGTGATAATTTAATCTTTATAAATAGATAACGGAGAATAAAAGAAAACTCGACTGTAATTCAATTTTTGATATAAGTCCAATATTTTAGAAACAATACTACCAAATTTTATTACCATTAGATAATATTGGTTTTTCAATCAAAGTTCACATTAACTTGTTTTCTCTTTTCTATCAGTGTTTTTTTTTTTTTTTTTCCTTTAATATTTGATTGTCTCCCTTTATAAAATCTTTTTATAGCTTTCTTTTAGTCACTGTTTTAATGAGACTAGGTATCAATTTGAACAGGAATCTGAAATTTTAAAAGCTTCAAAATCATAATATTTGTTAACAGATCGTCATATCCTATAAATAATTTTTAAGTCTTTTTTTTAAGGTAAAACTGTATATATAAATGTAGCAATGCAAGATATTATAGTATAATTTAGAACTACTATTATGAAAAATAATATCAATTGCTGACTTGTGCAGCTATATCAAATATCTGAATCCAAAAAGAGATTCTAATCCGAACCACATTTTGTATCCGATTTTTTTTAGCAGGTTTGGATCATGCATGAATTCGAACCGAATCCAACCCATTTATACCCTCCATGGGAGTGAGGTAACTTGACTGAATCATTGCATTGGGGGTTTCTAAAGGAGCGCACCATGTTTCTTAGTGAGTCCACCTTCCGATGAACAATCTAGTGGGCTAAAGAGGTAGAGTGGTGTGCTCCTTTAGAAACTCCGTTGCATTGGGATAAACCTTGTATTTTTGTTGTGGATTCATGATGTTAATGTGAGAGAGAGAGAGAGAGAGGAGGGAGGGGACCTCCTCTTATCATTTTCTTAGATCTCACTTCGTCCATCTTCTCCAATAGTGATTCATTCATTTTCCACCCAATAATGGGAGGGCCCCCATGGGGAGGGGTGGACGCGTGGAAATAGATATAATTGGGAATGCCACGTCAGCCCCAAAGGGACTGAAGGAGCTAATGCATTGTCACTAGCTAATTCATTCATCTCCTCTCTCTCTCATTTGGCAGCACGTGGACATTTGGCATGGATTTTTGGTGAGTGTCTCTAACTGTTAGTTCTGTGTCAGAACTCTAGAGGAGAGAGAGGGTTAAGGGCCCAATAACATTAAAAAAAAAAAAAAAGTTGGGAAACTGTGAACAAATTTACCTGCAAACGCTCATTGCTTGCTTCTTCATTGGCTCGACACCTTCTTCTTCCATTTCTTTTTATGGTCCGTAGGATTATATGCTAATTACTATAGGAGAGGAAGTCTAATAATCTGGGAAATTCTATTTAAGCACACCACTTTGCTCATTACATCACACCTGCTAAAGTTATAAAAATTTATCATTATTTTTTTAAATATGTATTTTGTCCTGATCGGATATTGATCCCCAACTGATGTTAAATTCGTTCGCAAATTCCCCATCCCCATTGGTGTAACCGAAAAATATGAGCTTCTTACACTTCTTAAACGAAGTAGTGTGTTTTAATAGAATTTTCTCTGTCTGCATAAATTACTAGTCAGTCTTATCAACCACCTTGTGCCGTGAGTACGTCTCCATAAATCGCTTATTAGGTTGTTGCAATCTCGAGTTATTGTATAAGTATGCTTCTTCAATGCATCCATGTTTCTCATATGTTTGAACGTAGCTAGGTACACCCTCCTATTAATGAGAAAAATGATGTATCGCTTGGGCACATGTTCTTATTGGCATCTACAACTTATTTATCTCTGTAAGAGATTAGAGATACCTAGCGATTACCAGGTGAGTTAAACTCACTCGGTTGTCACTCTTAAATCTAAACTATTTTACATTTGCAACTGAAAATAGCTCATACTGCAAAATTTATTTTTTTTCTCTCACTATATCACTCGTTTGCAATACTCTATGAGCTAAATCTGTGAACAAACCCAACAAATATATTATGTAACTGTCTATGATCACAATGTATAGAAACTAATAGGTCTGATTCTACAAAAGCCTAGTCACTATTTTTATTTAGGTTAAAGTTAAATAAATCTCTATCAAGTATCATTTTTTTTAAAAACCCTATAAACTTTCTTATATTATTTAAAATCTTACAAAGTTCTAAATTTTATGGAAACTTCCAAACAAAATTAGTAAAAATAGTGATAAATCAATTTATAAAGGCGGAAAATACTTATTCTTCAATATTTTCAAATGTACATATTTTGTAGTATTTATAGAAAAATTGTGAAGTGAATATTTATTACGTTTTTAAGTTGATCCATTAATTTTTCAGCTGATATTGTTTGGGAGTTTCCATGAAATTTGGCATAATATTAAATATTTTATGAAGGTTTCCGAAAAAATACAATACTTTACAGAAATTTCTTCTATTATAGTCTTTGTAATGTTTATTTTCTCCCATTCCAGTAAATTACATGAGCCATCGGACCATTCCCCAGAGATCCAATGTGAAAGTGCGAAATTTCTAGCACTAATTTACAAAAGCAATAGATGAAAGGTAACTTGAACGCTTGTCGGGTGATGAAATGGGAGATTCGGCGTGTCAATCATTAAAATAATAAGACAAAGAGGTGCCGACCGCAAGGGCTCGCTCGATCGAGTCCAAGGAAAAAGGAATTTACGTGTCCAATTTTTTTGCAATTGAAAGTTCCAAGAAACAACTTCGACTTGGACTATACTTGCACACAGCTCTCACGAGCCATCTCGATCTTCTAAAAATTCAAATTAATCGGGCTCGGGCTCAAGCTCAGGCCATCAAATATCGTCACGTGGCCTTGGACCTGTGTCGACTGTTTCTCCCGTCTCTGTGCACGTGCATTGCATTCACATTCATTGAAAAATGTATTTAATTCAATTTATAACTTCAAAAAAAAAAAAGGGAAATGACGAGGGAGGATGTCTCTAACAGTTTAGAGAGCATTCATTTTTTTCCCCTTTTGTTTTTGTGAATGCAAAATCCGCTTTCTTATTAATAAGAAAATAATGTGACTAAGTTGAATCTAAATCAAAGACATAATTGTTAAAATATGTCCCACATGAAAAGGATAATATAGACATTATTTAGATTTAAAACGTGATTTGAAAAGATATGCACAATTGAAAGATAATAGAGAAAGTTGTATTCCTATTTACCTACTGTTATAGAGAGTAGGATAACTGTTATATATTAAACGTAGGAATTGTCCTCTCTCTACCCACACTTTTCAATTTGATCAGATTATCCCATTGAGTCTAGTGAAATAAAGAAAATGGGTTAAGTGAGAGAAATAATTTCTACAGATAAGAAAGAAGAAGATTTCATAATGGCTAATTCCGGTATATTTTATTAAACCTTTTATTTTATTTTATTTTTCCGCATAAAAGATGATCATGTGATTTTTATGATAGTTAAAGATTTTAGCAAATTAATATTTTTACAATAATGGAAGAAAGTATAGTAACAACCAAAATAACTAAGACTTCTATCTCAAATAGTTGAGGTAGGCTACATGAACCAAAAGATATTGATCACTTGTCTAATCAGTGCATTTGTAGTTCACCTTATGCATGACCAAACTATAATAGATGATTTTCTTGCATCTTCTCTCAACAAAGGTTTTATCTAACTTGGAATGAATATTCTCATTTATCAGTTTATCTCTCGTATTATTATCGTACGTCCTATAATATATATATATATATATATATATATATATATATATATATATATATATATATATATATTTTGCTTATCTTACGTGGATGACGTTCTTTTATAATTCAACATTCCATACGAATGGAAGAATGGAAGAAAAGAAAATTAAGACGAAAACAAAAGTACAAAGCAAAATCAAATAGGGGTTTTTACATATCTGTCCCTTAAATATTTAAAAATTAGAATTTAGTTTCCAAATCTTCATATTTATAATTTAATTCCCAAATCCTTTAAGTTACCACAATTTAGTCCCCAGCCATATTTTTGACCCGAACTTTTCCGTTATACCCATTACTTTATTTTAGTCCTTCATTTCCTCTCTTCCTCTTTTTATTGGGTTCTCTTCTCCATTCTTCTCATCTCTCTTTCCTCCATGTTAATCTCTAAAGTGAAGTAATTCAGGAGAACCCAATAAGAAGAGGAAAAAGAAAGAGAGGAGAAGAATAAAAAAGAGAATCCAATAAGAAGAGAAAGAGAGGAGGAAGATGAAAGAAAAGACTAAAGTGAAATAACTCAGGGGCATAACGAAAAATTCGGACAAAAAATATAGCTGGAAACTAAATTGTCGTAACTTAAAGGATTTGAGGGACTAAATTATCAATATGAAGATTTGGAAGACTAAATTCTAATTATTAAAGATTTAACGGTCAGATATGTAAAAACCCCAATCAAATAAAGCTTTTGACAGAAGTAGTTAATAAGTCCATACTAACACCTTGGACAAATCGAGTACCAACCCAATCCGTTTGTGGTCCCGACACCCTAACATGGGCATGCTGCATATTATTCATTGAATCATTATAACCATGAACCCACAACAGGTAAAAGGACAAGAAAAGAGAAGGGGTTTAAGCTGCTAGCTATATGTACAGACCGTAGAGATATTGATTGAAGCAATGACTGGGAGTGGAAGTAAGATGACACTTTAAATTGAAAAGCAGAACCATAACTTGCTGCAACCAATTATGCTCAGCTGTGACGAACAGGACTGCAACAACAACAACCACGAAAACGATGGCAAAGACGACAACGAATGGCAAGGGGCAAACCAACAAAAGAAAAGATTATGCATGAGAAATAGAGAGAGAATACTGATACCAAGTCCGATTACAGTCATGAATCTTGGAACCACATCTAACCGAAGCTCAATTTTCTTTTACCGCCAAGACAAGCTTCAACCGACCAGAAATGATAATCATGATCAAGCATACCAAATGCATGTATCAATTATAATACTACTAATCGTGACGATGTATCGTGTGTGCATCACGATAAATTACGGACCTTCCACCTGAAAAGTTAACCTAGCATTTTCGCCGCTTCTGCACTCACTATTTTTGCGTACAGTGGCCGTGATAGCTTTTCACCGCAAGTCAACTATCACAGGTACGGCCGCAGCAACCACCACCATTGTAAAGAGAGGGAATGTGAGCTACAGGTGGACAACGAGATACATCAGAAAGCAGAAGAAAAGCATCTTCCTTTTGTGAGTGAAGTGTGGATAAATTTCACTTCTCATCATCTTTTCTTATCCGAACCAAGATTTGGTGGTCGGCCTCTTTTCTTCTCTCTTTGCAGAGGGGAAAGGTGATGGATGTACTAGTGACCGAATTTCTACCCTTTTATTTCTATAAACAGTGATTAGCTTTTATTGTGGTTGTGGACTGTGGATAGATTTTGGCTAGATCTCTTCTTCACCCAAAAAAGGTGAGAAAATGAAACCACATGAATTTGAAATGGGCATCATGACGTTGAGTTCACTAAACAAAAGCGAAAGGAAAAAAAAAATGACAATGAACCCTCAAGACTTTGGATGGGACTGACTGCACAGTGGGATAATTGATACATTTGAAAAGTCTCAAATGTTTTCTTATCTTCGCCATCAGAAAGAACCCAAGCAACAATAATAATGTTCTTGCTTTACAATAAAGGAACAACCGAAGTCTTCATTATTAATTGTGATTGAAATACTGCATAAACTTTTATTCCTCCGTGGAATCTTGCTAAGTAACTGCAATTTAGTATTTCAATTCCACATTGTAACTTTGAGAAGATTGTAATTTTTTTTTTATAGCTGTGGAAACTAAAAAATGAAAAAGAACCTTGTCTCTTGCTCTGAAGCAAAAGCTAATTTAAAACTCAAGCCGGTAATAAACGGTTCGTGTCTCCATAATTTCTGTACATACAAGAAATTAAAGGTCAAATCAGCAGAGGGCATACTCACAGTCGAGCAAGCGAGTGAGGATATCTTGGCAGCTTGGCCATCTGTTGGATTCTGCCCAACAATCTATAACAGTAGCGTAACGAGATGTCAGCGTAGATGCAACTTACAGAAGAGATTATTTGGAAATGCCAAGATTGGGTGCAATAGAGTACCTGACATCAGCTTGCCACGGCAGGCGGGGGGATCTCCAACCGTGATTCCTCATTAGCTACAGCATTTACCACCTGTCAACGGAAAGGAACACAGAACCCTTTGAGGTCTCATTTTGTTTTTCTCAACTATGAAAAGAGATGCATGTATTGTTAGTAAAATAAAAATAGAAACATGGCTCACTTGAACTGGTGGTACACCTTCCCATGGTCTATTTAGAGAACAGAACTCCCACATTACGACTCCAAGGCTGAAAATATCACATTTCTCACTGAATGGCTCATTGCGGATTAATTCAGGAGCCATCATTCAGGAATGCCCGTGGAGGAATTCACTCACAGGAACACCAGTCAACTCGTGAGAGTCCAAGATCACATATCTTGACAGTCCAGTGTTTATTTACAAGGCAATCTGCACTTCGCAGATCATGGTGGACAATTATCGTCCGATAGAATGCACATCAAACCCCAGGACAACAAAATGAACTTTTAGACTTCATAATAGAAAATCCCATTACTAAACATTATTACACAAAAAGATCCTATAGTACCAGTATATGGAAATATTATTCAGATGAAAAATTATTAATATACATGTCAAACACAATTCTCATGCAGCATTGCATCCATTGCCTAGGGACACCTTGTCCGCTAAAAATACTGTTTTAAGTGCACATGACAAATTAATAATTTTTCCATTTGCTTCACCATGTCCTAGGAGATAAACTAGTGGTTAAGCTGTCCGAGCCTAGCTCAGGAGGTAATTCATTGGGGGTAGGTTGTGGGAATCACAAGTTTAGTACCTGGGTAAGTTTTCAAAAATAGTAAGGCAAAAAAGAAAATAGTGGCGATGCTGTATGATGACTGCTAGTTTATAGAACCACATTCATCAACATGAAAAGAAAAGAAAAAGGTAAAAAGACTATATCTCCTTACAAGCATATACAAAAAGATCCTACAGTATGACAAATGAAAATTTTTATTCCGATGCAGCATACTCCAAAACATCTCTACACCATCAAATCAAGCTGTACAAGGGCATGTATCAAGCTGAAATACGTATCAACTGATTATCCAGGTTTACGATATCATCTATTTACATGTATGTGCAAACTAAGCAGAGGACTCATCAAGGGATAAAAGTATAAAATTCAAACTGAAAGAAATATTAATATGTTTCAAAAAGCACATATTAGAACTCAAATGATCATGAATCCTTCTGGGTATCAGGACGAGGAGAGGACTTTGCTTTCCAATTTGAATCTTTGAATCGTGATTAGAGAATGGCAGTGCCAGTGATGGCTAATCCAGTCACCTTGTAATAGGAAATCTGATCTTTTAAGCATCGAATAGTTCATAAAAAATTACCAATGGACAATCTTCAAGAACCCTTATCTAGGAGCTTTTGGAATAAAATAAAAGTTTTCAATGGCTAATTAAGCCTAATTACAGAATGCTTACTGGAAAAACAAGAAAACAAGAATCCAACCGAAATTTGCTAACCCAACTGAATATTCAAGAATCACGATCTCAAAGATCAACCACTTTCATTAGTTTTGTTAAAAATCAGTACCATTATCGAAATTAGAGTCACTGGAAGACAAATCCAATCTTAAATGCTTACGTGGTTCAGCAGAAGTCTTGTATCATGTCATGCATCACATGTTCGGCATTAGAGGTGTACTAATGCCAAAGCCCACCTGTTGGCTTCTTCCAGTGAAATGAATACAAATGGAGAAGATAAGACAAATATACAAAGAATGTGCATGATCAGGCCCTTTGTCAATGGATTGGAATCAGAAAAAGCAGTTGACTTGCACAAGGCATCATTTATGACCAATAAATAATGTATGCAAAGAAAATTTCTCCAAATAGAAAAAAAAGCAAAGAAAAGAGAGAAAGTTCTAGTTACTTGATGCTATTACAATTGCCCATATAAAGAGTAATAAAATGCACTATGTCAAACGTAGCTCTAGCAGTGTTGAATTATAAGGGGGCAAAAAAATAGAGATAAAAATGGAGACGTAATAAACATATAAACTAGGAAGAAGTCAAAAGTCATATTAAGAAAAGGGTTCTTTTTCCATGTGTACACATCAAATCTTCTCGAATTCTGCATCTTAGACCTAAAATCTTTACAGTTTCATATTCCCACAAAATTTATTAAGTTGGGAGGAAATACATTAGAATGTATGGGAATTCTCCATTTATTGCGTCAGAAGGCTCAGAATTCATATATTTAATTGATCCAACAGATGTCGACACGCATTCCAGCCAAAACCTTTCACTCTTTTAAAATCTTGACCTAGAGACCAACTTGTGGCTGGGATAATTTGGTCTTTTCAACCCTCTCCCATTACAAAAGTAACTATGACCAATGTGACCAGGCTGCACACGAAGGGGAGGGGACAGATGAGGTGCTGACCAACATAAAAGATTTTTATCTGCAGTATAAAGATTTCAGGTGCGAATGCAAATGGGGCCAATTTTATGTGTCAGATACATTGCCAAGAAAAAAGCATGGAAAAAGAAATAGGGGCACAAGATGATATTTGAACCGACCTGCAGATATCACGAAGCATCTTCAATCTTCTACGCCAGCTGAGCTTCTTTTTCTGCCCACTCATATGTATCAGACAATATAAAGAGCTCATCTCCATGTATTCAGTAGCCAATGACAAATGCGGAGGTGTGATGCAAAAGTTGAGGAATAAAATAACTGCACAAAACAGCACCAAACAACAGCAAACTTTGATGAATATACACATAAGTACGTAAACATCAGATCTTTAAGATTTATGTCCAAGTTCATATCTAGTGAAAAAGAATAACAAAACAAACTAAGTTCTTCATAGGATCAGATGAGACACCACTTAAAGTCAGATAGATGATCTTGGGTAAAGTTGGACGAAGATGAATACCATTTGGATGTCGAAGGCGGCTGGAAAAAGAAAAAAAAAATCACGCGATCAGAAAAAGATATCAAGAAAGAAGCACAGCAAAAAGGTTCTATCAGCAATAATATGATACCTAAGTATGGATATTTCATTGCAAAAGTATTTCATGTTCTCAGTGGTTAATCTTCAAGAAAAACTTTGATGGCAACATCTGCACCATTCCATATGCCCCGGAAAACTTTCTCCAAAAAACCCTGAAAATAACAAGCAAATCCTACTAAGTTACTATTTACTACTTAACAAGAACACAAGGGTTACCTAATGAACAATGACATTGCCTTCTCTTGAAAAGCAAACAAACATAGATTAATGCAAAAGAAAGAAAAGGAAAAAGAGAGAGAGAGGGAGAGAGGGAGAGAGAGAGAGAGAGAGAGAGAGAGAGCAGAAAAGCCTTAGAGTTTAGCCATTAAGGGGTTTCAAACAATATTCGTATTATCTTCTTGCAGATCTAAATTCACATGTGCAAATGAATGCTTACCCAACAACTCTCTAAGGTTTTTATTTGATGTGGTGCCAGACTTGCTGTAGCTCACCCTGACTCTTACATACGCTAAGAACTTGAAATTAGTCAGTTCGCTCTGTTGTGGTTTTCGAAATATTAATAAAAAATTATTTCTTGTTCTCCAGTTTCCATTGATACACATAAACATAGAGCTAATGGATTTATTTTGTTGGTGTAACTGTATAAGTAGTGTATACGTTTCTGAGAGCGAGGAGGTTAAAGACAAGTTAGCAAAATATGAGGGTGTTATCTCAATTATCCCTAGCTTTTCAAATACAAGAATGGAACCATGAGGGACTATGATATGTGGGACACTCCCCTAAACAAAATTTTGGCATGTCCAGCCGTGTCGAACATAAAACCCATGTCTGACATTTACACATGTATATCTTTATTCACCTCAAAAACATGTACACATGAAGTATTTATGCCACCGACGACAAAAAAACTAAATGCTTCTTGGTACATTTTCCTATGTAACCATCTCCATATGTGAATAATAACTCTATGGATATATTTGAGTTAAATATGTATATATGCTTTCAAAAAAACAGTGTCCTTGTGCCTAGTTATTGGAGATATGTCGTGTTTGGCATCTCTTATCTCTAATGTCCGAGTGCACGGATCATAGTGTGGGAACCACAATCAACACACATAATAGTCTTTTTTTGAGGGTCAACTTCATTGGCTTTTGACAAACAGATAGATCAAAGATATGTCTCGCTTTTACATTAGCTTATAGATAATTGATGCAATTGCAACACACTATAGAATTATAAGGGTCTCCAATACTAGGTCTTATTGCACTCCCTGGTTCCACAGCAACAGTGCCATACCCTATCCGACACTGAATCACAAGATGGATACCACTACTAGAAAGCTTTCAAAGAAAAAGAAAAACAAGGGAAGGTGTTGCACATCCAGAAAGTCATCAAAAAGAGGTTTATGGAGATCGATTTGGTGAGGGCATAATTTCAAGAAGCAAACCCTAGGACTATTATTTAGAGAAAATGCTATTTGTGGCCAAGCCAGGAGCTGAGATTGAGACCCCAGCTGGTAGGCATCTGAAGCTGAGGTCTAAGTATTAGAAGCAGAGATGTCAATTAAGATTTTCAATCTTGTAAAAGGTTAAAGTTGAATATATGTCAAACAGAAGAAGTGACAACATTAGAATGAAAAATAATGACCATGAGAACACTTCCCAACCTAACAGAATGGAACAATTGATAGGATATGATCGTAACAACATTTTTGTAACTAACAGATTAGAGCAATTGAAAATGGCACGGGCCACTGTAGTGTAGTGGTGGAACCTCTTAACAAGGGTGCAAGAGGTCAGGACTTCGAACCTCACGAACCCCACTTGCATGGGACTACGCCTTTTAAAAGAGGAAATTGAGACAGGGATGATTACGGCCTTCGTTCAAAAAAAAAAAAAAAGAAGAAGGAAAAGATGATTAAGACACTTAATAGATTGGAATAATTAATAGGAAAGCATGCTACAATCATTTGCCAATTTTAGTTCTTACAACAACAACAACTAAGCCTTTTATCCCCAGTATTTGGGGTAGGCCACATGAACCAAAAAAAGAATCGCGCCGGATCGATCACTTTGATATTCCTTCTCCATTCATTTCTATCAAGTAATATCTCCTTATTTGAGCCTCTAAACTCCTTATCTTTGCGTATCAGCTCCATCCATATTTTCTTCGGTTTTCCCTTCGTTCTTTTAACTTGTCCTACATTGATAAACTCCCTTCTTCGAACTGGTGCACTTGTAGGCCTACGTTGCACATGACCAAACCATCGTAAGCGATTTTCTCGCATCTTCTCATCGATAAAAACTACACCTAGTTTAGCACGAATATCTTCATTTCTCAGTTTATCTCTCCTAGTGTTGTCGCACATCCAACGGAGCATGCGCATCTCTGCTACACTTATCTTTTTTGAATGACGTTTCTTTATAGCCCAATATTCCATGCCATATAATAAAGTTGGCCTAATAGCAGTCCTATAAAATTTTCCTTTCAATCTTAACGGAATGTTACGGTCGCATAAAACTCCCGTTGCCCTCATCCATTTCAACCAGCCAGTTTGTATCTTATGTTTAACAATATTATCGATCTCTCCATCATTCTGAATAATAGAGTCCAAATATCTAAACTAACTGCTCATTTGTATCTCTTGCCTATCCAGTTTTACAGCATTATAGTTTATGGTCCGGTGTTTACTAAATTTACACTCCATATACTCTGTTTTAGACCTACTCAATTTAAAACCTCTAAATTCTAATGTATGCCTCAATAACTCTAACTTAGCATTTACCCCTTCTCTTGTGTCATCAACTAAGACAATATCATCAGCAAATAGCATACACTAAGGTATCTCATCCTGAATAGATTTAGTAAACTCATCCATCACTATAGCAAATAAGAATGGGCTCAATGCAGATCCTTGATGTAATTCAATTGTGATAGAAAAATTACTTGTTAAACCACCACATGTTCTGACATTGGCCACTACTCCATCATACATATTCTTAATTATGTCGATATACTTGATGAGAACTCTTTTCTTCATCAGTGTCCGCCAAAGTATCTCTCGTGGAACTTTATCATAGGTTTTCTCTAAATCAATAAATACAATATGCAAATCTCTATTTCTCTCTCGGAATCGCTCTATAAGTTGACGAATTAAATGAATAGCTTCGGTCGTCGATCACCCCGGCATAAATCCAAACTGGCTCTCGGATATTTTAACAGTTTGTCGCAATCTATGTTCAATTACCATTTTCCAAATCTTCATAATGTGACACATGAGTTTTATTCCCCGATAATTAAAACAACTCTGAATGTCGCCCTTATTCTCATACAGAGCTACTAAGGTACTCTTTCTCCATTCATTTGGTATTTTCTTAGTTTGTCAAATCTTATTAAAAAGATCTGTTAGCCATCCCACACCAATCCCTCCTAAGTATCTCCACACCTCTATAGGAATCTCATCTGAACCAACAACTTTTCTTGATTTCATTCTCTTCAAACCCTCTTTTACTTCAGACTCTTTGATTCTGCGCATAAAACTACAATTCATATCCTCACATTGAATAGTAAGATCTCCCAAATCTTGAGTAAAACTACTATTATATAATCTATCAAAATAATTTTTCCATCTTTTTTTAATCTCTTCGTCTTGAACTAAAACTATCTGATCCTCATTTTTAATACACTTTACAGTACATAAGTTTTTAGATTTTCTCTCTCTTATTCGAGCAATTCTATATATATCATTTTCTGCCTCTTTATTATCTAACTTCTCGTACACTTGTTTATATAATTTAGTTTTTACATCCCGAACAGATTTTTTAGCCTCTTTCTTTACTAGTTTATACTTCTCAAAACTTATTACATTATTATTATTATTATTATTATTATTCAAATCTCTATAAAAGTCTCGCTTGATCTTAATAGCATTTTTTACCTCTTCATTCCCCATGATGTATCCTTACATGGTGGAGCACCGCCTCTCGACTCACCGAATATATATTTAGTTATCCTTTTAATACAGCTAGCCATTTTATTCCATGTTACATTAGGATCATAATGGTCCCTCCAATCTGCTTCTTGTACTACTCTATCTACAAAAACTTTTTGATTACTTTCTAATCACCACCACTTAATCTTAGGATCTAATTTACACTTAATTTTTCTAAGTTTCTGTCTAATCTGAATATCTAAAATTAAGAATCTATGTTGGGTAACTACACTCTCACCTGGCACTATTTTACAATCGATACAACTAGCTCTATCTACCCTCCTAGTTAAAAAAAATCTATTTAGTTTGCATTCGATCCACTTTTAAGAGTAACTAAGTGAGAAACTCTCTTTTTAAACCAAGTATTCGCAAAAGTTAAATCATAAGACAAAACAAAATTTAGAATTGAGTTACTTGCTTCATTTCTTTCGCCAAAACCAAATCCTCCATGTACACTATCAAACCCATTACGACTAGTTCCTACATGTCCATTGAGATAAGCACCAATAAATAGTTTTTCTCTAGCGGGTATTCCTTATACTATCTCATCTAAATCCTCCCAAAATTGATATTTACTGGATTCATCAAGTCCTACTTGTGGTGCATAAGCGCTAATGACATTAAAAATCTCTCTATCTAAAATAAATTTAACTAATAAAATTCTTTCACCCTTATCTATGATCATACCTACCCCATTACGATTTCTATCTCTACCCGTATACCAAAGTTTATAACTTCAAGGCTCTATGATTTTAGCTTTCTCACATACCCACTTAGTCTCCTGCACGCACAAAATATTAACCCTCCTTCTAATCATAACATTAACTAACTATGTTAATCTACGTGTAAGGGAACCTATATTTCATGATGCCAATCAAAATTTATGTTTATAAGCTAATTTCTTTACCCCCACCTGCTCATTAAGATGTGGAAATCCTCTTATATTTGACACCACATCCGGACGCCGACGTGGCGCGTCGCTTCTAGGCGACGACCTAACAACCCTCACATATTTTCACTACACCCGGGCTCCGATGTAGCGTGTCGCTCAGTAGAGAACGCCCCAACAAAATTCATATTTTGGCTCATTTCATAATATGTGACAATATTTTGCGTTGGCTGTCACTGGCCTACCACAACCCTCCTCCTTTATTCTGGTTTGGGACAGGCAGTGCATAGCATCGGCGGAGTTGCCAATTTTAGTTCTTCTTTGTACAAAATTATATTAAATTATTAAAGCTTAAAAATATAGTATTACTAAAGCCCAATTTAATAAACTTGAAGAAGACAATTAATACAGACAAAGTTATTGTAGGCCTCGTTATGAATGCTCTTAAACATCCAATTATTCAACAATAATTAATAGTATATCAGTGACAATTTAATAGCGCACATTATTTCTTAATTGCTAAATCATGCATGTAAATGGATCAAACACAGGTACAAAAGACGATGAATTGCCAAATCCACTTGTTTAGAGCCGGTCCAAAATGACTCCATATAGGGAAGCATGCAGTAATCAAGTACCAGTTTTATTGTAGTGATCAGAAAGGGACCCATGTTCATACAGGACTAGTTTAAGTTCAGTCTTTGTGATTATGCTTGGTTGAACATAATTATGCAGTGTAAATTCCACTTTCTTGATGCTGACTTAAAGCTACTAGAGATTTGGTCATATCACAGAGACAACAGGTTTCATGGTAGCTTCTAAGAACCTTGGTTCCTATTAGCCTGGATAAGCTCAGTTTCATTGCTTATGCTTGAATTCAGACATGTTCCATGGAACTTCAAGAAATGGTGCTGGTATAGTGAATTGGAATATGCAAGGGTTTACTCCAAATTACATCTCCATGCACAAACAAGAAAAATCTTTCTTGGGTGAAGCCTTCAAATTAGACTAAATCCACCTTTCATGCTCTTAAAGGTGCAGGGCAAGTCATATTGCTAAAGGTTAACGCAGCAATCCTTACTGTGTATGGGGAGCACCACCAATTACAATACTTCCCCACCCAAGCCTCACTAACCCCGACAATTTCAACCCCCAATTCCATCCCAATTCAGATCAGAAATGACTGAAAATCTATAATAAAAGGATCATTCAGAAAAAAATTCCATTAAAAATCATTTGGGATCTAAACCCTGATTTTGAAGTTCATTAAACAAACATCCTTCAAGACCTCATGTTATTTTATCATAACTTTAGTGTTCAGGCAAATCTTGTAATTAAGAAATGAACCAAAAAATTATTAGGCTACTTCTATGCAAGTGGGAAAATTTGACAACTAAATGGAAGTCAGCAAATTCATATTTATGATAATAGATTAATATTTTATGTCTTCATCATTAAGATATGAAAATATCATGGAGGCCTTATTATATATCCAGCAGCATACCTATGAAGTATGGCACAAACAAAAAAGACAGATACAAAATGACATATAGGCAAAGAAGGATTGCAAATCCTTAAAAGGTGGGACACAACATATAAGCATGTTTATGTTCATGCAAGTGTGCATATATAATACACATCAAAATTCACGATTGTTAGGACATGTTATATTAGAAGCAAAAATAAAATAAAATAAAATATTACAACAATAGATTCTAATCAAGTAACTTTTTTAATGGAGTCCAATCCCATACCCTGCACAATACAGGTCTATAAAGCCTATCACATGTTTAAGAGGCATTTAGGTTTTATTAGCGTAGCATTCTCCTATGCCGAAAGACCTTTCCATTATTTAAAAAAAAAAAGTAATGTATGGCTACATGGTGTCTGATACGATACATATAAGACTTTTTGAAAGTCCACATGGCTCTAACATGCAGGGTTTTAGGTTCTTAGAATCCAACATGGATACCGAGTCTCCAATATATGTGTTGTGCAAGTGTTGTTTAAGAGTTATTATATGGTGCGTGTCCTACACAGATATGGAACTTATTTTGAAGTGTCCATGCTTCAAAAGAAGCACACACATATATAAGCCCAAACCAATGAAGAAAGGACACGGGTAAATGACACAGCACAGACACAACATTCGTAAAACATTGGACAAAGGCACACTAACACAAGGTTGGTTGAACTTTTCACCATGAAACCATAATTGTGTCGGATGCCAAAACTTTTTGGAAATTCCTCACACACGCATCAGATACTTCTCAATTGTGTCTCTAATTTTATATTTTTACTTTTTAAGTTTGGACACTTCTCAGGCACTTTCCAGAAACATATTTTACATTTTTCATTCACTTCTTTTTCAGTTTACATGTTTCAGATTTTTTGTCTGATTTCATTTTTCTATCAAAGGCTTATACTTTGATGGATTAGGGTTATCAAAAGTTGACTTGTATAAAACTAAAATAAGTTTAGAATTATCTCTATATGAGAAGTGAGATGCATTAGGTTGTTCTATCTAGAAGTTTAGATATATTTCTACATAAGAAATTATTTTATTTAAAGTTTAGATATGTTTCTATATAAAAACTGAGATGCATTGAGTTATTCTATTTAAAGTCAAAGAATCAAGGGTTATTCTTGTTGGAAAGTCATAATAAAATGTATGACATGTTATAAGTTAAGCATATGTAAACTTTCTATATTATTGTATTGTTAGGAATGCATGCCCAGATATTTGAAGGCATGTGCAAATTAAGGTAAGTATGTATTTGTGTTCACCCTCCCCTATTAATTGAATATATTTTGAATTAGGTTTTTGTCCACATGGTGTTCTTGTACCAATCAGTGTCCATGTACATGCTTCCCAGAGGACATTGGGACATAGCCAGACTAATAGGTGACAGCTAAGAATGACTTTGATCAGTAACATACCAATCAAGTACTCAAACAAATTCAAGTCAAATCAATTGTTTCCTGGAGTCTTTAGCGGTGAGTTATGAGCAGTCAATCTCATCACACGAGAGGTTCTCTACATTAAGTTTGGCCAGCATTAGAACTTGAGAGCGGGGCAACAGAGGCATGTCTTTAAACCTTCATGGGCACAAACAGAGAAAGTGTTTGCTGGAGTAAAAAAAAAACAAAAAAAATCAAATCTTTAGGTTGGAGGTGTGACCAGCAAGATGTCCATGGAGTATCAATGTCAGATTCAGGGTTCGGGAGTCAACCAGCCATCTACATAAACATGGACATAAGCAACAGGCTTATCATGTGATATATGTCATACAAATCTGATGCAAAATAATAGGCGTTGGATATTAGTTCTAAGTTGATGCGGAACGGAAGCGAAGTAAGGTTCATGGTAGAAACTTAGGGAAGATCAAGGGGTTCGGGTCTCAACACCCAGGCGAATTCACACCTCTTAACGAATCAACAAAACAAAATTTAACGAACTTTAACAAATTAGCATGCTATGATTTTAATAATTTAATATCTCATATCATATTAAAAATAAGTTTACATGTACACACACATGCTTCCAAATTTAACTTCATATCTTTTACAAAATTGGTCTGAGTATCTCAGTCATGAACCTTATAAAATACTGGCAGATTTTTTACCTGATATGGCAAGAAAGAAGACTTGATAATGTGTGACTTCTATATATAGAATGATGTAAGGGAAACATTAACTTATGATCCATTAACACAGATACGAGTGTCGTACTCCGGCATGGACATGGAATGTTGGACGCGGCAACCCTCGAAAATATAGACATGAAGACATGGTGATAATTTACATTTTAAAATTATATGTATATCCAACACATACAAATATATGTAAGAAAGTAAACTGAACCAAAGAATATTTGGTTCTTGACAAAAGGGTTGCATAACATTTTCCGCCTTATGTATATTTTAATACAAATTAAGGTTTCGACATTAAACATGTCGAAAACGGGTGTCACGTCCAGTAAGGTTAGACACACCAATCTTTTTACTGGAAGAAGTCCTACACATTATAGTTATATTAGCATAAAGTTCTGACATTGTATGTCGATTTAGACAAAACCCCATTGAAATTGTTTGAATTGCATATTTTTTCCATGCATCTACACATAAACATTGAATAAACCCAAGCCAAAGCCAATTTAGCAACTTAAATGAAGGTTTCACACATAGAGGTCTAGCAATTGACAATTGGTAACTGCATAGCATATTCACTCTCCTGTGAAATATATTTTCATTTATAAGCTATGATGCAACCTTCACATTACCTATCTTATATGATTAATAGAACTACAAAATAAACAATATCAAATTATATGTCCAAAATGATGATATGTATAATTACCTCTAGCAAAACTATGTAGTATGTCCATAAAAGAAGAATGTAACCAAGGTTCAAAATATAGGCCAATACTGATATATATCGCATATATTGTTTCAGATTTGAGTTACCTGATACATGATATAACGCATAATATTGATCCCATTTTGCTGATAAGATACGTCTAGTATTTAATAATTTTGATTCCAATGAATGATCAGCCGATACCAATACCAATACCGATAGTTTAAAATATATGTCCACGTTTAGTTCATGAGGGAACATACTTAGAGAGTTTTCAATTAGCAAGGGAGGGCTTCGGAGTAATGTCAATTCAAAAAGTCTCAAGGGAAAGAAACGTACAAGCTCGGGTGTAATATTGTTCCTCCGTTGATCCAAGAGTTTCGGTTTTTGGGAAGTATCATGATCATCCAATAAGAAGGGTTCTTCACTCCACAAAATACGCCACCATCAACCACACAAACGCAAGTTTCAGCTCACGTGACAGTGGACATTGTGCAGCGCATGATCACTGAAAGCATGATCTAGTTTGTCTCTAGCACTTAAAGTGACGGGAACCAATGAACCACCCAAGTTGGTTAGATGATTGGGGGCAGCAAGCTTACTCCAGTATTTTTGTCAAAACATTCATGAGAACCTTGTAGAGTAGTATAAAAGAAATTGAATTGTCAATACATGCTTGGTATTTTTCCCACCAAAGTCCCTGAAGCCTTAAGCTTTTTACTCAAGCTTCACTTTGCTATCTGCTTTCCACAATCATATCAATTAGATTATCTACATGAATTGAAATTAAAAAATTATATATCCATCCGAACATTCCTTCTCTATGCTAAAAAATAACTGAAAAGAAGATTGAGGTATTTCCCACTTGGTATTGATTGGAATTTTGTAAATGTATTATGTTTGACTCCTGGCCAAGGTTTTAAATACCAGCCAATACCAATATACAAGGCAAATATAGGTATTAGATTTTGAGAGACTCAATATGCAGTACATATTGTCAATATGATACATCCAATATTGCCAATACTTACACTATACATCATCCATTATACTGATTCTTATATCATAAACCTTGCCTTGGCCATGTGTGTGCTTCAGATTTAAATCTAACTCCCTAATTCCTCACATTTTTAGTTCTTCTAGATACTTTCTGCAGGGCCTAGACTAAGAGAACACAGATGTTACTGTTTGGTCTTATAGGATTTGGCCAGCCCTGATTTCCTCAACAGTTTCCATAGCCTGGAATCTTGACACTAATTAAGCAGAGCTGAAGTAAGGTCAGCAGCCAGTAATAAAACTTCTTCAAATCCTTCACAGAGCTCGCTCGGTAGCTGCTCTTTTTAATGGGAAACGGCTACGACTGTGATGATTAAGTCAAGACACGAAATTATTGGGATTATCCCACCAAAAATAATGAGGCAGAGCAACTACCAGTACTAAAATATGGAAAATATTACAAATTTAAAGATATAGATAAATATATGCAGTAGCCAAAGCAATTAGCAGCAGTAGTAGTAGTCAACCTCACAATATCATCACCAATTTCAGGTGTGATGCTAATGCTTCTTCTACATATCCTCCGAACCTCAGATGTTGTTCCACCATCTGACCTGCAAATGAACGTAATAATTAGATTATTGCATGCAAGCAATATATTTATATAACATTATGCAAAAGTCTACAGTTTGCAAGTCATGTCCCTCTTCCAAAAAGTCTGGGAGTAGAAAGTCATCTCATCCCAGGCTCTACCTCATAGTCATTAGCATCAATGTTCAAATAATTTGAGTTCGAGAACTAATACATCTTAAAATTTTTCAATTCAAGTTGATGCCCATGAAAAGATTGAAAAATCTGCAAAATACAATTAGTTTAAATAAGCTCTAGAAAAAATAGAAAATAAAATTATAAAGAAAAAAAATAGCTCTGATAAAAGTTCAAGCTAACAATCTAGTTCTGATAAAAATTCATGACAAGAATCAAAAATCACAAGAACTCCACCAAACAACAAATCAATTGAGCAGAACAAGGCTACTTTGGACTTGGATCCAAAGTCAAGCAAGTTGCTACATATGCTCGAAATGAGATATTTATGAGAATGCACTAAGCCCAATTAATAACGGCCGAAGTCACCAACAAATAGATTTTTACACAAATGATCTATTTATTGGTATTGAACTTATATTTCCAGAATTTAGGATCAACACTGGAGTGGCTGCAAGAGAAAAATATGATCAACTCAAAATTTTAATAAACTTTGGCTAGCCTATTTTAGTACTGTGTACATTATTTCAACGAGATCAAGGGGAGAATTCTAAATTTGACTAACCAACTTAACAAAATAACATGTCACACTGCCATAAATTCTTTTTCACGTAGTCAGGGCCAGCTCATGCTTTAGGCCACTAAGGCAATAGCTTTAGGCCTCAACTTTTAAGAAGGCCCAAAATTATTCTCTCTTTTTCTTTTTCCAAGTCAATTCTTCATAGATGGGAAGACCTGTAATTTTATAGGTTTCAATTTCCTTAGTATAAAACGGTTGACCTTCCTATTTTTCTCTTAAATTCACATTCCAATCTGATTGTTTTTTTTTTTTTTTTATGCAAACGGTTGGTACGGGCCCTCCGTGTTCCATTAAAAGGTCTTAATAGAACAAAGTACACATGATCCCTACATGAAAGCTCTACATGAGATCCACAAATACAAGCAAACTTCAAAATACAACATAGTTTGTTACATAAACACAAACAAGAACGTAATACATATTAGCTTGCTCTGTGATTGAACCAAAAGGTGATGTAGTGCTGGGCCAATGAGGTGTCACTTCTGTCCTCATCCATCGGTGAGACTTGATCCAATCTGATTGTTATCAATTTATTTTTCCTCCTTCCCAATCTTTGAGAAGTATTCCTATTTTTCTCTGCTCTGCAGTTTTTATTTTTCTCCATCTGTTTCTTTACTTCAACTCCTTCATAATTCACAATTCGTAACACGCATTCTCTCTAATCCTTCTCAATTATCAAATCTCTCAATCTCTCTCCTTCCTCTCTGACTCTCTCAGTATAATTAAATCACTGTTTACTGCCTTAGGCCCCAACTTCTCACGATTCGTCACTGCACGCAGTCACATTTTAGATTAGAATTAAATCTATGAAAATCCCCCAAAAAAAAGAGCATCCTTCAAGCAAAATAATATTAATATGGGTGCAGTGTTTAAATCAAACATTTGAGCGGAAAACATTGCGCAACTTTTATTGAAGGTTGCAGGGCTACGTTGCATTCAAAATTTTGAACAAGGGTTGCAGTAGACTAAACAACGAAACGCATCAAAATCCCCAAATTTCAAACTAAAACCTAGTTACATAAAAACAAAAATGTTCAAGCCCTAAATCGAATATAAATTAGAAGAAGCCGGCAACGAGATCGATCAGGAGATCTCGAGAGAGAGATAGGACTCACTTTAGGTCCACGCATTCGAAGTTCCTCATCGACAATCCAACTGCAATTTCGAGAAAAATTAACAGCATCTCACATCGAAAAATAAAGCTGAAGACCAAAGGATACCAAATTAAGAGTATCCGGGAGAAATGGAGGAAAAAAGAAAGACCAACCGCAGGGGAAATTCTATAAATAATTTATAAAAGAAAGCCCTACGGTTTTAAAATTTATAAATAATTACTTATAATTATTTTTTTAGACTAATTTATCCTTATAAATTCCAAACTAAAACTTTTTAAAATTTAGAATCACGACTCATCATTTTCCTACTCTATTTTCTCCCTAAAACTCTAAATAATTTTTTTTGGTATTTAATAAAAACACATCTCCTATAAAATCATCAATTTGATTTCTTGACCCTTTAAAATTTTATACATTAATATTCCTGAAAAGAATAGAAGAATTTTAATTTTTTTGATTTTACTGTGACAAGTGAAAATTGGATTCGGAATTTGAGTTTAAGTTTTCTTATGCAAATAGAAAATTCTAATATGCAATTGGTGTCAGAAAACAAATCTAAAATCGATTTGAATTTTTTTTTATGTTTCATGTGTATTTGTTTGAAATTTATCGTGAATTATATTTTTTTTATAGGGAGACTTCGCTTGCTGGTCGGGTATTAATATCAGACTAGCACGTTTCTTGGTCGGATATTAATACCCGACCAGAATGTTTCTTGGTCGGGTATTAATACCGAACCAAAATATTTTTGCACTCTTCAATTAACATCA